>JASVEL010013051.1:0-368327 GCA_032618575.1 Nicotiana noctiflora
TTTGTATGTCTACCTTTCCTCAAATATCCCTTTTTGGTTCATGTGCTTTACTATGCTCATCAATCAAGGCTTTGTTTTTAGGCTTACAAATCAATGATATTGAGCCATTCTGTCAGGATGAGATTGCTTTGTATCGGCAATGTGCAGAGAGAAGGGTGAGAATGATAACAACTGGATTAAATTTTTTTAACATTTTTGCTCATATAATTTTGATTTTCATGTACTTCAAATGAGGTTTTTGGTTGCTTGAACAACTAATTTTGTATCAGCAGTTTAATGTGAAGTCCTCATGTGTAGGATAAGGAGATTAGGCAACGCCTTCAAGATAGTGAACAGAAATTAGGATTGTCAATGCCTCTAGATCAAGCAAAAGATCGAGCCACTCAACTAGAATCAGAAGTCACATTACTGGAGAGGTATGTTAGAGTAAAGATTAGTAATGATATTGATGAATCCGTCTTTTCCTTAGCTATGACTCATTATATGTTTAGTCAATGGAAAAACTATCGAAAAAATGTTTAGTCAATAGAAACTTCCCGGCTATCTGTTAGAATCAATTGCAGCTCCTTTGCATGATATTACCATTACCCGTGTAGTTTATTTGTGTATGAGCCTTGGTATGTAAAATGCTTAGTTTAAGTAGTCTCAATCTATTATTTTAGGTGAAACTACACCAATAGTAGTATTGCTTTCGAGGAGTCTGGCCTGACCTTTGATTTAAAAAATTGTGTTCGTCTGTAGAACAATAAAAACATGCTTTACTCATTCATTGTGTTTGAACTGATAAAGACAGACTATATCTCAATATTGGGTTTTCTTCATATTCACTGATTAATGAACCAAATAAACAAGTTGTTGGTTATGTATATTAGTGAAGTAGGTTTGGCTTCGTTATCATCAATGCTTGCCTCGGATGTGATCCGGATTGGAATCAGAGTGAATTTTAGACTTGTGTTATTGCTGATGTTTCAGGTCTGGTTTCCCTTTTCACGATCATGTGAGAAGGTTCACTTATTACAATAAAATGTAGTACTGACACAGTTTATCTCCGAAAATGTCGCCGGGTGCATGTCGGATACTCCAAAAGTAGTGTATTTTTGGAGAATCCGATACGGGCGCGGTAACGTTTTGGAGAGTCCGCGCAACATAGGTTTTAGTGAGAGCAAGAAATGCTTTCCATATTATTCACTTCCCTTCTCATTATCAGTCATGTCTGTCTTTGCTTTTGATATATTCTCTTCTAATTGCAAATGTATCATCCTCGGTCTCAAGGCGATATCTTATATTGTACGTTTTGAATTCATAATTTAAGCTCATCAATCTCAAGGCGATAGCTCGCCAAAAGTAGTGTATTTTTGGAGAATCCGACACGGGCGCGGCAATATTTTGGAGAGTCCGCGCAACATAGGTTTTAGTGAGAGCAAGAAGTGCTTTCCATATTATTCACTTCCCTTCTCATTATCAGTCATGTCTGTCTTTTCTTTTGATATATTCTCTTCTAATTGCAAATGTATCTTCCTCAATCTGATGGCAATATCTTATATTTGTACGTTTTGAATTCATAATTTAAGCTCATCAATCTCAAGGCGATAGCTTATATTGGTTTGTCTTCTTATTCACTGACTAACGAACTAATGAAGCTAGTTCTATTCATAAACAACTTGCTGGCTATGTATATTAGTGAAGTAGATTTAGCTTCGTTATAGAAGGGGAACCTTGGTGTAACTGGTAAAGTTACTGCCATGTGACCAGGAGGTCAGGGGTTCGAGCCGTAGAAACAACCTCTTGCAAAAATGCGCAGGGTAAGGTTGCATACAATATATCCTTGTGGTCTGACCCTTCCCCGGACTCTGCGCATAGTGCGAGCTTAGTGTACCGGGATGCTCTTAGATTTAGTGTTGTTATCATCAATGGCATGTTGTTACGATAAAATGTAGTACTAACACGGTTTTAATGAGTGCAAGAAGTGCTTTCTGTATTACTCACTTCCCTTCTCATTATCAATCAAGTTTGTCTTTTCTTTTGATATTTTCTCTTCTAATTGCAAGTGTATCATCCTCAATCTCAAAGTGATAGCTTATATTTTTGTTTCGAATTCATACATTAAGCTCATACGAAGTATTTTAAAGGACGGAAGCGAAGGGTGGGGCATGCTACCTATCACAGAACGGGCGCAAGCCCCACAAATTTTTATTTTTAATATTTTTTTGAAGAGAAAAATAACATTTAAAATTTTAGAATCTTAAAAAAATAGAAAATTACTAAAATGAAAAAAATTCAAAATAAAAAAGTAACAAAATCCTTTTAACTAGTGAAGCATAATAATATATACGTGCGCAATTATAGTCCTAGTCATCAAATCCTTTAATATAGAATATTGGTGTACAAGGCAGATAATTTAAGAGGCAAAGAGTGCATGCATTTTTGACATACAGGCAAACAACCCAAGGGCTTAGAAGTGCTTGAACAGATTTCACATATGTAGAGGTGTTAGCCCTATGAGACTTTAGTTCCCATGGTTACCTCGAGGCATTTAGAATTGCCTTAAACTTAGGCCAACTCCTGTGGTTGCCAATTTGCCTTCTATAAAATTACTCATCTCCAATTTGTTGCCGTCTTCCGGTGAGGACAGTCATTATTATGTTGTAGGCGTATTCTATTTATAAACTAGGGATGTCCTTCCAAATTTTGAAGTCAGTAATACTTCAATGACCCTGAATGCACGTCTTTTTTTAATTGTGGAATGTACAAATGGTTTTAACATAGGCTATATTTGTTCTGGTAATTGTACCAATGTTCTTTCTTGTGATTGTCTTGTTCTCTAGTTGAAACCACTATCGGGATGTTGCACAAAAAAAAGAAAAACATAAGTTGGAATATGGAGTTCAATCTTTTGTCGATAGCATTTTATGTGAAGTAATATATAATAAGTATTATGTGGCATGTCTTCTTCTTTTTCTAGGCGCTTGATTTTGGCAAGTGGAGCTGAAGGTATGGATGGGTTTCGGCAGCGATGGAGTCTACATGGTCGCCTAACTGATACCAAGTATGATGTTGTAACTGATTTTTCTGTTAGTTATTTGCATAGCCCCTTCCTTGGCAATTGGCAATTGATGCAGTTGGTTCTAGCATAATCTTTATTAAGCAAGGGAACTTGGGAAAATTTGTGTTTCAAATTATGGATCATCTAATGTATAATCCAATTGTTTCACAAGGTAAAACTAAGCATGCCATTATTTGTGGTATAAAACTGTAATTTGGTGAAACGTCAAATTTGATAATAAGTATGTCTAGATTTAGTCATCATCTAATTTATTTACTTTTGCATATGCTACAAGCAGTTTTGCAATATTCTATGGATTGTTTAGATACATCCTCTGCCAAATAAGGATGCAGCTACAAAATATTAACAATTTAAACTGCTGATATATGTATAAGCTGGACATGGTTTGTAAGTCTCACGAGCTGCATCTGTCTTAAGCTTGAACCTCGGCGGACAACCCTATCAAACCTACTACTAGGTCTTGACAAAGCAGAGTTAAGCTTGAGTATTTGGCAGCTAGTCCCTACTGGCTTATGTTGTCCTTGCCAGACTTACAATCTTTCTTTTTAATTTATAATTATTCAACTAAAAGTGAAATCTTAGGAAAACCTCTGGAAGAGCATTGCTGACAAAGAAGAAAAGAAGCTCCATATAACAGTCGTTCCATTGATTACGATGTTATCATACTTTCTTGTGTGGAGCCTCTTTTTAAGTTCTAATCCTTGTACAGGAAAAGGCTGGAAGCCCTGAAGGGGGGAATGGAGACGAGGAAGAAGGATGAGCCAGCTGAAATTGAACCTACCAAGAAAAGATGGTTCTTCTGGTGAAAACAATGGTTACATGGTCGTATATATTACCTACCATCACATTCAATAATTTATTATGTTTTATCGCATTTTATTCTTTTCTTGCACCTTGTTTCTATCCTTTTTTTGAGAAGGGGAATTTGATCTTTTTTTACTGGTAAAGTATGTATACTCAAGTCCTTTACCATTTAAAAAAAAAAAATGTATACTCAAGTCAGATAGTGCAACAATGAAGTAGCCCATGTTTTAGAGTTAGAAGTGTGTTCGTAGAGGACTTTGTTTCCATGACTTACGATTCATACTCTGGAAGAGAGGAAAATTTGTACTTATCTCCTTTGATGTATAGATTGTTACTGGCAACTGGCAAGAACATTCGCCAACAAAGGCAAATATTTTATGGTTTCCTAGGTTTGTCAACTATTTATTATCATATTGTCTTATTCTTCAAATTTGTTACTGTTGTTTCTTTCTTTTGCGCTATCTTTACTACTTTTGTTGACAGTAATTTCCCCTTCTTTCGATAGTATTTTCACCATAACTTTTACTCGTGTTTTTTTTCCAACTGGTTTTGAAAACTTTTTCTTGAGTTTATTGAAAATAATCTTACCTATCATAGGTCTGGATAAACCTCACCCTTCAAAGTCTTGGTAGTGAATTGGGATATGTAGACTATGAAAGATAGCCTAATTCAGTAAACACTTTTTATTACTAAAAAACTTGTTCAGTTGTTTAGTAAAGCAGAAAAGTACATACATCCCCTTGAGCATAGGGAAAAAGGAGAAATAAACATACAAGTGTTAAATTACAAGCTTATGTTTCCACGTTATTTCTTCCACTATTCAGTAGTTCATTCTGTAACTTTAGTCAAAAGCATATCTAGCTAAACTAAGATACCGCTTGTTCCTTGTCAAGTCCAAAGTTAGAGATTAAAATCATTCTCATAACTACATAAATAATCCCCATGAGTGATGACGCTTTACAACAAGCTTCAAAAAAGGATGACTATTTACATTTCACTACTCTTGCAATACGAATATATACAGCTTAACTCTTTAACACAAATGCAGAATACATCATTCTAGTGCATGATACGGAACTCTTGTAAAAGCTGACAAACTAATGCCTCCAGATACGCAACTATATGTATGCTCTGTATATAGTCTTCAATTTTCTGCCAAACCAGCAAAATCTGTAATTTGGTATGGGATACTGGATGCAACGTTTACTTATCCATCTTTCCTCTCCGAAAAGGGAGCAGCTGTAGAGGTAACTGGCACTTCTCCAGTGCTAGCAGTCCTCGGGGGCATTATACCAGCTTGACTATCCAGCCAAAAAGTAATTACCGAAGTTGTAGACAGCTGAATTTCTAAAACCGATCAGCTCCCATTTCATGGACTCCTAGAATACTCCGCGATATAATGTCTATCAATAAAAATTACATCTTGTTTTGGACCCATGAGGCAACCTTGCACCTGCAGAACAGCCAGTAAATGTTGAGATCTCAAACAATTTATCGCTGATGATGAGGTGAAACTATCTGATACCTGTAGGCTGTAGTTATCTGGCTTCCAAAATCCAAGAAGTGCACTCTTGGAGTAATTGAAACTTCTGATTTACAGCTATGTTGAAGAAGACTTGCATTTTATTGCGGAACTCCGAGACACCTTCCTTGCAGCTAAATGACCCGGCACAAGTACAGTGGTCTGCTAAATGTGCAGCTTTAATCTGGTGGCATTTTAGGCAAACCAGATCTTGAAGATGGTAGAGCCTCTCTCTCTGCCGCACAACCTGAATAAGACCATTTTCCATTGCTTCACGATCATAAGGTTGCCCACATTGGGGCACAGCACAACGCCACTCCTGAGAAATCAAAGCTCTGTCTCGACACAGGTCAAGGTCTCTGCAGTCATTGCAGTAACTGAAAGTAACAGATAATGGAAATAAGAGACCAACTAATATCCTGAAGATTCTATAGTAGACAACCAACTAATATCCTGAAGATTCTAGAGTAGACAAAGTCCAGTAGTGGCGGATACTGCAATCCTTTCTCATTTCAGAACAAAGTAACACCTATTTCCCCTACATTTACCTGCAAATGACATTTGGAAGGGTATACGACACAGAGAGACTGTGAAATTCTGCTTCTGGAGCGAATTCCCTCACACGAACAAGTTTTAATAGATTTCTCCTCATGATCTGCACAAAGGAAAGTAATAAAAACTTATCAACGGCATGCTGCAATGAAATGTTATTCTTGCTTAAGAATCATACTAGTGAATATCCAACTTATGTTTAGGGGTTTAGCCCCATAATCAACGCACCATTACAATTTATTTTAGCGCTCCACATTTCAATGGATATCACAAAATAATCTAGCATGATATGATGCACCAAAGTGATCATAGTTTTTCAAATCAGAATCTCTAAGTTCTACGGAGCCAACAAAATAGGAGATCAAAACATTAGCAAAACACACTGGTTTATTGAGAAGGAAAGATGATGTATTCAGTGAAAGAGAAACTAGAAAAGGGCATCAGACAGAAGTAGAGACTGCATGATGCAAGACAAAAAACATTTCTACTAGTTATAACTTATCACCAATGAAAGCATAGGTAAATGAGAAGAGGTCCTTCGCATTCACAAAATAATTTATTTTTGGGGGCAACAGAAGGGGAAAAAGACAAGAAGAAGGCAGCAAACACATAGACCAAAACATAGGAGCCTTGGAAGTTTTGCGTCGTTGCTAAAAGAGAATAACTCAACTAATTTTGGCAGGTTAGTCATGCATAGGTGCTTACAAGCCAAAATAACAAGCATTAAGAGCCAGAACACGTTAATTAAAAGCCCAAGGAGGCTGGATAGACAAGAGACGGGTCAGTCTTTTTAGCAAATGATGCATAGGTATCACTAGTGCATATTTCTTTCATTAGAAAGAAAAGGAAAGCTCGAAAACATTTAATACCAGAACTTCATGCTGCACATTCTGGTCAAGGGCCAAAACTGCACAGACATGCTTAATGAACTCTAAAGCTGGATCCCCCTTCTGGACATGGCTATAAGATTGTGAGTTTGCATCTGATGTCTCCTGAGTCTTCTGGGAGTTGTTCGTCACTTTCATTTGAAGATTAGGGTCACAAACAATTTTCAGAAGTTTGTCAGTGAAGTAAGTCTGGATCTGCAGGCAGAATTTTCTAAAGTTTAGTTCTCACGCTTTAAAGAACCAAGTACAAAATTGAAATTGATAAAGGATGCCTACAAATGAGTCATAGCAGATACCTTCTTCTTTAGATTTTCCGCCATTTGCAAATCAAATGTTTCAGCAAGTGCAGCAGTGATTGATGGTGTACATAAATCACCATCGCCACTAGATGCTCGATGTGTAGCTTGTTCTTGTGCGAATTTCCACGGAATATACATGAATTCCGAAACAATCAAAATGAAGTGATCCTGCATGAAAGTCCAGCTGAGAACAAGGCAGAACACCTTATCAAGGACACCCAAGGATCAACTGTATATTGTTGCACTATCGTGCAGCCAAGTTAATTGACACTTTTAACAACGGTAGGTCCACGTGTACCTTGTTGCACCTTCATATAACGAAAGCAAAATTCCAGTATAATTACTAGCTGCGGGAAATACCTGAGTTGCCTTTGGTAAATTTTCTGCAATGTTCCAGCTTGACACAATGTCGACTTGTGATTCACCACACACGCTTTCTTCACCTGGTTCTGAGTTAACTTCTAAAGGCCCATCACTAAGTCTAGCTTGTATTCCCCCATAATTGTACTATCATAAAAAGGAAATGGTAAGACATACAAATTAAACAAATGAGTAAAGAAAGAAATATCTGCTGTCAGAACCATTAAATGAGCATGAGCTTTCAACCTCTTTACCCAGAATAATGAATACTCCATGAGGCAAGCAACCCAACTCTTTCTAATCCTATTTACAAACGGATTCTACCTACTAATCTGGTGCATTGCAATTTCATTCAGATTACACTTGGGCAGTTATATATAACATTCATTTGGGTTGGAAAGAAAAATACCAAGTCATTTCCCATCATAAAGAAGCCTGACTATGGCCTTAATATTTAGCATAAAACTACTGCCAAGAGATTTCTAGGCATCAAATGCATCACCATAAACTCAAAAACAGGGATTCAGGGAAATTCTTGATCTGAAGGGACATTTGACAACCATTAAGTTACAGCAAGAGATTCAGAACATGAACAGTTCTAATAGTAATCCAAAATTTGTAAAGCATGTATCAGCATTGACTTATACACATCAAAAGAATATTATTGTGATTTCATATACATAAATCTGGTCCTTGGAGAAATGAAGGAAAAGATAACTGAGCCAAAATATTAATAACGAGGAAACAGAGAAGTAAACTGCAATAGCTAACCTGATCCATGAAAAGCAATGAGTGCCAAAACTGCAAGGGCTCAAGTTCAATCCACTCAAACAATTCTCTGCCGATACATAAGAATAAAGGGAGAAAGCCAAAAGTTAGTAAATGTGTTGGGAGGAAAAATCTTCAGATTCAAGAGATAGACTGACCTATTTTGTACTGTTTTAATAACACTATCACAGTACGCTTTGGCTGCAGATACATCTGACTTTCCAGTGTCAATTATAATTTTTGAGAAGCTGGCAAACACAATAGCAGCACCCAATTTTCGGAGTTCAGCCACAAGCAATGCAAACATCTTTTGCATGACCTGCCGATTGTGAAAATATTAAAGCATCAGTTTCGATAGGTGCAAAGAAATGGAGAAACTATATGTGAATGAATTAGCATGCAGGACCACATTCTAGGGAAATATATCTCATGCGTGCACGTTTTCTATAAAGGCATTTGTTTAGGAGTTGGAGAAAAGATTGTCCCAGTGCTAGTAACAAGAAGGAATGTCATGCATCTTGACTTCCAAATAAAACTCTTTATGTTTCTTTTTTAAACAACCCAGAAGTTTGTTAATTACAAAAAATTACCTTGTGAAGCATACTGTAGAGAGCTGGGTCATGCAGTCTAGACCGGGGGCTGTAATAGTTAGAAAACAGATGTAGCATTAGCAATCAAATACGACTGAAAACAGAGGTGAAAGAAGCAAGGTTGTTACAACCTGCAGAGCCATCGATACAAGTGTTGCAGCATTGCATCAGCAAATATGTTTCCTGATGTTACTGCATCCGTAAGGCATCTCTGGATCAACTGTTTGAGGACACGAAATGCAGGTGCACAGGAGGTCGTTGCGTCAAAGCAGTAATTATCATTAGTAAAATCCGCGGTAGAGTTCAAGTCCTGGTCCAATCCAAACAAAGTGCCTCCTTCCATTTCGTTTACTTGGTTGCTTTTCAGAAGAGCATCAACAGCCAGATGATGAATCTGAAGACAATAGCAGACATAAGAAGAATTTTCTAAAAGTCGTAATAGGAGTACCTTTGTGTATTGGATATTTTTGCCAAGACATATAATGGAAAGAAGCAACAGGATGAAAACTGATGGAAATGTAGACCTTCAGCTCAACAGTAACTTTTCTATATGCACCCGGGTAAGTAAGAACCGGTTGATTGACCTGCTTTCAGAAAGCACAAGATAGCTTAAAATGTGCTCGAGGAAAGTAGCAGAACGCTAGAAATTCTCTTCTATAACCAGTGAGAAAAATAAACAAAGCAGACATTATTAAAAAAGAAGTTGATATGTAAAGCTGACCTCATCCATAAAAGACGATACTTCATCATTTACGCCTCCCAAGTCAGGGATGCCATTATCAGATATCCACAAGACCTGTGAGAATCAACAAAATTCATATAATCCTGTAAAGGATATCTCAAAAAGATATTGATGATGCATATAGAAAACTTTATTGGCTGATTCGTGCTAGCAAAAGTACAAAATGAGAGAAACAAAACTTGTACTGAAGGTGGATATCTTAGAACTATATATAATCAGAAAGCTTAAACTCGTCATCAAGTAAAGAAATAGCATGCAATATAATGAGACAACCTGTTGCTGATCACGCAGTGCTCTAGAAAAGAAGATATCTGCTGTATGCATAAGCCAATCAACATCAAAATTCCCTATGGGAACCTGCAGAATGAGACAATTGGAAACGTTAACGTTCAGAACTTTTTTGATTATGCTATACTGGCAAGGAGACAGTAAGAAAGAAATTACATGGGCATATCTTGAGAGAGTGATCCTTTCATTTAACCACTGTGAGGATGCAACACATCGCTGCATTCCAATCTTTGCTGCAACATTTTGCCAGCCTAGTGCCTGAAAAGGAGAATTTTTCATTGTTTCATTAAACATAGTTAAGAAAAACAAAGCAATTTCTCCTTCTTAATCAGGTACTATCAGCAGTAGTTGAACCTGATATTGGCTATCCCGAGCATTACAAGGGATACTGATGCAAGGAAAATCATCCAAAGCTCGTATACCAGACTTCAGCGAATGGGCATTCGGGCACTCAATCATGGCAACTGCAGGCCCATGATGCCTGTATGTCAACCAACCGATTAACATGAGAAGATTACAAAATGGTATGAAACTACATATAAACGAAATGCTCTAGAAAAGTTCAATTACTAAACTTCTTAATTTAGTCAATCCCAAGAACGCCATTTTAGTCAACCTTCAAACGAAGATACTTCATTTCTCTTAATTAGTCAAAATTATAAGCTTCACCAATCTTTTTCCCATTTCTTCGATGAATTTCTTCTAATTCTTCTAATATTTTTTCCTCTAATTAGTTACAGAAATTTGAATCTTCCCTTGTTTGTTCTTGAATTTCTAGGCAATTATAGATTCTTGGGTTGCTTCTTTTTGAAAAATTTAAAAGTTAAAATCTTTCTGATTTCTGAAGTTTTGTTCATTTCTTGATTTCTATGGGCATTAATTTCCTCAAGAAGATAACTGGGTCTTGAATTTGTGGAGAGGAGAAGTAGTTAATTTCAGGTAGTTAGGATTTTGGTAGAGGTTCACGGGAAAATTGGGATTGTCACAAGAAAGGTATCAAGGGAAAGGCACCGATTTTCAACTGCCTTCAGTGATTGCAGCTCAAGTGTTTGTGGATTTGTCTTTTCTTAGAAATTAGTGTAGTCAGTATAAAAGTTACAGGGATAAATATTGAGGAAGTGATGGTCTGTTTCTTTTCATACTAAATACCTCCTCCGTCGCCGTCGTTGACTGGACTTTCCCTGCTTTTTCCGCCGAGAGCCACCCTTTCTTTGACCATTCTGAAACATTTCTTAGTTTTTTTTAGGGGCAGTTTCTTTTCTTCAAACACTCTTCATTTCGAATTAAAACGGATTTTTGGCTTTAAGGGTAATTTGTATAAGATGTTGGTTTTCATTTCTAGGTTTTTTGCTACCCTATTATCTTGGTTACGTGGGTGTTTATGTATTTTGCAGGTATCATTTTGGGAGGTACACGCACACAAGCAGTAAAGTAGCATCTATACACCAGGTTCCGCAGCATCGGAAGTATACCAAATCGGGAGTTCCAGGTTCTATTCACGGGAATTGGTACTTCCCGCCTCTTGTTTCTCTATCCCTGTGTTAATTACTTTATTAGCGTAGTATTTCATACTAGTCTAGTCAGTTTAGTGGGCTTGTAGTTACTATTGCTCCCTTTGTTGTTTTGTGTGGTGTTTTTTTTTTTTTTCCGTTTCATCTTTAGACCTTCGTAGGTATAGAGACTGTGGTTTGTAATGGCAAAGTAGGTTCATGCCCTCGGGGAGGTCGGATAGTGGGGAGGGGGGTAGGGCAAGGGTCGAGGGGTGGGACGGGGCCCAAAGGGGGTAAAGGGAACAATGTAGCCTGTAGGTTGAGAGTTGGATCGTGGAATATAGGGGTGTTGACGGGTAAGTCTATAGAGCTGGCAAGATTCTCCATAAGAGGAGGGTCAATATAGCGTGTGTGCAAGAGACTAGGTGGTGGGTAGGATCGAAGGCGAGAAATGTAGACGGGTATAAATTGTGGTTCTCCGGAGTCGTGAAGGGCGAGAACGGAGTGGGCATTTTGGTGGACAGGGAGCTCAGAGAGTCGGTGGTAGAGGTAAGACGGGTGAATGACAGATTGATGGCGATTAAGGTAGTAGTTGGAGGGAGCACTCTAAATGTCATTCGCGCTTACGAGGTAAAAAGGCGCTTCTGGGAGTCGTTGGATGAGGTGGTACGGGGTATTCTGTCGACGGAGAAGCTATTCATAGGAGGGGATTTCAATGGTCATATTGGGTCGTCTGTCGGTGGCTATGGTGAGGTGCACAGTGGCTTCAGCCTTGGTGATAGGAACAGGGGTGGTACCTCACTGTTGGATTTCGCTAGAGCTTTTGAGTTGGTGATCGTGAACTCTATGTTTCCGAAGAGGGATCGTGATCTGTTCTTGGTTTACTCAATGTTGGGCCCAGATAATATGTCATTCATGCTTCAGATGTCCAGTCATGAGCATGGGAGTTGTTAGAGTATCCAGTATTGGTTGAGGGAATGGATTGTGGTCTTCTTGTATGGTTTTAGGTAATCATCACCTCATGAACTACCTTTTGGGATTCAGTTACGGGCAACGTCCATTTTGTTAGCGAAAACAATATTATGCAGTATGAGAGATTGTTCAACATATGCACAAGCAGGCCATTATGGATTCTAGAAGATTCTGTGGAACATTGTTTAGGCTGAAGAAACTATACATTATCAGCTCACAGGCTGAAATAAAAGCGATAAGGATTAAGATAATGGAAATTAACCTATGCTCATTTATTATTCTCTGTAGAATCCTCTCCGCTTCCTTGATGTGCTTGACATAATCCACCTATATAGGAGCCAAAATACAAAAAGGGTAAAAATGAGATCAAAGCAAAGACATTATTAGCTGAATGTTATTTTGAAAGAACAATGACCTTACCTTAAAACTAATACCTTCCTTTTGTGTGATAGGCTGACCCGACAATGTTTGGCAAGCTTCATAATAATGTTTTTCAAGAATGTGTGGTGATAATTCCTTGTTTTGAAATGGATTAACAACCACAACATGTATCATCTTGGACGAAGGAAAATATCCCACATAAATGGCTCGTCCATCGGACAAGCTGAAATGTAATTCAGATATCAAATGTTAATTCTTAATAGCACGATCTATGCTTATGCAGACTTAAACATTGGTGTGACCAAATCTAGATGATACAAAATTGGTGGCGAAAATGGATATTGGATTTCAGAAAAAGCAACACGCCTGCAATTGAAGTGAGAACAATTAATATCATTCTAGCAAAACCCTTTATCAATACCAGCGATGAACTGCATGTTTGCTTACACCTACGAGAAAATTAGAGAGTTGGTTATTTAAAGCAAAATGTTAAGGTTCTGATTATGTAGCATTTGAGTTAGAAAAAGCGTGGATACTTGGTTTAGTTTTGGGGGGAACAAGGGTCCTATTTTGAACCACAAATGTATAGATGTGGGTGTTTGGATTTAGTTTTGGTTGAATTAGCTTTGGGTTTGTTTTGGAAGGATGAAAGGGAAGAATTGGGTTTGGTTTCTCTTCCAAAAGCAAATGAGAGTGTATGGATTTAGTTTTTAGTTGAACTAGTTTCAAGTTTGTTTAGACAGAATAGGTATAGGGTCGCCTTTTTGGAAAATGTCACTAAACCCTAAAGCACGTGAGACAATGGAGTAATGTTTTTATTGATTCCCCTCAGTTGCAGCATGGGAACCCTTTAGAAGCTTTTTTGAGGTTAGAGTGAATGGGGAGCATCTGGCAGTGCATTATTAGCTGATGGCTTACTGATAACAAAAATCTTCTCCAGAAGAAGAAACAATCGGTTTATTAATGGTAAGCATCACGCAGTGCATTATTAGCTGGTGGCACTGAATTTATATTTACTAATTTTTAAATAAGATAAATACACACATTCAAATGCTGAACAAAACTATCTTAACTAAGAAGTATTCAGATTTAGAGATAATATCTTAATAATTAGATAGATATTCATATTCAAACATCTCAATCTTCAAAATGAAACAACCACTTAGATGCCATTAATTTGAGGAGCAGCACAAGGATTCCTTTTTTTCCCCTACGGAGAAAAGCATAGGCTACCCTACTATATTTGAACTCCTAGTGATGAGGTAAATGCCAGGTAGCCAAAAAGACAATGATCAATAGAAAAAGACATGTAAGTAATTGCATCCTTGGATCCAAAAGGTATCTTTGATAGATAAAAGAGAAGGCAAAAGTTAGGCCAAAACAATTAGCATATATTGCGCCAAATGACAAATACCACTAGGACTTGCAATATTCAGAGAAAACTGAATGAGCAAACATTAAACAAAATAAATTACAATGACAGGTAAAATACAATCCCACTACCTCCGCACCAAAAACGAAGCAAATCAACTCTATTTTCATGCTTGCAGTTGAAATCCTTATCCCCTAACATCCAATGTGGTCTGACTAAGAAATGGGATAATCAATCGAAGAAACAAGCCAAAAAGATAAGCCGCAAGTAATACCCAAGTAATTTACATCAGAAGTGTGCAAAATAAGGCACCACCTCAGAACCCAAGTAGATTACTGCAGGCAAAATTGGACATCAATGAGTTTGGTACTTCCGAGCAATATTTATATATTAGAGCTCTATAAGCTTGCTGTATTCTTAGCAGGAAAGAGTTTGGCAAGTGAATGGGTTTTACCTGGTAGTTTACGAGTAATCATGACTATAGAGTACCAACAGTCGGTTCGGGTAATTTTAGTTTAAGATTGAGATTTACAGGACTACCTCAGAATTTGAGATTTGGAACCTGGATGCTTACTTTCAGAATAATATGCAAGGAGGATCCTTTTAATACGTAGAGAAAATTTCTTGCTTTTTTACGTTCAAGAGAAAATATATTCAAAGATTTAATTTTGGTGAAACAGAACTGTTATATCTTGTGCTCATAAGACAGTGTCACCCACCAACATGCTTCCTCTATAGAACAAGTCTTTACCATGCACATTGAATTAAACATAATGTATCATGATTCATCATAAGCACATAAGATATCAAACTTGAAATGGAAATGTTTATCTGTAGTTTTTAGCAGGTATATACTAGAATGAAAGGGGAGCCTAACTTGCCTGTGATATAAGTAGAAGAAAGTTATTGACTGATCCAAATACGGGCACTCAGTAGTTGTCTTCATATGCAGCTCGCTCAAACTCCAAACATCTTGTGGATTCCTTTTTTTAGCTGCTTTATCAACTTTACAAACACAACCCATCTGGAGAATAGCACTGAACTCCAATGGAACCTTTGTTTCATATATTCCCTGATCAAACAATCTCGTAAGCCATGTCGCATCATTTACAGATAGATAGATATTGAACGTTCGACCAGAAGAGTAGAGTTAAAGAGAAATGCTTTTTCAGCAAAACGTGTCACAATATGAAACATATAAATCAGACATATAGGGTTTATATTCACACACACTCTTTGCTGACTGAAAATTGGGGTGCATAGGAAAAAATAAATAGTAAATCTTAGAAGCGTGATGAAAGTGGAAGTATATCTACACCTTGGGAATTACTACTCAGGTATTAAGGCTGATATAAACAAAGGAAAAGATCCACCAATTTATATTGCATGCATGTTTTGTCCACGAAAAGACTGTCTCTGCATTAAGTATTGTGCTACTGCTATTCATGGTTCTCATCTAGTAACAACTTAAAATTATGTTACTAGTAAAGATAATTTACATGGGATCTTCTCCTGATGTAGAAAAGGGAATTTTTATCGACAAATAGGAAGAAGATAAAAGGAAATGTTCTCCATGAAAATGAAAAATAATTAAGCTGGTAATATTATCCTATTTTGCCCCCAGGGCTTCGGTCTGGTGGTAAGAGAGCAACTCCTGATGTAGGACAGGCTCACATTACAGGTTCAAAACCTGCCACGGACAAAAGCCCGGTATTTAAGTGGAAAAGGGTAGAAGTGGCGGGCCCATTATCCGCCGAGTTACGAACCTTGCGCCACTTTCCCTCGGGAAGTTATCGGTTATCAAAAAATATATAATCCTATTTCAACAGCAAAAAGCATATCTATTTATTGGTTCTACAAAATCTGGTGCTCCATTAGGACCAAATACATCATAGACATCTCAAGTATAGAGAAGGCGCTCGTTAAAAGAAAATGAAAATTTGAAGTTCTTCATTCTTTACTTTGTAATCTTTTATTGGTCTTGGTTAGAAAATTGGTTGGTCTTGGTGAAAACATCTGTCTTAATGATCTTTTTCTTTTAATTTTCTAATTTCTATCTCTTTCACCGATGTAAGGAAAAATTACACAACTATATTTTTTGTTTTTCGCTTAAGAAATGTCAAATTAATGATATACAATTCACAAAAATAAGTATAGAGTAATGGAAGACTTCACATCTTTTTTTGGGGTGTGACGGTTAACAAGTGTAAAGACCTCCCATAACATATAGTTAGTAGTATTGATAATTCATGACTTATTTTCTTGATATCTATGATTTTCCATACTTAAATCTAATTTTATAGAAATAAATTGGTACCAAGAAAAAATAACTATTTGAGACCATATTGTACCAATTAACACCAGACTTGGCACAGTTTCTACAACAACAACAACTACTCAGTATAGTCCCACAGAGTGAGGTTTGGGAAGGGTAATAAGTACGCAGGCCTTACCCCAACCCGAAAGGGCAGAGAGGCTGCTTCCAATCGACCCTCAACTTAGGACAAGGAAAAGAAAAGAAAAGAAAAATTGCATTAGTAACTCCAGCATAAATCACATTGGCACAGTATCTAAAATTCTGTTAAAGTGCAAATGCACTTGGATTTAGGAATTTTGTCTTAGCTTTCAACAACAACAATAACCACCCAGTGTAATCCCACAAGTGGGGTCTAGGAACGGTAGAATGTATGCAGACCTTATCCCTGCCTTTAAGAAGGTAGAGAGGTTGTTCCTGGAAGACCTTCGACTCGAGAGGGGAAAAGGGGAGGGACAGTAACAAACAAACCGATCTGACAATTTTGTCTTAGCATTCATATTCAGATATTGCCCATTATGTTACTAGTTCATTCTACAGGTCCTCTACTCTGGCTGTGCTGCAAATAAATTAAGGAGATTCAAGAAAAAAGTAGGATGTTTCAAGTTTTTTTTGGGGGGTATGATGTTTCAAGTTTATCAATATACACATTTTGAATTGGATATATACCCACACTCTTTTTATTGTCAATTCATTATATTCTGCTTTTCAGTACATCCTCTTAATAAAAGCGCAAGACAAATATAAAACAAATATGAAGTAAAACTAAGGTCATGCATAACAAAATCTCAAGCTACAGATTTCAACGTTTTTGAATATAGAAAGGCAAAAGAAACATCAAGAGCAGGAAATTCAAGAACATTATTCCAGAGATTTAGTATACAATGGATCCAATTTTTAAAAGAAAATGGAACGAAAAACACATGTTGACTGTTGTATCATTTAGAAGAGCTTGACATCAAAAGTAAAATGCTGTTTACATTTGTGATTGCCAGTTACGACTGAAGAACATGCATGCAAGCATGTTTAGGTTTATGAATAACACAGAACTTTCGGCAAAAAGCATGCTAACCTCCACTTCTGGATCAGCAAGGTGAGCTGCTAGCCTTTTGCTCTCTGACTTGAATTGATCCTCATCAATAATAACCTAGTAAACAACAGCAGAAGTGCAATGAGAGAACCTAGAACCTTTGCAGCCAAGGATATTAACAGATGACAAGAACTGATTATGATCAATGTACCTCAATTAAATTGTAGCTATGGCGTCCATGAGGAAGAATCTTGTTGACACGTCTTCCAGGAAATTCCTCTGTTATAGGAGCTTTGGAGTTGAGGTAAAACACTCTGGGGATAGTTACTGAAATTTTGTGCATGACTCCTTCCACAACTACCCATGCAAAAATTTGTCCATGCTGTGAAGTAGGTTCAAGCTGAACTATCTGAAGGAAAAGCAAATTACATAAGCACCAACTGAAGAAATGGATCCAGCAGAATGCTCATTAAAATCATATGAGCAACATCACCTGCCAATGACTTCGTGTGAGAGCTAATTCATGTCGCTCAAAGTAGGAATTCACCCCAGTTCTACCCTGGCGTTTGTGGTTTACCATGTGATGAGACAATTCAGAACTGCCATTAACATGGTTTACTGTCCTTGACGTATCCAACCTAACAAACATCAAGTACCTCATCATAAGAACAAGCAATGATGCACCACAGAGAGTTCAATCGAAAAAGAGATGTTGAAATATTTGAATCTGAATATATGTTGTGCCTGATTTCACCTATTTGTGCGTATTTAAGGAGATATTTATTAGAGTCCAAGACAACAATAATGAAAGTTGTACAGCGATGTGATATTCCTAATTGTTTGCACAACGAGGTAGCTGCAGACTGCAGTAGGTGTGACCTGTGAGAAATGTAATGCTATGAATGATGTAGGTAAGAGGCTTCCTCCACCCATTAATGGAGGCCATTCTTCCTTCATATTTAACCAAGTCATCAATAGAGAAAATTTCTTTCTCATTCTCTATGGGACTGTGGCATAGTAATTGTTTTGTTGTAGTTGTACTCTATTCTTATGGTATGTTCTCATGGTACAAAAGCACTATGAAGAAATGACCCCAATTCTCTCTGTTTTCCAGGGACCTTGTCAGAACTCTGTCCCTGCTCTTTCTAGTGCCTGTAGAATTCTTTCCCACTTAATTTTGTTCTTCTGAAGGACCGGCTTGGCTCAGCGGTAAGCTTGCTTGCCATGGTGTGTCAGGTCGCGGGTTCGAATCAGCCTCTCTGCAAAGTAGGGGGAAGGCTGCCTAGAGTATTCCCTTCCCCAGACACCCACGAAGTGGGTATTGAACTGGGTCGGCCCTTAATTTTGTTTTTCTATGACTATTAGATTTCTGTCACCACATCCTTTCTAGTGACTATATTATCTCGCTACTGTTCACTATTCTGGCTTACTATTCTGAGTACTATCCCGAGCATTATTCTGGCGAACATTATTTAGCCGACAATGTATTTTTGCTTGGGCGATTGCATCTATACTCTATTTTTTCATCTGCATTAGATTAGTCGTCAGCAGAGGAAACTTCTAAGGATGGTACATTTAGTTTTTAATTCAAAATCTCGATCTTCCATTATGTCTTAAATTGTTATTCATTTTGGAACAATTAGAGAATGTGTATAGATTTCTTTGTCAATTCCAGTAAGTCTTGATTCTTCTTGTTCTAGATGTTACCTGATCCTGCACTTTCAATAGTAGATTCAGCTGCTGACGATCACGTGACTTGCCTTTCACATTATTTTTTCACTTACACTTCTTACTCTGTCATTCTAACATTTGCAAACAAATCGATCCTTAGCTTCTATTGCAGGAGAAGGTTTAGTTATTGTTTCTGACACCTTATCGCTACATTTAGTTTATATGTCCCTAAACTTCTTGAAAATTGTTCTTTGTTAGCAAAATCTCAAGATATTCATATAGTATGCCAAATTCTCCCCTTCTCGCTGCAAATTTTAGGATGCAACTTTGTGGAAGACAATAAAACAACACTGACCAACTCTATTACTTGGATGTCGATGTATCTTTGGAATGGACCTACTCAAACTTCTGGAAGTATTCTAGATAAAGATGAATTTATGTTTTGGCACTATAAGCTTGGCCACCCTTATTTCTTCTACTAAGGTACGTCACTTATACATATTGAAGATGAGGATAATTCAAGTTTTCATTCTGATAGTTGCCAACTTGTCAAACACCATCATTCTACTTATCTTTCCTTACCTTACAAAAACAATCCCAACGTATGAGCTTTATGAGGAAAATCAAAGTAAACCACACTTTATTCTCATGCAGGCATAAATAAAAAGAACTTTTCTAATGAGGGGCAGCATGGTCCTCAGCAACAGCCCAGCAGTTTGTCCCATCAAAGCAGAATGAATTAGAACCAGTTACTGGTAAGCATGTGCAGTTTCAACAGCCTTTATGGTGAACCGTTCTCGGGTAGCAGTCCTATCCCATGAAAGTCCAATCCTAATGCCCAATGAAATCTCCTTTTTAGGCTAGTCTAGTAACAATAATTATTGGGCTGCAACATTAGTTTTCTTCTGCACATAGTTTGACAGTTAACACATCGTGCGAGTTATAGTATATAGAAATTGCCTTACTTCCTATGCTTGATTTTTACATCAGCAATTGCAATAAATATGCTACATTTTGGGAAACTATTCCTTCTTATAGAGATAAGCATACCTTCGGCATTTCCTCCCCTCACGAAGATCTTTCCATTTTCTCTTTTTTTGCTGTAGCCATCCATGATAATCTACATTCCTGTCAATATCTTCCACATCAGCAATTTCTTGTGAAGGTAACATCTTGCATAGACTGCTAGCATGAACACTTTGTTGTTGATTGTCCACTTGATCACTAGTGTTCACTGGATGATCTTTGTTGACTCCATGACGATGTACAACAGGCCTCGGACCAAATATAGACGATTTACCGTTGTGTCTAAAGTCTTCAAGGTCTTCAATATTTTGCTGATTTTCAGAATTTTTACTGGGCACTGCATCATCTCTGTTCACTGAACTGAAGATATCATTTAATTTTCGTTGGCGAAATCTGTCTTCTTTTTCACGAACCTTCTTATGCAGCCATTCAGGATGAACCACCCTTGGCACAGGGTTTGAAACCTGAAAGATCCAGAATTATGTAATGGAAGTTGCAAATGCCCACATCTTACATAAGATTAGACAGATAACACATACCTTCTGCATTGCAGCAGGAATTGTGATAATCTTCTGGATTGCTGAACTAAGCCGTTGCTTGTAATAAGACCAATCAATAATGGAACGTATTCCAACTTCTGATGATATTTTGCACCACTTTTTGACATAGAACCTCATGATCTCTGAATACCCAAATGTATAAGCAAATAATGCTCTTTGTGTAAGGTAAAAGATAAATTCTAGCAAGTTAATACAAAACTTTACCAGCATTAGTTTCAAATATTGCAACAGGAATAGCACGTTCACTTACTGGGGTTCCCTGCACATATTAGGCAACCGTAAAATTAACTGAAGAAACAGATTAGCCAAATTTATGGCAAGTAAGAAACATCACAGTACAAAAACTAAAATTTTATAGGGTAGGTACTCTATCTCTTCAAAGCCAGTTCACACTCGATCCGTGAGTCAACTGCATGCATGAACTACCTTTTCAAACAGAAATGACAGGAATTCCTTCAAAATACAACATGCCTTCCATAATTTCTTCCAATTTTAGGATAATCTATCATATCAATATAACCTTAGTGGCCCTAGTTTTAAAAATTTCTTCCTGTTCCCCCAATATTCACATTGGACAGACTTAATCCAAGTGTAGAAACATCACCACCTGGGAAAGAATAGTATCAGAACATCCAGTTTGTGAATGATGCACTATAGAGGAGCTAACAAGAAAACTGAGGAATATCTATAAGCAAGTGAAGTAGTAAAAATGATATGTAAATAAGCTCAAGAAACCAAGCATGTTCGCAGAGAAATTTACTCTTGTGGTGGAGTTTTGCTCTTGATCCAACAACTTATGTCAACAATGGAAAAAATGTGATATGAGCCAGTTATTGGCCCTTAGTAAGGCTTTCGGTTATGATAAACCAGTACAGCTTCAGATAACAAAGGTTCCAGTAAATGGAAGTCAATCGCTGGATGTCAAATGAAAGAAACATGACAAATTTATAGATGAATACAGAAAGCTAGCTATCACTGTCATGGAACACCTATAGGGAAAGAATCTTTTAGCATTTCAGAAGGGGCATATCGTAGGATATTTTATTGCCAAGACGAGGATTATAATATGAATTGACCACAACTTGTTGAAAAAAAACTATTTCGGAAGTTAGAGACATCTTAACAGGACTTCATCCAAATGAGATAAGAATAATGAAGCTAAGAGCAAAGTATTCCGTCTTTGATAAAGAACATAGCCGAGCAGCCATTTCTGGTTTTTACTCGGCTTTCCGCACCAACTTCCTGGATGTGTTTCCATTTCCCTTCACAGTATTACGGTGAACGTAAAAGCCAACACCAAATAAAATTCATGACAATATGTTCATTACTTGATTTCATAATTGATGAGGAAACACAAGTTGATAGCTTTGAATACAAGAGGGGAACTACCAAACAAAGATCAAACAGGTATACCTTTGGCTCACATGCAACAATATACTGACAACGCAATCCTTTATCTTTGACCATTGCATCCCCCAGAAAATCAGCAAGCCTTTTTGCTGTGGTTACTGCACATGACTTTTGCTCACCATAATCGGCTAGAGATTTGCTCATTGTGCTTGATTCAGATATGTAATCAAGCAACTCACTGTCCGCAATATCATTGCCTTGATTCTGGAGAAACAATAGACTTATAACTGCAACTATGATAAATTTTAACAAATGCCACTATGATCGCATTTGCATAATAAGTTGTAGTTATGCATGGCATGCTTGAAATTAAGAACTATTGAGTTGTCCCACATCAGTGGGATTTGAGGTCCTTGTGGTCTCCTTATATGGTCTTGGGCAATCCTCACCACATAAACTAGCTTTTCGAGTTGAGTTAGGCCCAAGGTGCATTTATCATGCTATCGGAGCCAGGCATATCCCAATTATTGTTACCGATGTTGGCCCCCATTTATGTTTTCCACGCTCCAGGTTGCAGGCCTGGAAGTGAGGGGGGTTGAGTTGTCCCACACTGGTGAGATTTGAGGTCCTTGGTCTCCTTATATGGTCTTGGGCAATCCTCACCTCATAAGCTAGCTTTTGGGGTTGAGTTAGGCCCAAGGTCCATTTATCAAACAATAGTTTACTCGGATAAATCTTCACTTACATCAAGCAGGTCAAGCCACCGATCCGCAACTGAAGCAACTACTGAATAGCATTCCTCTAAGGTTGATCCATGAAGGAACTTATCAAAAAGCTCAGCCTGCATATGTTTTTACCCAAGAATCAATTCATATGAAAACACAAAAAATCAACAAAGCAAATAGAAGCATCTATATCAAATATCAAGCAGAGAATGCCATTATTCCTCATCTTCCAACATGATAGACAAATCCAATGGACAATTAGGTTTAGATTAATATTATCAAGTAACCACCGAAACATTCAGTTGATCTGATATAGGAGATCCTAATTGACCGCACTGTACAAGATTGAGTGAATGGGCCGTAGTAGCTTTGATAATCAAATTATCTCCCTATGCTTCTCATTCTTGTTATAGAGGCATTGAGCAGAATGATGCATAATTATTGAGGGGTTTCACTGATGCAGTTGGGGGAAATAGCAGCATCAAGGTTTCACGTCTTTTGTTTGCCGATAACACCTCGGTTTTTTGTGATGCTGACAGGGATCAACTGGAACACTTGGGACAGGTGCTAACATGGTTTCAGGTCGCGTAGGCCTAAGATCAACCTCAAAAGTGTTGGAGGATGTAGCAGATTTAGAACAGGTTTTGAATTGCAAAATCGGGTCGCTCTACCTTGGCTTGCCACTAGGTGCTTCACATAAGGATCAAACAGGTTGGAACCCGGTACCAGAGAAAGGGCTGAGAACAGGCTCGTTGGTTAGCAGAAAAGATATGTGTCGAAAGGTGGAAAGGAAGTACTTACGAGCACATTATCGAGCATTTTCCACATATTTTATGTCCTTGTTGTAGGCACCAGCTATCTCAGGCCATAGCCAAGAAGGATAGTTTCAGATACCTTGGATCGGTGATCCAGGGGGACGAAGAGATAGACGGGGATGTCACTAACCGTATAGCGGCGGGGTGGTCGATGTGGAGGCTTGCATCAGGAGTCTTGTGTGATAAGAAAGTGCCACATAAACTCAAGGGGAAGTTTTATAGAGCTGTGGTTAGACCTGCCATGCTGTATGGGACGGAGTGTTGGCCGGTGAAGAAATCCCACGTTCAGAGGATGATGGTCGCGGAGATAGGATGCTTAGGTGGATCTACGGGCTCACCAGGTTAGATAAAATTAGGAACGAAGTTATTCGGGAGAAGGTGGGGGTGGCCCTAGTGAATGAGAAGATGCGAGAGGCGAGACTTCGGTGGTTCGGGCATGTGCGGAGGAGAAGCCCCGACGCCCCGGTGAGGAGTTGTGAGCGGCTAGCGGTGGTCGGTGTAAGGCGAGGCAGAGGGAGGCCTAAGAGATACTGGGGAGAGGTAATTAGACAGGACATGGCCAGGATGCGGATTCCGAGGACATGACCCTTGATAGGAAAGTCTGGAGGTCTAGTATCAGGGTTGTAGGATAGGGGTTTCAAGATTTTTCATACTCCTGTCCCGGGGTGAGTGAGGCGTGGTAGGGCCGCCCATAGATGATTAGTTTGTGTTCTCTTTTGGTAGTCATTTCTGGTAGTTACTGTTTTGATATCATTGCATGGCTGCTTATTTATGGTACATATGCATCTTATGTTTAGATAATTTTTATGAGATGTATGCTGGAGTAACTAATGCGGTTTTTGTTTTTGTTTGCCTTTTTTCCATGCGCCGAGGGTCGATTGGAAACAGCCTCTCTGCCCTCTCGGGTAGAGGTAAGGTCTGTCTACATATTACCCTCCCCAGACCCCACCTCGTGGGAATATACTGGGTTGTTGTTGTTGTTGTTGTAGGCACCAGCTAGTATTACCGGAAAGTTGGATGACTTCAAGGAAATGCTCTATCGGATTTGTCAGATGGAGCAAGGAAGTTTCACTTGGTGAGGCGAGAGACAGTCACCTCTCCAAGTGTTGGAGTGGTCTTGGGTTAAAGATCTAAGGGTGTTCAATAAGGCCTTACTAGGAAAGTGGTAATGGAGATTCGAGACAGAGGAAAATGCTTTTTGGAGGGTCCGAGGAAGGTGATAAGAGGGTAAATGCGGGGAGTTGGAAGGGGGATGAAGGACAGAGAAAGTCACTATGCTTTATGGTTGCGGGTTGTGCAGAAACATATTGAAGGGATGGGAAAAGTTTACTGGAAATGTATCTTTCAGGTTGGGAAGGGAAAGAGGGTTAGTTTTGGGGACAAAGGTAATTGAGGTTGGGAATGGAAGGAGGGTTAGTTTAGGAAATAAGGTTGCCAACCAAGAAATAATACAGTGACTTAGAGGGATGGGGCACCCATCGAATTTTGCTTTGAAGAAGTTATATCCTACTTTGTTTTCAAGAACGGAGTTTGAATCTTTGTTTTGTAATGCTTGTGAATTTACAAGCATACTAGAAATTTTATCCTTTAAGTGATAATAAAAGTACAATTCCTTTTTTTGGCTATTCATTCTAATGTATAGGGTCCAATTCAAACAGATTCTTTATCTAGAAGTCAATGGTTTGTTACTTTTATTGATTGTGGCCCTAGAATGACTTGGGGGTATTTGTTAAAGACCAAAAAGTGATGTTTTCTCCTGCTTTCAGTCATTTTATAAGATGATTAGTACTCAATTTGAGGTTGCAAGAATGCAAGGGAGAAAAAACTATTTATTAACAATGATACAATGAGCCCTAAATATAATATATATTCTACTCCCACTACGTATTGGACTAGGACATATTCCGCTCCTGCTACATATCATACTACAACTATTTACACATAACTTTCTAACCCTTCCCTTCAAGCGATACCTACAAATCATATGTACCGAGCTTGTTACATATGTAACTAATACGAGGACAGTGAGGGACTTGGTGAAAATATTTGCAAGTTGATCATTCGACTCGATACTACAAAATAGGTTCTAAAACACCACCAGGAAACAGAAACTTTTCTGGAAATTACTATCCACGCCGGAAAATCATTGTCCTCGCCGGAAAAGTGCATTGTTCACGCTAGAAAAAATAAAATTTGTCACAATTTGATGTAATTTATATGGGTAGGCTCGGAATCACTTGACGAGTAAGTTGTCCTGAAGAAGTTTTGTGAAAAAGTGTCCGGAATGGCTCAGGTGCCGGAAAGATACCGTAGCTCGCCGGAACCCTAGTTCTAACGGCACGTGAAGGCGCGTGAGGGACTTTTTGCCAGAGCGATTAACTGGGATTTTGTCGCCTGACTTCTCCGAACAAGATGATAGTATTGGTTATCGCACAAAACTTACCAATGAGAAGATGACGCAAATCAATGTTGAGTCACCAACCGGAAAGACGCAGGTGATTGACTTTTCTGTTCCGAAGGGAATGGAATTTCTATGGTTTGGTCGCACAAGGGTTTCAGATCTGATGGTGGTATTGGTATATGTACAGTACCACTGTAGAAGTGATGAAACCCGGGAACAAGACGAAGTTGCCGACAAATTGCATGGCTGCGAGATCTTTCTTCTCGGATGTCATTGGAATGACGCACAACGATAATTTTTTCACTGAAGCTTTGATACCATGTGAGAATGCACAGGGGAAATATCTAGTTATTAATGATGATACAGTGAACGCTATATACAATACATATTCTACTCCTACTACATATGGGACTAGAACATACTCTACTCGTATTACATATGGGACTAAAATTATTTACACATAACTATCTATCAGAGGCTAAGATAAAAATCTTGGAAACTGACAACACAAAATACACAAATAAAAAATTTGGTGCTTATTTGGAGTCTTATGGTATAATCCATCAAACCAGTTGTTTTTATAATAGTGCACAAAATGGGGTTGCTGAAAGAAAAATAGGCATTTATTAGAAGTGGCTAGATCTCTTGTGTTTACCATAAATTTAACAAGACCTTACAAGGGGATGTCATTCTAGTAGTTGCTTATCTAATCACTATTCAATAGAATGCCACTTAAAACCCTCAATTTTTAGACTCATTTGCAAGCTTTAAAGGATAAGAATGATTATATTGTTCCTCCAAAGGTATTTGGATGTATCTGATTTCTTCGCACTAGAACAAAGGTATTTGGATGTATCTGGTTTCTTCATACTAGAAACTTTGGGAATCTTGATCCTAGAGGTCTTAAGTGTGTCTTTATTTGGTATTCTCCAACATAGAAAGGATACAAATGCCATCATCCTCCCTCTAGGAGATTTTTTATCAGCATGGATGTTATCTTTCGAAAATCTAAGCCCTATTTCAATATTATAAGGAGGAAGAGATGATTCTTTCAAGTTCCACTACTGAAACCACTACCACTACCACTACCATTGTAGAAAATGAAATTGGAGAAAGAATTCAGGGGAAGTCTATTAGGTGTTTGGACACGCCTAATGTGAAAACTTACTCAAGTAGAAATAGAGTATAAGTCATCATGCAATCTGTCGAAGCTGAACCTTCTGGTGAGTTATCTACATTTTTTTAATGAGTTAGATTTGTCTATTGCTCACAGAAAAGGAGTCAAGATTTTGCTCCACCAAACACCATTTACCTAATTTTCTCCTATAATTCTCGATCTCCCTCCAACAGGGCATTTGCCTTGTCTATTTCTTCTATGTCTATTCCGCAGAATTGGAGGGAAGTTTTTGCATATCTTAAATGGAAGCAAGCTATGATTGAAGAAATGAAGGCCTTGTCAAAAAATAAAACATAGGAACTTTTCACTTAACTACCAGCCAAGAAGTTAGTTGGCTGCAAATAGGTCTACACTATGAAGCACAAAACTGACACCTCAATTGGAAGATTCAAAGTAAGATTGGTGGCTAATAGATTCACTCGGGCTTATAGAGTGGATTTTCAAGAGATATATGTCAGTGATGCTAAAATGAACACTATCAGAATTTTTTTGTTTTGTACCGCTATCTTGATCACAACATACAATAGTTTGATGTGAAGAACGCACTTCTGCATGGAGATTTTGAAGAAGAGGTGTATATGGAGATTCTTCCTGGATTTGATACTGATCAAAGTCAAGGAAAAGTAGGCATATCAAAGGAAGCCTTGCATAAACTGAAGCAATCCCCTAGAGCTTTGTTTGATAGATTCTGCAAGGCAATGATCTCCTTCGTCTACCAACAAAGCAATGATGATCACACCCTCTTTATAAGACATCAAAAGGATATACTCACTCTTTTGATAGTTTATCTTGATGATAGGAGATGACAAGGAGGAGATGATCAAATTGAAGAAGCTAATGGAGCTGTTGGCAGAGGAATTTGAAATCAAGAATCTAGAAAAATTGCAGTACTTCTTGGGAATTGAGGTTGCTAGATCAAAAGAGGAATCTTTATTTCCCAAAGGAAGTATATTCCTGATCTCTTGAAAGTAACTGCTATGACAGGTTGCAAACCGGCAGAATCGCCCATTAAAAGCTATCACAAGTTACAAAGTAGAACTGAAGAGTTAGTTGCTAAACCAAGATATCAAAGACTAGTTGGAGGACTCGTTTATCTCCCCCACACTAGACCAAACATAGCGTATTCAAAAGTCAACCTTGTGAGTCAGTTCATGCATGATCCCCGAGACCCTCATATGCAAGATGTCTTTCACATTTTACAGTATCTGAAATCTGCTCTCAGAAAAGGTCTGTTTTTCTCCAAACATGGTCACCTCTAGATAGAAGCCTTGACAGACACGAATTGGGCTAGATCTCTATTGTAAACTCGTAGGAGGAAACTTGGTTACTTAGAAAAGCAAGAAGCAAAGTGTAGTTGCTAGATCAAGTGCAGAGGCAAAATATAAAGTTGCGGCCCAAGGTGTCTGTGAACTTTTGTGGTTACAAAAGCTACTAGAGGAATTGAGATTGTTTGAAAAGGGGAAACTTTCCTTGAATTGTGATAAAAAGGATGCCATTAGCATAGCTCATAATCCTGTCCAGCATGACGGAACAAAGCATGTTGAAATTGATCGACACTTCATCAAAAAAAAGTCACAAGTGGTGTCTTAAGCTTGTGCCATATGTTATCAGAAAAGTAGCTAGACGATGTGTTTACCAAAGGTCTCGACAAACTGACTTTCCATACACTGCTTTGCAAGTTGGGCATGTGCAACATCTTTGCACCAACTTGAGGGGGCGTGTTGACCAGCTTAATTGTAGGATAAGAATCATAATCTAATTAATAGCTTGATTGTAAGAAGATTTGTATCATAATTAGCTTAACTGAATATTCTGTCATTATTCACTTTTATTTTATTTCCTAGAATAGTTTAGAACTTCTGCATAAAGGCATGTTTGATGTGAGATGTAAAATACACAAGAAATACAGAGAAGTATTTTTCTTCTTCTTGATCTAATACCAAGCAATGGGAAGACCAACGACTAAGAATACTAACCCACAAGGCACTGTGAAAGAATCACACGATTTTAGATATAAACAACCATCAGACATGAATTCTTAGTACAGTAGAAAAGATCAATTTTAACTAGTTTTTCTTTGTTACTTTTCTTCTCAACATCTAAAGTCACTCATTTATCTAACATGGTATAGCCTAGGACTTCTATATAAGAAAAGACGGGAATTAAAGTCCCTTTGGATCCTAATTTTTGAGCCCAAAAAAGGGAAAACCCAAGACGTCACAAGATTTGCCATAACAAATAAGTCAGCTACGGAAAGAACTACATCGGGAGTAAACATAGTACCAATTGGTAGTTGATATAGACCATGGTCAAAAGTTTAATGTGAGCTACTCGAAATCAAGATTACATATGTTACCCTACAAATGCATACGGAAAAATCATTTTGAGAAACAGTACTCTGGTATGGGGTTCCATAAATTAGCAAGTTGAGTTACCTAGATATTTGTCTCATCAACTGTTAGAAAACATTTTGCCAGAGAATAACTGAGAAAGTCACAACCTAACAATTTGCATATTACTATTTTCCCAAACACTGAACATTGATTGCTGACCCGTTTTATATCTTCAAGTTCCCCTAAATTTCAAAAAGAAAAGAAAAAAGAACGACATTTTAGATGAGTTTCTTCAAATATCCTGGTGGTATCATTTAAAGAAGCCTACTCCAAGTATTCTACGTGTTAAAATAAGGAGCAAATGATGTCCCCTTATCATTCCGCAAACCAAACTATTTAATATTGCTGTAGATGAACAGATCTATCAGATTCAAATATATGTATGGTAAAGGGTCTCAGAATCTGACAGCTGCGACATAACAACAAAAGAAAATGGAATCTATGCTGAATCAGGAAACGGCTGGAATCAGAAACCACAACAACATGAAGGCTGGATATTGCTCTTTCTTTTTTACAGCAATTGGTGACAAGTGAATGGACACAATAACTGAGAAAACGGTTTCAGAAAGTATATAAGAGAAGAAGAAACAACTTTTACCCGAAAGAAAAGGACAAGTTGGGTATTCAACAAATGAAGAGAGTACCTGGAAAACTTTGATGAGCTTTAGCTCACCTCTACGTTTAATCTCAAAACCTTTAAGCTCTGCAAGCGTACCATCGTCGTTGAAAACTGCATAGCGCTTCTTAATCAGAATACCTTCTTCCTTGGAAGCAGGAAGAATCATTGCCTACTTGCAGAAGAACAAATTAGAAGGATGATCAACATAGTTATCATGCCTTAGCTTATTCTTTTTTTGAAATTAGTAAGTTTATGTTCTAGTTAGTTATCATGCCTTATTAAACAGCAGAAAGTTCCAAAAAGGGATGACAAATGAACACTGAAGTTTGTTTAAAGATAAGTGCTAGGTGTTTGTGCTTCACCTTATATGGCCCATCGACTTCAAACTCAATTGAGCATTCACTGTGTGTTGTATACGTCTTATTAATGGGGTCCTTCAGAGTCTGAAAAATGGAAGAACACAATAGTTTCTTTTATACAGTAGAAAACGATGTTTCTAGTTTCTTTAAGGTTACAACAAGTAATAACAGTCATGCAAGAACCATCTGAAAGTGAAACAAGCAAAGTACAGGACCAGTGTCCCCTCAAACCTGGTACTGATCATTGGTGTTGTTTCTTGCCACATCAACATTCAGCATAACACAAGGATAGGAGATCGTCAGTTTCTTTTTTGGATCTCTGAAATACATATCCAGAATCATCATGATATCCATTATCACAGCAGAGAAAAACTACCATTCTTAATATAAAGGATAAACCTTTACAAAAAAAGAATTTTTACTTAGAAAATAAATATATACCCACGGATTACAAGAATAGAAGAAAGGGTGATAGCAATAACACTTGAAAAAACAATGCATCTTAAGAACTAATTCATACTTTGTCTTGAATGTATAATTCTCAGGAAAAGAGCCTGGTAAAGCACACCAGATACCATCTGTGTCTAATTCGAGGGGTTTTCCAATTTTTTCAACCAATAACCGAGCATTCTGAATGATTTTTGCGCCCGTATACGTAACAACTCCAGCCATCTCCATTGAGTACCACCTTGCACCCCTGAAGAAGGGGAAAGGAAACTTTGTAGTGACATTGCCTGAAGAAATATATTGCTACATAGAACAGCACAGGACAGTGTGCTGAGAAATAGCAAATAAACATACTTTCGCATGACATAACCATAAAAGGAATTCAAAATGCATTTATGAGCCAGCTGCAATGAATCGTATAGAACTACCATGTCCTGTGAAAATCAATGAAAATGTAGATTGATTAGTGATATCAAAAAAACCAGAGTGAGCTCAACTAGTAGAAAGACACATGAATGCACCTGTGCTTCTTGAATTTTTATGGAATTTCCACTATTCTTTGCTTCAGACAGCTTACCCTTCCAAGCTTTATTAAGCCCTTTGTATTCATATCGCCTATCTCGGAAACTTTTAACAGAAAACAAATTCATATGAGAAAACTTGGGAACAGCTGAAAATTTCCAAACAGATGGTGTCATAGTACAGCAAATCAAAATAGTACTATAGATGAACAAACGATATATAACCAGGTCTTACCTCCGTACGGTGTCAACATAGAAAGGATTTTCTCGCATGCAGATCCCTGCTTCTCGAAGTTCTGTGACCGGCTTTTCCAGGACTCTTTTATATGCCTAAGAAAATAGAACGAAATAGACTATTTAATTGTGCCAGAAAAGGAAGTGCAAGGAAGATCGCACACCAAACTCAGCACTTACCTTTTGACAATATTTCTTTAAGCGGTCCTTCAACTTTGCCTGTTGATCTGCTTTAGGCAAATCAAGAAAAGACTGTGATCGTTGACCATCTCCTACTTCGACAAGTTCAGACTCGAGCTGCCTCTTTATGTGGTAATAATCACTGATATTTGGTACAAACAAAATTTCAAGATTCAGTAGCTATCAATATAAAGTTGCCTATTTTGTAATAGATGACTAAAAAGTTTACCTTCTCTTTGCCATGTACGTTTCACCACGCCAAACCCATTCAAGCTTCCGGAGACACTTTTTGCCAGGACGATTAAAGTCGCATGCAGTGCATATCTCATCTGAAACTATTGATGGTGGCTGATGGAATCAAGTAATTATAGTTAATTTAAAATGGTCACCAAATAAATAAAATAAAATAACAACCCAGTAATAATCCCACTAGTGGGGTCTGGGGAGGGTAGAGTGTAGGCAGACCTTACCCCTACCCATGAGGGTAGAGAGGCTGTTTCCGTAACCAAATATAAAATGCAAAATACATGCACAACAAAGAGATGCAATACCCCCAACATCAAGTTCCTCATCCATTAGGGGAGGAAACAGAAGTAACAGTCAGTATGTACCAGCTGTTCAGCACTTGATGTTTTGAGTGTCGATTAGGTGCCAGCTATAAAAGATCCACACGAAGGGTAAAGAAGTAGAAGAAATAGATATTTCAATCTAATCGACTCCAGATATGATTGTTTTATGCCCCTTAGAATATACTATTTAAATGATTCACATTCTTCTAGTGAGTCTCTGATAGAAACTTTTATTACTCATACCCTGTCTCTGCCTTGTCTCCTCTAGAAACTCTTATTGACAGGATTCTATTCTTTCAAAGTTTGGTGTTCCAGAATGCCCTTAGTTACTGTTCTAATGACTAGCATGTGATAACTCTTCATCCCAAGATTGTTGCAAATATCCAGTTTTAAGCAGGTCCTTTAGACAAGGTAGTGTGCAATTACTATCTCCAATTACAAGAAATTAATCACCAAAGACCAAGGTGCTGACTTTAAAGCAGAATGCAACAAGAAAAAGTAAAAGGTTTAAAAGTCATGCAAGATAAGCACTAAGCAGTCAACAAAACCCTACTAGTCTTCAATATCATATATTGCTAGTCCTTAATTGTTCTTTCCTTACCATCGAATTGTCGCCTATTTATTCCAGCTACTGGACAGTGGCGGAGCCACCTTAGGCTAAGGGGTGTCAACTGACACTCCTTTGCCGGAGAAATTACACTGTGTAGCCGAGTCAAAACTTTATTTTTATGTATATATACTTTATGTTGAACTCCCTTAACTTCTCCGTGTGTTTACTTCTTTATAGTTTGACACCCCTTAGTGAAATCATTGCCTCCGCTACTGCTACTTGAGTGTAGTTTGAAATATTAATGTTAATATGTTCCACATCAGCATAGTTAACCGCACAGAGATAGTACTGCTTTTGTAGTCAAATTATTGTGCTGCCCTATGCGGCATACCAAAGTTTATCTTAGAACCCATGTACACAAGGTTTCAGTTCGAAACAGAGGCATCACTTGTGATGAACATCATCTGTAGCAAAGTTTTCTTTGCATTCCAGACAAACAAAGATGTTAAAGGAAAATTTATTTTTGCCATACAGCTAGTATAGGGGGCCTCCCCACCATTAGTAAAATTATTTACTTTGTCCAAAAAAAGGATATTGTGTTTCTCTTGACATTTGGTAGGTAGTGAACAAATTGGCAAAAAGTACTCCCTCTGTTCTGAATTGACGGTCAACCTCCCTCTGGGACATTCTTTAAGATATGTCCACTTCCCTAAAATAAATTTCAACACATACTTTTCAAAAAGAGAAAAAAAATTAAAGTTTTTTACCCTCGTCCAAATTCATTTTACTTTAGCAACAACAAAAAAACCAGTTTATTCCCACGGTGTGGGGTCTGGGGAATTCTTTTTACCTTATCAATTTCCTAAAATATACACATACAAAATAACTTGTTGGCCCACAATTTCCTCCATTTAAAACTGAAAGACGGACTTCCAACTTATCTAAGCTGTTCAGAACAGGAAAAAGAATTCATTCAATATGGGCAAAAGAAAGTAACAAAAGTCATTTACACTAACACGGCAGAGAAGAACATTCTTCACAAAATGAAAATGAAAACTGACATACCTGAAGCCTATTTGTCAATATGATGTTTGGATACATTGCAGCGACATCAAGGTGATATATGAGAGGACATTCTTCCGTTAAAGGATAATCTCGCAATATCATTAACTGCACTTAGATAGTTCAGACGTTTATGATTTTTAGAAAAAATGGTCTGAGAGGAGATAAAGATTCAGCATGCATCTAAAGGGTTTTCTCAGATTATTAAGTCACGCAATAAAGGAAAACAAAAAAGAAATCTCAAACTTCCAAGAAAACAAATCCCACTCATGTCGGATATGGCCTTAGGTGCCAGGAGAATACTTGTCAAATATCTCATGCGGCAGATAAAAGACACATAAAGATGGTTGAACGCCTCAACTCAGCCAAAACTATTAAACATGAAAAATGAAGGACGCATTACCTTTTCCATAACGGCATTCTTCACTTCATCATAATTTATGACAGATTCCAAATCCATCTTCCCCTCAACTACAATGGCATACTGCAGATCTCTATCAAGGTTGTTGATCAATAACTGGAGAAGTTGAGAAACTTAATGTTAGTCACTAGTACAATGGAACAGAAGAGCCCTTGGAAGTATCAAAAGCTAATTACAATATACACCAAAGATTTTAAACGGCAAGTCTTCAAAGAATATAGGATGTAGTTAGTGTACACAACAAGAATACAACCAACTCCTGAGTAGTTGATACTTGATAATGAATTATGAGATATCTATTGTACTCTCTGACCGACTCGCTACCCTGCATTTGTGCTTTAATCTATTCCCAAGCGTTTGACCTCCTTGCTTAAATGACAAAATTTCTCTTTTTGAGATGGAAAAATAAAATAGTTATTTAAGCAAGGAGGTCATAGGCTTGGTCATTTAAATGAAAATTTGTGATTCAAAATAGTAAAATTAACATGTACTCTCATTCCATCTGACATCTTTGTAGTCATTGTACATTTTCCAACCACCATTTTCACAACTAACCATCAAACTCAAATCTAATACTTCACAAAAACATTAAACTGCTGAGCTCCATGAAAGGCAACCAAGAACATAAAAATTGGGACGAAAATTACTGATTAGATGTACTCATTATAAGGTTTTATATCAAATAATTTGTAAGGGTGAGAGTCAAACAACAACAACATACCCAGTATAATCTCACAAGTGAGGTCTGGGGAGAGTATAGTGTATGCATACCTTACCCCTGCCTTTAAGAATGCCCTTTAAGAATGCAGAGAGGCTGTTTTCAGTAGACCATCGGCTCAGGAAGGGAAAAGGATAGGGGCAATAACAAGCAAACCGATCTAACAACCAAAGCAAACATACAATACTAGCACTAGGTAATGCAATAAGAAAACCGAAACAAAGACAACAACAAGCAGTAACAGAAGTCTAGGGATACGAAAGACACTAAGTGGTGTATCAAAGCTATTGTCACAAACAAGGACAACACTTGGCTACCTAACCCGTTACCTTTATTCTCAACCTCCACACCTTCATATTCATAGTCATGTCCTCGATAAGCTAGAGCAACGTCATATCTCGCTTAATCACCTCTTCCCAATACTTTTTCAGCTTGCCTCTACATATTTGTTACCCCTCCAAAGCTCGCCTCTCACACCTCCTCACCGGAGCATTAGTGGCTCTCCTCTTCACATGCCTGAACCATCCAAGTCTCGCCCCCGTGTCTCGTCCTCCACATAGGCCACACCCAACTTCTCACGGATGACTTGACTTCTAATTTTATCTAACTTCGTATGCCCGCACATCCATCTCAACATCCCCATTTCAGTCACCTTCATCTTTTGGTCATGAGAGTTCTTGACTGGCAGCATAGCCGGTCTAACCACCGCTCTACAGAACTTACCTTTAAGTTTTGGGGGCACATTCTTATCACACAGAACACTGGAAGCGAGCCTCCATTTTATCCATCCCCCCTCCCCCCAATACGTTGTGTGACACCCTCGTCGATCTCCCCATTTCCTTATATAAGAGACCCAAGGTACTTGAAATTTTCTTTTCCAGGGATGACTTGTGAATCAAGCCTCACGTCTTCGTCCACTTCCTGAGACGTGCCACTGAACTTGCATTCCAAGTATTCTGTTTTGTTCCTGCTCAGCTTGAAACCTTTAGACCCCAGGGTCTATCTCCAAATCTCTAACCTAATTAACACCACATTGTGTCTTGTCAATTAGTAAAATGTCATTAGGAAATAACATGGACCACGGCACCTCCCCTTGAATGTGACACGTCAACGCGTCGATCGATAGGGCAAACAGAAATGGGCTGAGGGCTGACCCTTGATGCAACCCCATCACAACCAGGAAGTGTTCCAAGTCCTTTCTCATTGTTCTCTCCCGAGTCTTAGCACCATCATACATGTCATTAATATAGGGCAAACAGAAATGGGCTGAGGGTTGACCCTTGATGCAACCCCATCACAATTCACAACCATGAAGTGTTCCACGTCCCTTCTCATTGTTCTTGCAGCACCATCATACATGTCATTAATAGCCCTAATGTATCCGACAGGAACACCTCTAGCCTCCAAACATCTCCACAGCACCTCCCTCGCATATTATATTTAACTTATCAGGGACAAATAGTTAACACTACCTCTAACATTCTAACATATTAACACTTCACATTCTAAGGAGCGCTAAGCCTTTCTTTTCAATGCGCCGAGGGTCGATTGGAAACAGCCTCTCTGCCCTCTCGAGTAGAGGTAAGGCATGTCTACATATTACCCTCCCCAGACCCCACCTTGTGGGAATATACTGGGTTGTTATTGTTGTATTCTAAGGAGCGCTAACAAGAAGGGTGATGTCGACGGCGGAAAAATGTTACATTGATGTTTTCTCTGGAATTGTCCTAGTTATTGGAATGCAGCAATAGTCTCTAGCACCTCCCCCTTAATTGTGCTCCAACATTGTGGAAGAAACTAGAGAGCACGTGTAAAATAATCATGCCCCGGATGCTTCTCGTGCACAATTATCCACCTTTCCCCTCACCTCATCTTCCTCAAAAGCCCTTTCCAACCACTCTCTCTCTCTCTCCTCACCTATTTGGTTGAACATAATCCCCTCAATATAAGTCTCCAACTCACTTACTCCATACACAAACATTAAAAATGTCACTGATGTCCCTTTTACCTTCTCCTCTCCGTCAAAAACCACTCCATCTACTTATAAGGACTATATGAGCTTCCTTCTTTTATTTACAATCGCTACCCTATGATTGAAACAATCCTCCTCCTTTGATTGAAATGCCCTCAATATCTGCCTCAACTAGTCTCTTACGCTAGTGCTACCAAAGCTAGCTCTCACGTTACTTCCTCATTCCTCTCCCTTGCCCGTGCCCTTTACTCAACCTCCCTCAGCCCTTCCACTCTTTCCACCTCCCACAGCTCTCTCATTTCAGCTCTTCCCTCCTAAAGACATCCTTATTCCGTTCCCAATATTCCTTTTTAGCATTTTTCAGCTAATTCGCAATGAGGAATGAAGGTGTACATGTTCCTTCATAGCCGATTCACCACCAATCTACTTTATCTTAGAAATATGTATATAGTCTAAAAATGCTTTTTACTTAAAGATTCCTGCCAAGGTAATCTTTACTACCACACGCACTGCATCATCACCACACAACCACCACCAACCACCATTTCACAACCACCACTATCGGGTACCACTACCATTACCTTCCACCACGCCAACCGCACTGTCGTTGGAGCATACTTCATCAAACACAACTTCTTACAGCACTATGTAAAAGATTTTCTCTAACACTTTGTAGATATCATACTTAATACTCCCACCCAATTTATGTGGAATACTTTCCTGGCGGTTACGGAAGCTAAAAACGCGGCGTTTGGTCGCATGTACGAGGAATTAGGGGAGAGAGGCGGGGACAGGAAGTTATTCCAGTTAGCTAAAGTAAGGGAGAGGAAGGCGCGGGATCTAGACCAAGTTCGGTGCATCAAGGACGAGGATGGTAGAGTTTTGATGGGTGAGTCTCGGGTCAAGCAGAGGTGGGAGACGTACTTTCGAGATCTTCTTAACGAGGAGGGGGATCGCAACATAGAGCTTGGGGAGCTGGGGCATTCAAAGAACCATAGAGACCTTGGGTACTGCAGGCGCATTAGGGTGGATGAGGTCATAGGGGCTTTACGAAGGATGAGTAGGGGCCGAGCGACCGGGCCTGGCGAGATCCCGGTGGAGTTCTGGAAATGCATGGGTAGGTCAGGAGTGGAGTGACTCTCTAGGTTGTTCAATGCGATCTACGGGACTAAAAGGATGCCGGAGGAGTGGAGGTGGAGTACGGTGGTGCCCTTGTACAAAAACAAAGGGGATATCCAGTGTTGCAACAACTATAGGGGTATCAAATTAATAAGTCACACCATGAATGTCTGGGAGCGGGTGATCGAGGCGAGGGTGAGGAGATGACATCTATATCGGTGAACCAGTTCGGTTTCATGCCGGGTCGCTCCACTACAGAAGCTATCCACCTTGTCAGGAGATTGGTGGAACAGTTCAGGGATAAGAAAAAGGACTTGCACATGGTGTTTATCGACTTGGAGAAGGCGTATGACAAAGTCCCAAGGGAAGTGCTATGGAGGTGCCTGGAGGCGAAAAACGTGCCGGAACCCTACATCAGAGTAATAAGGACATGTACGATGGAGCTAAGACTAGGGTTAGGACGGTGGGCGGTGACTCAGACCATTTCCGGTGGTTATGGGGCTCCATCAAGGATCGGCGCTTAGCCCTCTCTTGTTTGCCTTGGTGATGGATGCTATAACCCGACATATTCAGGGGGATGTGCCTTGGTGCATGCTATTTGCCGATGACATAGTATTGATAGACGAGACGAGGGTCGGTGTGAATGAGAGGCTAGAAGTATGGAGACAGACTCTCGAGTCTAAGGGTTTCAAAATAAGCAGATCCAAGACTGAATACTTGGAATGCAAGTTTAGCGCCGAGCCGAGCGAAGTAGGCGGGGACGTAATGATTGGAGCTCAGGTCATCGCTAAGAGGGACAGTTTCAGATATCTTGGGTCGGTGATTCAGGGGGACGGAGAGATTGACGGGGATGTCACTCATCGTATAGGAGCGGGATGGTCGAAGTGGAGGCTTGCGTCAGGAGTCCTGTGTGACAAGAAAGTGCCACTGAAACTCAAGGGAAAATTTTATAGAGCTGTGGTTAGACCTACCATGTTGTATGGGGCGGAGTGTTGGCCGGTAAAGAACTCTCATGTTCAGAGAATGAAGGTTGCGGAGATGAGAATGCTCAGGTGGATGTGTGGACTTACCAGGTTAGATAAGATTAAGAATGAAGTTATTCGAGAGAAGGTGGGGGTGGCCCGGTGGATGAGAAGATGCGTGAAGCGAGGCTCAGGTGGTTCGGGCATGTGCGGAGGAGAAGTCCTGATGCCCCGGTGAGAAGTTGTGAGCGACTGGCGGTGGTCGGCGTGAGGAGAGGCAGAGGGATGCCTAAGAGGTATTGGGGAGAGGTGATTAGGCATGACATGGCTAGGATGCATATTTCCGAGGACATGGCCCTTGATAGAAAAGTCCGGAGGTCTAGTATCAGGTTGTAGGATAGGGGCCCCTAGAATTTTTTGTACTCCTTCCCCGGGGTTGGGTGAGACTTGTCGGGGCAACTCATAGATGATTCGTGCATTGGATTAAGTCCCCCTTATGGTAGTTATTTATGGTAGTTACTGTTTGATATTACTGCATGTCATTTTATGTATAATTCTTATGTTTAGATAACTATCTATGCGATTTCTGCTGGAATTACTAATGCTCTTTTGTTTTTGGTTTTTGTTGTTGCTTTCCCTTTCCTTTTCTAAGCCGAGGGTCGATTGGAAACAGCCTCTCTACCCTTTGGGTAGGGGTAAGGCTTGTCTACATATTACCCTCCCCAGACCCCACCTTGTGGGACTATACTGGGTAGTTGTTGTTGTTGTTGTACTTTCCTTTTTAATTTGTCCCAAAAAGAATGGCATCTTTCTAAATTTAGAAACGATTTAAGGTTAAACTTATCATTTTATGCTTAATAAATAGATTTATAGACGTACAAATGTCTATGGCTTGTTTTACACCACAAGTTGCAAAAGCCTTTCTTTTTTAAACTTCGTGCCAGTCAAACTATGTCATACCCATATAATATGGGGGGAGGGAGTAATTATTTTTCTGAATTTTATATCACTAATTTTAAATAAAGATAAATATACATATTCATAGGCTGAGAAAACAAAGATTCTTAATTATCCCGTGTTTAGATTTACAGAATATGATATGTATTCAGACTCATACATCTTAATCTTAAAAAAACGATAACTTAGTCTACTCTAAGCATGATTTTAAAGTTTGTATGCTTAGCATCGTTAAAAGTAAAGCTCCACAAAAACACTTTCTTCAAAGAAACAACCCCGGCAACAGTGTACAAGCTAATGTTAGTTCATCTTTAACATAGTGTAGTAATCTGCTAGACTAGATGGAAATATATTCACCTCATTATGATATTTTGTTATGTTTGTCAAGAGGCAGTTGGAGAGCAAATATATTATTCCCTTCAAAGTCAATATTCATGAAAATATAATCAACAGACATCCATATATTAAGCCAAGGCTTCATGCTTAGTGCCAAAAAGTTTATAGTATTATCAAATAGGAGTAGATGGTTTGAGGAGAACAACTCCTCCATTCATTTGTCCCGAAAGAGATTACCTACTTCAATATCCGTGGAGGATTAACAGAAAAAAGAAAGCTTACATAGTGTTACATTAGTAAAAGAAGTGATTATAGTAATAATTTAAAATGGTGAAGAAATATAGTATCTAGTAGAATAGGTCATAAAGTCGTAGTGGCATAAATTTGTCTAATCTGGAGGAAGAGAAATCTTTAAAACATGGTTTACCTCATAAGCAGACGGGTCGAGCTTAAAACTAGTTGGAAGGTCAGATCTGAATACACCACTTTCTAGGCATTCCACATGACCACCAATATAAGTCTCACTCTCAAGGAGTTGACTACCATAAAACTTCTCTGGATCAGACTGGTGCTTGTTTGGACAGATAACATTTGCCTTATAAGCCTGCACGAATGAGAAATGCAGAAGAAAACCGTAATAAGACCGTTACCATGCAGATGAAAAGCAGAATGCATGGGTAGGGATTTTCTTTGTCCTCTTTTCCAAGTCAAATGAATTCAAACACTGAAGAGGCACCAACCTTGAAACTAAAAATCATAAACAAGGAACTAACAGAGAACCAGAAAAGAAATCAGGAAAAGGCTTCTAAAGGCCATCTACCTGGACCATAAGAAGCATTTCACACAAAGTCCCACTTCCTTTGCGTAAGACTTCATCTGGCGGCATAGGTATTATGGTTGCAAGGGAGAAAATGAAGGGATGAACATAAGTCATATACAAGTAGTAAGTTGAAACAGCATCTGAAACAGAATATGAAGCCATCATCTGCAAAACCATTTAAACAAACAAGTGTTAGGTTATCTAGACTGTACGTCCTCCAGTGAATGAAGTGCAAAAGACATGAATGTATTCCACTTCTCTATATGTTTCTCCTTTACCAGATTAAGCACTCATATATTTCTCAGCAAATCACAATTGTTTGAGGGGAAGAAATAGTAATTATAGATTTATAGTATTAGCCAAAATGGAAATCAGGGTTACACAAGCACAATTGTGGAATGAGCTCTACTCTTGGCCGCTAATTCCATGGATAAATACTCCAAAAGAATTGGCAATGCCAAACAGAAGTTCATATTAGGAATCTAGGTCAATTCTGACTATGCATCTTAATAGTGGTACTGAAAGAGTGCTGACGAAGCTAATGAACACATTTGTAAGAATTCCAAAATGCTATCGAGAGAAGACAAATGGATCACAACCCCCAAATCAGAGAGGGTAATTTGGCTACCACATGCAACCAGAGAAATTAGTCCTCAAATTCTAGCATGAAATGTGCAAAAATGGGGCAGAAATTACAAAGTAACAGTGATGACTTGGAAGTAAATAAACATCCCTTTTAACAGTGAGCAGTCTTTGAACTAGAGAAAAGTTCAAAGGCATGCGTTTATGCAGCAGGGAACTAAATGAGCTTGCAAGCTAAAGCTCATACACAAGTCTTGGATCCGGTCGGGCTACTGCTATAGTCAAATAACATTTGATGAAGATTGTGAAATCCATATATAATGGAAGCTATACACATATTTTCCATCATAAATTGTCAAGCAGGAGCTCGGGTCTGTATATCAATCATAAGTCTTAGCACTTTTATAGCAAAAGATCATCTTGTAAGTTAACTTATTAAGACAAACCAATTTTAAGTAGCTCATACCTGTGGTTTTTCCATAGCAAAGCGAACCATATCCTCGGGATTAACTTCTAGAGGATCGTAACCCAACTTGGCCTTCGTAACAGCCTGAGTTAGAAGTGGAATATGGCAATAGTTACATCAGAGATCACAATGCCGAGTAAGATATAGTTACAATATAAAAGTTAATCCAAATATGCTGGAATTTCATGAGCAAAAGAAAATGAAGCGATTTCTTTGGATTTCCAAAAAAATATCCTCAAAAGGAAGTACTGTATGAACCTATGTAATTCTGAAGAAGCAAAGGAAATGTAATCTGATTATAGAGGGAATAACCACCTTCCAGCCCAAAGTTAATCTTTCCAAGCATATAAATTTCAAGAGTAGCTAAGCAGATAATGAAAGAAGAGAAATACTTTCAGCAGATTTGAGCTCTTTAGGCAAAAAATATGTGGAATTTCACAGAAAATATAAAAGTTTAGTATTACTTTATCAACCAGCAGCTCTAAAAAAGTAGAGAACTAGTGTGAAGACAAGAAAGATCTTACTGGAATACATGAAATCTTCAGTAAAAGGTAAAATCACAAGGAATCGGGGAAAAAGAAGAATAAGAGAGCATAAGCAACAAAAATACCAAAAGAAGTTATGAAATACACCTTCAGACCCTGACTTCCTTGAGGAAGATAACTATCACGTTTGACCCAAGCAAAACAATCCAGATGGCAAGCAAATTTAGCACGGCATTCCCCTTGATTCTTGTCACAAGAAAATCCAAGCTCCTGCAGCTCAAAAGAGGTGCAGTGATAAATTAAAAAGAATTTGGGTGTATCGTGGATGTAAGCCAGAAATGAGAAACTACAAACATAAAAGCAAAGAAACAAAAATAATATTAATTTTGAAAATGACGATTTTACAAGTTATTCTCAACAACATAACACAACAAGAACCTGCAACCTTTATGAACTACATGATTGTTGGAATTACAGCAATAAGCTGCAAGAGTTCAGAGAAAAATCAGAAAACAAAAGATTTTTTGGCAGTATTGGTATACTGAGCCAAAAGGTACTTGTCTAATGCCTCAGAAAAGGAAACAATTCATATATCTTTGCCCCTAGACACAGACAAATTATATTATTGTGAAGTTGATATGGGATAGAGAGCAGTGTTAGATATTCAATTAGGTGCTTCAGGAAAATTTTCTTAGACTTAATTAAGCAGTCATATTATTCAGATATTGACAGGAATTAAAATAACAAAGTAGCATCATTCCAGAGAACCATTCATAAAAAAGGAAAAGAAAGAAAAAATGCTCAAAGATAAATTACTCGAGAGGACTAACATAAAACAGTCTAAGAGTAATGAGCAACATACATCCTTCATACTCAAGCCATAATGAGTTGCTCTTGTCTCCAAAAATGGCCAATCAAAGAAGTCACCATTATATGTTACATAGATGCCGGGTTTCACCACTTGCATATGTGCAAACCAGTGTCTAAGGAGCTCTTCCTGTGACAAATAATGTTGTACAATAGTGGAATTGTGATTCTCAATCGCAAAGATATACATTGTACAAAGTTGCAGATAAAGCCATTACCTCATTTTTCACATTTGTTACTTTAAAGTGCCCTTCATACTCTGGTTTTGGGGTGTACTCTATATCCTCTATATCTTCCGCAACACACTGGAAATTCAGAAGAACTAGTTCTTTTAAGGTATCAGAACAAATAGGTTATAATTGCATAAAGTAATAATCAATCTACATATCCAAAATAAATAAGCATATTTCTTTTAGACATATTACTTAGGGAGACACTCCAGGGAGGAGTCCCATTAACAGCAACCAGCTATATAACCTATGCTAAGACCCTAAATGGACAAACACAGTGAAGAAGACCTGAAGAAATCATGTAGATCATGAAGCCTATCACTAGTAACTTCTCAGATTCTTATCATGGGTAGGAAAACGAAAACCACAAAACTTAGTTAGGATTAGAAAATAAATGTAAGTTTACATAAACACAGTACAGAATGAGCACCTCTCTGTTAATAATGAGATAGCCTTGGCCATCAACCATGTATGAGATCATCATTACGGAATCATATTCGGCGTCAGGAAACTTAAGAGGAAGCTTTGTTGTTTCGATATCAAAGGCACAGACATGAACTTCAGCTCGCTGCAAAAGATCCGTCCTCTTCTCTAACATAACCCCAGAACTAGATACACTAACATCGTACCACTGGCCACATCTAACATCTAATAAATATAAATCTCAACATTAAGATCAGAGCACATAAAACAGTTAATCCAAAAATTACAAAAGTGTTGACCAAGAGACTTCAGAAAAATGAACAGCATTGGAAAGGACATCACCGTTGTCAATAGCATAGCGAACATGGTACGGGACATCATATTCACGTAGATCAGTGATATAATCTATAAAATCTTGACTTCGCTGCTTGCTGCATGTCAGGAAACAATCACCTCAAGATTGGCGTACCACCATAATAACATAAATGAAATGATTGGTATCATTTAATAACGAAATGTAGAACTTTTGAAAACAACTGACAATCATTCAAAAGGTATGTGAACTTCGTTATGTATTTAACAAATGCACATTTATGGCTAATAGATATTATTACAGAATATCAGAGAGTACCTTTTCCCTGTCAGTATAGATTCATATGCTTCTATGGTATCAAACTTCGTTTGGTTTCTCTCAACAATATGTGTTAGATCCCTCTTCACGTGCATCAACTGTTGGACAGTATCAAATGATATTTTTAAATACAATCTGCGTAGGCCAGATAGATGGTTTTTCTGAAAAAAGACAACAAAAAAAAAATCATCAGAAGAGATACTGAAGGCATAAAAATACACAGTGTAGGTATGAACCAGAACAAACAGTAAACAGATTCCGAAATTTTGAACAACAATGTAGAAGTGCCAATAGCTAGAAATTTTTTCACCACAGGATCAATACTAAACCTGGCTGTTTAACCAGTCCTCGTGATGTGCCATTTAACATTTTTTTGTGACTGTGTCTGGAGCAATACAACGTAGATACACAGACCTTACGAGTGCAATTCACTCTAGATCTACTTCTTACTTGAGCCATATGCCGACCTACTTTCCCTGCTTACTGAACCAAACTATCCAGCTATTTAAAGTTTCCTTGAGATTAGACAACTCTAAATTTTATACATTTGTAATCCGTGGAGAAAACTTGAGCTTGTAAGCTAGTCGAAATGCAGCTAAAGGCTGACACCTAATTCTAAACCTCCAGCAAAATCTCAGCAGCTCAAAAATGTAGGAAATTGCTATGTGTTTCAAGCTTTCTTGAAAAGGAAGCACACTAATGTATGGGATAAAAATTAAATTAAGTTAATTAACAGTTTAAAGACCACTTATATACATCTCCATGCAGTTGCATCCAAGGGTGTGGCCTAGTGGTCAATGAAGTGGATTGAGTACCATGAAGTCGCAGGTTCAAATCCCAACAGAGGCAAAAACGCTAGGTAATTTCTTCCAATCTGTTCAAACCTTGGTGGACAGAGTTACCTGGCAACCTATGTTAGTGGGAGGTAACAAGTATCCCATGGAATTAGTCTAGATGTGTGCAAGCTAGCCCAGACACTATGGTAATCAAAATATATATACATCTTCATGCAGTTGTCCCTTGTACACCCTTCTTTTTTGTGGTAGAAAAATCAACTCCACCAACTTTCTTTCATTAAATAAAAAGAAAGCAGGGAAACCTAGAATATAAGTTCCTTTTTAGTGTTTTCTTTTTAAGGATAAGGTGAAGATTTTATCAAAACAGTATCAGCTTGATACTGTGTAAATACAGAGATAGTGCTGGCTTAAAATCATTAAAATCCTACACAGTCTAGCGTGTCCAGCGTGTTACGTAAATTCATGACAACATTTTCATCTTTTCAATGGTACAAATAATGCAAACAACAACATTTCACAGACTGCAGCTGCTCCTTCTTGCCTTCAAGACACCTCTTATTTCTTTCTTTCCATACAGTGTAATAAGTCATTTCTCATGCTTATTTCACCATAGACAACGTACATGGTTTCATTAAATTCCTTGTTAAGTTGTTTCCTCTTACCTAGTAAACCCGAAAGGAAATACCAAGTGGAGAGGGTAAATTATTTTCTAACACCTCTCTAACAGTGTTAGTTACGACTTATGAATAAACACTAAAATATCCAACAAATTACAAAGTTCAAAAAAAACCTAAACATAGCTTGATAAGATTGTATCAGCATCATCCAAGTATAATAGTTCGAGCATGTTTTTTTATTGTTAAAAGGTTCTATATTGATTTCAGCAGCAAGAATTTCCTGTAGCCTGTGAGTAATTACAAGGGGGGCTGCATACAATTGTGTAGTGAGCTTAAAAAGTCCAACAGTTTGAGCATGTTTTACAAGCTTAAACACATAACAATATAAACCACCGCATTTTTTCTGTGGTTCTAGTTCCCTAAATCTATATACATCTCCAGACTCCAGTTTGCCATGTCGTGATTAGAAATGTGACTTTTTTCCTCTAGTGCATACATTCAAACAATGATGCCTCCGCTGACAAAATATTCTAGTAACAGGAAATAGGAAGTGTATAGAATGCAAAATCAAGTTATGGGCCAGCTGCATTTCTGGGGCACTTTACCCATCCAATAGATCTTTTTATTTTGTGTGGAGGGGGGATCCCACTCATATACACTACACTCCATCAACATGGAACTGTTGAAAGTGAGAGCACTTGTGAAACAAGCAAATCCTAACTTTGATGTTGAGAGACTTACAAGATCAAGATCCTCTTTCTCTAAAATTTCAATGTCTGCAATTTGTGATTCATATCGCCTTCTCAAATATGCTTCGACATCCATTTCCATTTTATCCTGTCAAACAAAAGCACAACAATCAACAAAAATATGAAATATGCACCAGAAAACAAAAAAAGAGCTCCTTCCTCTCTTTGAGTATAGAAAGTTAAATCATTTCACAAGAAAAATCACTGACCTTTGTGGCCACGTAAAAATATGGCCTGAATTTATACTTCGCTTTGAATGTTGAACCATCCTTCAAAAAATTCCCACATAAAAACCCACAGACATTAATAATTCATTTTTTCCTTTCTCAGATCAATAAACAAACACCATCAGTAAGAATATTTTATCAATAACTCATAAAAATAACGTTTTCTTTTTCCACAAAAATAATCAACAAAATCACAGTATAATTTTTACCTGACAAACGAAATAAAGATCGACGCAACTGTACACTTTGCGGGTCTCCTGATCCTCCCATGAAGACTACGAAATTGAATCAGAAAACATAAAGAATTAAAATTCATTTATTCATTAAAATTTCCAAAAAAAAAAAAAAGAGGTAAAATTTGAGGTGCAGTAGTACAGAGGCCAGAGTGAGAAGCCAGCCAAGTCGTTTATCTCCTTCGGTGAAAACATCGAATCCGAGCTTGGATTCGAGTTGTTCTTCGGAGCTAAGGATGAGTTTCTGCTTCTTTGAAATCCTCGTGGTGTCTCGCCAGTCCCGGCGCCTATTATCTCCACCGCCGTTCATCCTTTTTACGATGTGAACGCCGGCGAGTAAGGTATAGCTATTTGAACTGGGGAAGGGATTGAAATCGGAAGTTGGATATAGAGTTCGGTTTTTCTGATTTGAGTGTCTTAGGGTCTTGAAAGAGGCTGAAACGAGGGAGCAAGGAGGGGGTGACTCTTTCCCGCGCTTTCTTTTTTCTACTATTATTTTATTGAGATCTGAAATGACAATGGTGCCCACTGTCTTCTTTATGAGTGAATTCTACTTTAAACCATTTAGGTTTGGTTATCGGGGTGTTCATGAAAACCCGAAAAACCTTATCAAATCTTATTTGATTTGGTTTTGATTTTGAATTTTAAAAATCGATCAAATATGATTTGATTTTGGTTTTAATCAAAAAAAAATCAAATCAAACCGACTAAAGGAGTAGCTATTTCAAATTTATTATTATTATTATTATATATATATATATTATATATATTAAAAACACGAAGTCCCTTAACGAAATGTCGTTCGCCTTTTTTACCCTTTAAAAATAGAGTTTACATTAGACAGAATGGTCATTTAATTATTTTCATAATATTTAGTGCCTTAAAATCAACTAAAAAAAAAATTTTGTTAGTTAAAGTACAAAGAAATCCTTGAATTTTTGGTATTTGAAGTTTAAGTTTATATGGTACTTATTTACTTGCCATTTATATTTAGCATATTAACCAAGTAAACTATCAATTGGTTTAGTCTTGGGTTACAATCCGATACTTTATTGAATTGATACCATAATTAATGATTCACATACCATTAATTTCTTGCTATTTAATGCATTTTACCTTTTTGCCCGATAATTTACAAAAATAAGTAGGCTATATTGGTATGAAATATACTGAAAATAGAAAAAGATTTTTAACTAACACATACACTTTAATGCCAAGATTCAAAAGAATTCTAAAAAAATACTGAAACAACCTGCATCCAAGTAATTCTACGAGTTTTCATGTCAAATATATAAAATATGATCATTTAGAGGATATCAAAATTTCAGGTCATACAGTAATACATCAAGCGCCCAGTAGATGTATTTATTTGCCTCTAGGATCTTTTTTTTTTTTTGCTTAAAATATGTTGGTATTTTTCTTTTCTATTCAATTTGTATCTTCTTTGCACTTTTGAATCTCTTTTATCTATTGTAGTCTTACGTACCGTCGACGTAAGTTCATTGCTTCAAGTGTTTTCTTATTTTGTCCTTAACCTGCTTTGTGTGATTTGTTCTTTGTACTTTGTTTGATTTTGTGATTTTTCCTTAAATTCAAACAGGTTATATTTTTTTTTTTTTTTTGCTACTAAATTGTGGACCGCAACCAAAAGAATGGTGGTGAGACTAGCTTTTCAAGTCGCAAATTTGGAGTTTACTTTTTCTTCCTCTTATAGGATACAGCTAAGCTATCTTGGAAATTAGGAGAAAGATAAATCATAATGAAGATTGTCTGGCGTCTGCCATTTTTTTTTTGTTTGCACAAACATCATAATATAATATCTTGAATTTAATTTCAAAGAATCCTTCAATCACATTGAGCCATTGATGTATAACTTCTTCATGTTTAACTCAATATACACTGTTACTGTTTTTCCTTTTCCAAAGTTAAAAATGTCTATATAAAGGTAGGATTGGCAATGAAAATGATTAATAGTTTTTGCTAGCAAAAAAGTGTATATATATATATATATATATATATATATATATATGTACTGCTACGTACAATTAGTACATTATTTGGAGTTTCTTGTGTAACAATGCTGGAAATATATATTAGGAGAGTATATACCTTTTATATATATATATATATATATATATATATATATATATATATATATATATATATACTGCTACGGCGTGCAGCCCGATCCAATATGAGTTTCTTGTGTAACAATGCTGGAAATATATATTAGGAGAGTATGTACCTTTGTCAAATTATCTATATAAACTGTTGAGATGATTATTTTATTATTTTATATGAATTAGAAGATGCACTGATAAAGCATAGAAGTTTTTTGCACCAAATTTTACTCTAAAATGGTGCAACACCAAATTTACTCCAATCATTACACCATTTTTTACACCAAATCTTCTCTCTCTTCCATATTATATTATTATCTTCTATTTAATTTTTTTTCCATATTCATTATATATAATTCACATTCACCGCTTATATAATCATTTATTACAAAATTATTTTAAAGGATAAATTAACAAAAAGTGAAATTATTGATAAAAGATAATTAAATAACTATTACATCATAGTCAAATTTAATTTAAGTACCACATAAATATTTAATTACGCCTCTATTCTCCCATAAATGCTCATATAAAAGTTAATTATATACACAATATATGATAAATTAAAAGTTCAAAAAAATTGAATAAAATAATATTAAACCATAGAGTACTGAATAGTGTTGCACCAAATTTGGTGCAACACTGCTCATATTCTATAATAGAGCAAGAAATGGAGTGACATTGGAGCAAAAATACACTATTTCTTGCACCAAATTTAAATTTGGTGCAAGAAATAGAGTAGTATTGGGGATACTCGAAACAACTTAGTTCAGTGCCAAATTCGTATGACAAGTGGAATGAGATATTCTTTTATAAGCGTTATTTACTTATCTATGGACAAATTTATACTGGAACATGACTAGATCCAGGATGCAGTATTCATGTGGTTAGATTACAGATCAATGTTTAGCACGAAAAAAATAAAATACTACCGTACCAAAAAAAAACTTAAAAATTTTAAAAAAAATAATAAGTAAATGAAAAAGCAATTTGTAAAATCCACGCTATTCTTCCCAAGAAGTTAGTATTTCTCCTTTAGTTTTATAATTTAGTTCAATTTGTTTTACAAGTTGATATTATTAGTAGTTACTTTTATTTTATTGTGGTGTATCTAAATTGATAATGAATCATTGTCCTTCACTTATTAAAGCAAAGCTCTCCTCAAATAAATAATTAAGATATTTTTCTTATTTCTTCTTCTAACAAGTTTGTAGGCACATCAAATATTTTATATATGCATACGAAGCAGTGAATGACAATATAAAGAATAAGATTAACGGTTCACCTCTCACATGCTTTCGTGATCTCATATAGTGAGACTTGAATACCATCTATAGGACGTAATCTATATACTATACTATTTTAAAAGTATGAAGGTTCTTACTGAAATATCGTTCTCTATTTATCTCTTTTGTAAATCATTTTAAGCTAGATAGACTGTAAATATCAATAAAGTATTTTTGTGGCAGAAAAAATGAAAGTGCGTATGACAAAAAAAAAAGGATAAAGAAGAAGAGAATAAGTGAAATACGACTTCTTCAATTAATATCCATAACAAAAGGTAATTTTTGTAGGTTATAAAGAATTAAAATGAGGATAATTAGGAAATATTTAATACCTCTACTAAAGAAAGTCAATATTTCGGTGGGTTCAAAAGAAAAAATTTAAGAGAATAAGTAAGAGATTTATTATAAATGAATATCTCTATTAACGAGCATTAGAAACGTTACCAATTTTCAATGACACTAGGGTTTAGTTTCTCTCAATTAAAGATTTCATTATTACTTTAAGAGTCCGTTTTTTATTTTTTTTGTCTTTTACCTTATTGTCTTTCATTGTTGATTTCTGTTTAAACTTGAAAAGAATCTTGCTTCAAATTCTCTTTTTTGTTCTTTTATTTTGCCATATGACAAGTTTGATATTTTCATTAGGGTTGCTAAAGTCTTAACCGTTGATTGTGATTCAAACTCCTTTATTGCTTATTAGTTCTTTTGCTTTTATTACCATCTTTTTTTATGTTCTTAACTTGGTATTGTCTAACATTTATGTTTTCTTCCACCAAATTTTAGGTTCCCGATTCTAAATCACATATATTTTTAAAATTAACACAACAAAGTAAATCAAGTATATCGAAGTAACTTGTTTTTCTTTTTGTTCCTCACCAAACGAGATACGAATTACGTCTTAGCATGTGAGTCCCTTAATATTTTTTTATTTTTTTCATTTTATAGAATATTATTATAATATTTGGCAATTTTTTCTTGGTTTCGTTTGTTGTTACTTTTGTTTTTTATTCTTTAATAGGATTTTGAAAGAATTATTTTTCGCTTAAGCCTTTTTCTTTTCACCATTCAGTTCAACTTTGATGAAAGATTATGTTGGTTATGCTTTAGATTAAAAAAGGATTTACGTTTGATTAAATATCTGAACACGAACTTAGTCATATTACTTTATATATATGTTACTGACATCACTATTACACATAATTCATATTATTTTATATTCATATATTATTTTATTAACACACGCAAAGTTCACGTGCCAACGCACGTACCCTAAAGCTAGTATTATATTAAAAGCATGAAGTTCTTTAGCGAAATGTCGTTCGTCTTTTTTACCCTTTAATATTAGAGTTCAAACTAGACAAAATAGCATTTTAATTACTATCCTAATATTTAGAAATATTTATTTAATAACTTTCTTAATATTTAAGAATAGTCATTCAATTATTTTCCTAATATTTAAAATTTTGAAAATTAAAGTTTATATATATTACATCTTTCCTTATTCAAACTATATACAAGCTTCTATATTTAAGAATTTCAATTTAGAAAGATTTTAGTTATATAAATTCTTTCCTTTTATAATCATTACTTCTAACACCAAAGAACTAAGCAATAATATTAAGTAAAATATTAAAACATTATTTGACTTAAATTTTCTCTTACCAAATATTAGAAAGTTGACCCATCGGCTTATTGTCGTATAAATTTAAAATCTCAAGACTAAAATAATTTTAAAATAGATTCAATTTGAAAAATTTATTTAATGACAAGTAAAAGAATGGTAGAAAGGAACGATTTTTCTTAACATAATATTTGTCTACAATATTTTAATTTAATGAAGTAACATGGTGTCTTACATATTAAATGTGAACGGATAATATGATGTGCTTAATTTCTAAATGATTATGCAAAGTTAAAGCAGGATATTATCACAGTAAAAAAATATTGTACAGAAAATATTTTTTCTATTATTTTTTTTGCTTTCATATCAAATTAAATTTAAGAAATACAATTTCTGGAGAATAATTGGGGTTATTTACTTATTGTTCTAAGTAAATTATAAGAATATGGGTTCATTTACTTATTTCTAATATTAAGAACTTTTAAATGAATAAAACTTTATTTATTAGATTTTCTCACTTGAATTATGTAGGAAATTATCTATCTATATATTATTAAAAGAAGAGGAAAAAGCCATCTCCTTAAGTCAAGTGGTAGCTTCAGAAAAGCCACGTGGCATAGTTAGTTATTAAATTAGTTATTTAGTTAATAATTAGTTATTTATTATTATTTTTAATTTAAATATATCTAAAATATAAAAAAAATATATATATATATATATATATATTTTATTTTTATAAATTGATTAATTTAATTACAATAACAAATATAGATGTCTTATAATTAATTAACTATAGTAAAAAAATACATAAAAATGAATATAAATATATAATAAAATAACTACCCATTCAAATTGGGTGAGAGTAGTTTCAAGTTGGAGTTTTTAAATTATTTTAAATTAAAATAGCAAAAACATAATCTATAAAAATAGAAAAAAGAGAAGAAAAACTACCCATTCAAACCGGGGAGTAGTTTAGAGTTGGAGTTTTAAAATAAAAATAGTTATCTTATAATTAACTATAATTAAAAAAAAGCAAAAATATAAATATATATATAAAAATAACCACGGGTTCAAATTAGGTGGGAGTAGTTTCAAGTTGTAGTTTTTAAATTTTAAAATAAAAAAACAAAAAAGAGAGAAGAAAAACTACTCATCCAAATAGGGGAGTAGTTTCAAATTGGAGTTTTAAAATAATTTTAATATAAGAAACAAAATTAAAATAAATAGTAAATTACCAATTCAAATTGGGGAGTAGTTTTAAGTTGAAGTTTTAAAATTATTTTAAAAAATACAAAAATAAAGAAATATAAAAACTTCAGAGAAATTTTTTAAATAACGTAATATGCTAATGAAACTTTCTATTAACAATGTAATAGTATTAAATATTGGAAGATATAATAAAGAAAAATACATAACAAAAATATTGCGCTGCCTGTATAAGTCCCATTATTTTGATATAGATTTTATTCATTAATATTTAGGTAATATTATTAAGAACAACAAAATAAACTTTAAAATAAAAAAAATCAATAGTAATAAAATATATATCTTCTTATATATTGCAAAAAGAAAGCGAATATTAAATATTATTTAATATAATAAAGAAAAATAGATCAAAAAAGTTATTCACTAACTACATAAGTACCTTTGATTTAATAGAGATTTCATTATTGAGTATATCGTATTGACAAACAAGATGATAATTGCATTTTATTAAAGGGAAAATTTCACGTTAAAACAAGTGGGCTGCTTTCTTTTTAATTTTATAGCCAATATTTAACTTTACAATTGAGTAGCCCATAAATTAGAGGCCCATATGTGAAAAGGAGGCGTTATTTCCGGTATTTTGAGACTACCGAACGAGATTTTCTCTCATTAAGCTGGATTTTCTCAGATTCTTTCAAATCTTCTTCCCCAAATACATAAAAAACGAGATCATGCGATAAATGCAGGTGCAAAAACCCTAACATTTCTTCTTCATCTAGAATTTATTCAATTCTTTTTATTACAAAGCAACGCAATTCTCCTTTTTGCTGCAATTTTGAGTTCAATTTTTTGTTGAATGGAGATTTTTCCTGTTTACCTTCTTCATAGTGGAGAATGGAAAGAAAACAAGTTTGTGAATTTCGTCAGTGATTGTGTAATAATCGAGTCCGCATTCAACTACAACAAATTAGTTGCAGCTATTTCGGAACAGATTATGATTGATAGTAATTTAAACACAATAGAGATTAACTTTGTCCCAAATGTTGGTTTGCCACCAATAATGATTTACAATGATACAAGAGTTAAGGTGTATATAGAATTAAAGAAGACAATTTTGAATTTCACTGAATATCCCATGTTTGTGACATTGAAAGAGATTTATGAAAATAATTTGGTTGTTATAAGTTCCATGTTTGCTTCAAGTTCCAATTGTTTGGTTGCTATAGATTCAAATTCTAAAGATGTATCAACAACTGATTGCATTGAGATTATTGATATTGAATTGATTGAAAACACGAATTTTAGTGAAAGCACGGGTATAACAGATAATATGTTGAACGAATTTGTTGAGAAGGATCAAGCTTATAAGGATAAAGAGACACTTATGAATGTGATGAAGAACTTGGCTGTACGTGAGAGGTTCCAATTCAAGGTGAGGAGATCAAGCGCAACAAGGTATGTCATTAATTGTATATTCTGTTGTATAAATATGTATAAACTAGAATATATTTGTATATAGGTATTAAAATTAGAATATATACAGTTTGTATACAAGTATATTTAGAAGTTGAATGATGTATAATACTAGGTATCACCTTACATGTCTGGATGACAATTGTGCTTGGAGTTTCAAATCTTCTGTTGTTTTCAAGGCAAACATATTCAGAGTGAGAAGTTACAATAATAAGCACACATGTGGCTATGGTGAAAGATACTTAACACAACGTCAAGCTACTTCGGGTATAATTGCTAGTATAGTCAAGGACAAGTATGTTAATCCAAAAAAAGTTTACACCGCAAATGATATAATAGAGGACATACAAAAGCAACATGGGATTGAAGTGAGCTACATGAAAGCATGAAGATCTAAAGAAATAGCAATGGCAATGATAAGAGGGAGTCCGAGTGATTCATATAAGGAGTTGCCGAAGTATTTTTATATGTTGGAGCAAACGAATCCAGGAACGGTTACAAAGTTACATAAATCAGAAGATGGATGCTTTCTTTATGCATATGTTTCGTTATATGCATCTATCAAGGGCTGGGACCATTGCAGACCGATAATGGTTGTTGACGGAAGCTTCCTTAAAGCGGCATATAAGGGTACCATATTAACCGCTTGCACACAAGATGGAGCTGGTGAGTTGACTGCATCTACGTTGTTTATGCAGTTGTATAATATTTTAGTGTCATGTACAAAAGTGTATATGATTTCACAGTTGCTGTTTTTATAAAATTTACAGTTGGTATAAATATGTATAATTGTGTATAACTGTGTATAAGATTTGTATAAAATTTACAGTTAGTATGTGCAGACTAATTTGTAGTATGAATGCTAATGTATATTTTTGTACAAACAGGAAAAATCCTTCCACTTGCGTATGCAATTGTGGATTCAGAGAATAACAAATCTTGGGAGTGGTTCTTTGTCCAACTAAAGGGTACGTTTAGAGTTAGGGAAGGGATGTGTATAGTTTCAGATAGAAATGAAAGCATATTCAGTGCAACAAAAGTCGTGTACCCAGAAGTACCACATTGTATTTGCATATTTCACTTGTGGCAGAATATAAAGCGCACATTCAAGAAAAATCACAAACAATTGAAGGATATCTTCTTTGCTTTGGCAAGAGCTTACACGATAGAGAAGTTTGAGTACCATATGGCAGAATTGTGCAAAATTGATCCGAGGGTGCAACATTACTTGTTCGAAATTGGGTACCAAAGGTGGTCTAGAGCATATTCCAAGGTGAAAAGGTCGATGGTAATGACTTCCAATATTGCGGAGTCAATTAATGCAGCTAACAAAGATGCTAGAGAGTTACCAGTAATGCGATTGTTGGAGTACATGACAAATTTGCTACAACAATGGAATAACAAAAATAGAAAAAGTGCAATGGAGACATCTACAGAGCTTGGAGAAAAGTACGACAAACTCCTCCGAAAAAATCTGATTGCATCGGAGCAAATGACGGTAAAATAAATCAAATATAATGAATATGGGCACTTCTGGCTTGCATTTTACTAAATGTATAAGGATTTATAACTATATATAATAAGGTATATTTAAAAAAATTACCGTTTAAAAAAAAAACTTTTGCAGGTGAAGCCTGCTACGAATCAGTTATATACTATGCTTGAAGGGGTAAGGAGAAACATAGTGTGCCTTGAAGAGGGAACATGCAGTTGCGAAAATTTTCAAATGGATGAACTTCCATGTCCACATGCTTGGGTGGTTTTGAAGAACCAGCAGCTGAAACCTGGCCAGTATTGCTCTTTTTACTACAAGAAGGATAAACTCCTTAGCACTTATGAATTTCCAGTGAATCCGATGCTAGATAAGAGTGTATGGGTAATACCAACAGAGGTGATGGAAGATGTGGTACTACCACCTAAAGAGAGAAGGAATCCAGGAAGGCCAAGAAAGGAAAGACTCAAGCCTGCTTCAGAGAAAGAGTCTAAGAGGGCATTTTCGTGTTCTGTTTGTGGACAGGGTGATCACAATAGGAAAACATGTAGGAATCGACCAAAATAAATAGTTGGAAACAAAACGCTTCATATTACATTTGTTGTCATATTGGTTAGTTAAGTTTCACAAGCAAGTGAAATGTTTCACTATACATGTTTTGCTTATCCAATAATAGTGTCTTCCTGTTTTTAACGGTACTAAATATATTGATAGATTGTATGAATACAAAGCAGGACTGCAAACAATCACTGGTATCACATGTATATATATGTATAAATAAGAGTATAAGTTTGTATAAACTTGTATAACTATGTATATTACTATATACATATGTATAAAACCTGCTATATTAAAAAAACTGCAACCATAATGAAAATAGATACTTTGTTAAAGGGTAAAAGCAACTGAAAATATCCATTACAATGTAATTCATTCACAGCAACATCATGTAATGACTGCCTAAAATTACACAAAAATTAAAAAACATCTATAATATCCTTTAACTGTATATCACAAGTAGCAGAATAGTTACAAAACTAGGCAACAACTCCTTATACATAAAAAACCTACTGTAAAATAAAAATAACATAACTACTTTCTTGGTCGCCCCCGCTTCCTCTTCTTCAAAAGTCTCCCTGTGAGTTCATCATCACTAATTGCACCTGATTGTTGTTTTTCCTTCCATAATCCCATAACTGAGATCCCCACCTGGTGCGAAGTGTCTCAATGTCAAAATTATCCTTTCGAATTTCTTTACCAAGGATGAAATACTCAGCAAAGCCAGCAATAAAAGAACCACAATCACTATAATTAAAAAGAAACGAATCAGATTCAAATAGATACACTAATAGTAAAATAGTAAAACAATTGAGATTTACCTACCATTTGATTTATTGGGGAACATTATTAACCAGATTAATCTGCAAAGCATCAGAATGGGATTTATTGGTATATGCACCATTGTTCCAATCAATGCCCTTCTTCTCGACATAAAAATGAGAACTCTTCAAGAAGTAAGGTATCTGAATTGCATAAGGTAATGCAACATCCAAAACAAGTCTACCATTAAGAGCTCCACGGTTAGAGTCATAGATGTGGATGCATCTATCTACGAACGTAAACACACCCAAAACTCAGTGTCCCAATTTTTCTCTTCCATGCTTCACAAAGATAGGGAATAAGATGTCATGACCCCAAACCCGGTCGTAATGGCGCCCAGCACACTGCTATGCCAGCCCGACCAATTAGCAACATTCACGGAGCTATGAGCTCACCTTATCCAATTTAGGCATAACAAAAAATAAGACAACAGTGATAGAAATACCAAACACGGGGATCAAGTCCCAATAATTGTAACAACTCCCCAAAGACCTAGGGGTCAAGAGTCGAGAGCCTCTAAAGAGAACATACGTGCAATAGTGTTTACAACGATATTCAGTATGGAAAGAAATAGCAATACGAAATGAAAAGACAGCTGGAAGGGGAGTCAGGTCCTGCGGACGTTGCAACTACCTTCACTATCCCGCAAAAATGCCTCTCAACAGCTACCGAATCAGGTCTGCTGAGACGTACCTGGATCTGCACACAAAGTGCAGGGAGTAAAGTGAGTACTTCCAGACTCAGTGGTAATGAACAGGGGTAAGACAGCATAAATAAGAAATCATAATATAGCACTATATAAAGCTATAATCAAATACCCTGTAACAGTCTTAATATCAATAGTAATTGTACCAACAAGTATCAACAAAACAGTATTACAGCTATCAGATGTAGGTAAATGCAATGCAATGCATGAAATGACCGCTACGGCGCGTAGCTCGATCCAATTTGGGTACCCGTGCTCACTGTGGGGGTTCAGACTCCAGAGGGGCTCCTACAGCCCAAGCACAATATCATGAATACGCTGCGGCGCGCAACCCGATCCACTACCAGTCAGCTAATATGCAAATGCAGCCTCATAGGCTCAAAAGTAGTTTTTGGAAAACTCTTTTATCATTTTCAGTTGAAAACAGTATGTCAAAGTTCATTGGAAAATCATAATAACAGTAATAGCTCCGAACTGGTAGTAAAACTAGCATGTCAATATCACAGAAACAATGATAACGATCCTCGCAGGATCCCAATAACTGGCTCACAGCCCATAAATGTACACAACCATCCGAGAAGGAGGTTCACCAGCTCAAGAATAGCCAATATCACAATATAATATCAACAGGTCACACTAAGCCATAGTCCCCAATCACAATCGACCCCGCACTCATAAGAGAGTACGTGTCTCACCGCTATCGAGTGTCACAAAGTGGTATACCGGGGTTTCAAACCCGCTGGCCATCACCCACATCCATTACTCTCCTCAATTCGGCTCGACGACTAATCCGTGATGCCCTTTCCACGATAATCAAGCTCCGCAGGCGTAGAATCTGATCAAATATAGTGGAAATAGATCAAATTAGGCCAATGGGATGATACATAGTCAAAATAATTCAATTACACCAAAAACTACAAAGTTGCCAAAACCTGACTTTCGGTACTGTCACGACCCCAAATCCGGTCGTGATGGCGCCCAGCACATTGCCAGGCCAGCCTGACCAATCAATAACATCAACGAAGCTAGAAGCTCGCTTTATCCCATTTAAGCATATCAAAATACGAAACAACAGTGATACATATATCGAAAACGGGGAACCAAGTCCCGAAATATACCAACTCCCATAGATCGCAGGGTCAAGAGTCATGAGCCTCTACTGAACATAAGTGTACAATGGTTTACAAAATACCAAGTACGGAAAGAAACATCAATACAGAATCAAAAGACAGTAAGAAGGAAATATCGGGTCCTGCGGACTCTGCAGCTACCTCGAATATCCTACGGATGTCGCCTCGCACAGCTATTGGATCACTGCTGAGAGTTACCTGGATCTGCACACAAGGTGCATGGAGTAAAATGAGTACTGCCAGACTCAGTGGTAATAAACAGGGGTAAGACAGCGCATATAAGAAATCCGCAGTAAATCACTATGTAAAGCTGTAATCAATTACCCTGTCACAAAATCGATATCAACTGTACATGTACCAACAAGTACCAGCAAAACGGTATAACAGCTAGAAGATGTAGCTAAATGCAATGCAATGCATGACATGACCGCTACGGCGTGTAGCCCGATCCAATTTGGGTACCCGTGCTCACTGTGGGGGTTCGGACTCCGGAGGGGCACCTACAGCCCAAGCACAATATTACTGCGGCGTGCAGTCCAATCTAACATATATACCGATGCGGCGTGTAGCCCGATCCACTACTAGTCAGCTAATATGCAAATACAGCCTCGGCAGGCTCAAAAGTAGTTTTGAAAACCTTTTTATCATTTTCAGTTGGAAAACAGTAATATCAAGTTCCAGAGATTGGAAATAGCATGATAACAGAAATAGCTACGGACTAGTAGTAACTAACATGTCAATATGAAAAGACAATGATAACGATCCTCGCGGGACCCAATAACTGGCTCACGGCCCACAAGTATACTCAACCGCCCAAGAAGGGGTTCCTCGGCTCAAGAGTGGCCAATATCACAATATATAGTATGCAACCATCCGAGAAGGAGGTTCGACGGCTCAAGAATAGCCAATATCATAACACGGTGCCAACAAGTCGGACTAAGCCATAGTCCCCAATCACAATCGACCCCGCACTCACATGAGAGTACGTGTCTCGCCGCTATACAGCGTCACAAAGTGGTATACCGGGGTTTCGAACCCGCCTGGTCATCACCCACATCTATTACTCACCTCAATACAGCGCGACGACTACTCCGCAATGCCCTTGCCACGAGAATCAAGCTCCGCACGCGTAGAATCTGATCAAATACAGCAGAAATACAACAAATTAGGCCAATGGGACGACACCCAATCAATACAACTTGATTTACACCAAAAATGGCAAAGTTGCCAAAACCCGAATTTTGGTGCGCTTGTCGAAAAATTACAAAAGTCACATATTCAGAATCCTCATCTCGATACGAGTCTAGGCATAGAAAATTTACAAAAATCGGACTCCATTTGCCCACTCAAATCAGTGTTTTTCTTCAATTTAGGCCTAAGGCTCAAACCCCCCCTTTAATCTTCCATTTACAGGGAATTAACCAAGGATATCATGATAAAATAATGTAATTAAGCCACAAAACTTACCTCCGACGAAACCCCGATGATTTCCCAGCAATCTCCAGTCAATACCTTCTCTTGGAACTCAAAAATGGAGGTTTGGGGTATGAAACCCGCGACTGGTTATGTTCTGGTTTTAACTTCACTGCCAGCCTAATTTCTTCATCGCGTTCGCGACGCCTCTCACGCGAACGCGATGCCTTATTCCTCTTCTTCATCGCGAAAACAATGTGAAGTCATGCGTCCGCGAAGGTCAACTTCTCAGCCTCCGGACTTTTCCTCTACGCGAACACTTAGGTTCACCAATTCCTTCTTCGCGATCGCGGCCTCATTCCTCGCGAACGCGACACTCATAACCTTCCTCTTACGCGATCGCGTCCTCCAGTAACGCGAACGCGATGACCATTTTCCCTCAGCCCACGTGAACGCGTGCCTAGCTTTCGCGAACGCGAAGGTTTAGCTGGTGCCCAGTGATCTGCAATTTACAGGAGACTATTCCTTGCTTCCAAATGCCGGATGATGGTCCGGATTCACTTCGAGGCCCCCGGGACCCCAACGAAAACCACCAACATACCCTAAAACACGATACGAACTTATACCAAGCATAAAAACACCATCATAAACATCAAAATTACCAATTACATACAGATTCAAGCCTAAGTTTCTTCAAAACTTCCGAATTACACATTCCATCAAAAACCCAACCAAACAACGTCCGAATGACCTGAAATTTTGCAGGCACATCCAAAATCACCTAACAGAGCTACTGCAACTGTCGGAATTCCATTCCGACACCCGGATCAAAATCTTACCTACCGTTCGGATTTTGCCAAAATTCAACCTTACCAATTCAAGCCTATTTCTACACCGGGCCTCCAAATTCAATTCTGATCGCTCCCCTAAGTCACAAATCACCTATCGGAACTAACCAAATCATCAGAATCTGATTCCGAGCCCTCTAACTAAATAGTCAACACGGGATTGACTTTTCTTATTCAAGTTTCCTTCAAAAAGGCTATATGCCTCATTTTCAATCCAATTCACTCCTAACTCACCCGATAGACTCTAACACTGATATAAAAGCATAAAACATGAAATTACAACATAACGGGGTGGTAATTCCCGTGACGATGGGCCGGGTCGTTACATTCTCCCCCTCTTAAGAAAACGCTCGTCCTCGAGCGGGTCAAGAAACATACCTGAAGTCTCAAACAAGTGAGGATATCCGCTCCGCATCTCCCGCTCGATCTCCCAAGTGGCCTCCTCCACGGGTCGACCTCTCCACTGAACCTTAACTGATGCAATCTCCTTGGACCTCAATTTTCTCACCTGCTGACCCAAAATAGCAATAGGCTCCACATCATAGGATAAGTCACCATCAAGCTGAATGGTACTGAAGTCTAATACTTGAGACGGATCTCCAATGTACTTCCAGAGCATAGACACATAGAATACTGGATGAACGCTGGATAAGCTGGGCGGCAAGGCCAACTCATATGCCACCTCTCCAACTCTCCTAAGTATCTCAAAAGGACCAATGAACCCGGGACTCAACTTCCCTTTCTTCCCGAACCTCATGACACCCTTCATGGGTGAAACCTTCAACAATACTCTGTCACCAACCATGAAAGACAACTCTCGAACTCTACGGTCTGCATAACTCTTCTGGCAAGACTATGCTGTACGGAGCCTCTCCTGGATCAACTTTTCTCTATCCAGAGCATCCTGAACTAACTCAGTCCCTATCAATCTATCCCCACCAGGCTCAAACCATCCCACGGGGGATCTACATCGTCTGCCATACAATGCCTCGTACGGGGCCATCTGAATACTCGACTGATAACTGTTGTTGTAGGCAAACTCAACAAGTGGTAAGAACTCATACCACGGACCACCAAAGTCAATCACACATGCTTGCAACATATCCTCCAGAATCTGAATAGTGCGCTCAGACTGCCCGTCTGTCTGGGGGTTAAATGCTGTACTCAACTCAACTCGCGTACCCATCTCTCGCTGAAATGCTCTCCAAAACTTAGATGTGAACTAGGTACCCCTGTCGGATATGATAGACACTGGGACCCCATGCAACCGGACAATCTCCCGAATAAAGATCGCTGCCAACCGCTCTGATGAGTAGGTAGTACTAACTGGAATGAAGTGAGCTGACTTGGTCAGCCTATCCACAATCGCCCAAACAGAATCAAACTTCCTCGCCGTCCGAGGGAGTCCGGTAACAAAGTCCATAGTGATCCTCTCCTATTTCCACTCAGGAATATCAATGCGCTGAAATACACCACCGGGCCTCTAATGCTCGTACTTAACCTGCTGACAGTTGAGGCACCGTGCTACATGTCTGACAATGTCCATTTTCATCTTTCTCCACCAATAGTGTTGTTTCAAATCTTGATACATCTTCGCGACTCCTGGATGGATAGAATACCGCGAGCTATGGGCCTCCTCCAGAATCAACTAACGAAGGCCATCAACATTGGGCACACATATCCGGCCCTGCATCCTCAATACGCCGTCACTATCAATGGTGACATCTCTAGCATCATCATGCTGAACTCTGTCCCTAAGGACAGTCAAATGTGGATCATCATACTGGCGCTCACGAATACGATCATATAGAGATGACCGAGATACAACACAAGCCAATACCCGACTGGGCTCCGAAATATCTAACCTCACTAGCTGATTGGCTAGCACCTCTGAACATCATAAGCAAATGGTCTCTCCTCAGCTGGAATATATTCCAAGCTCCCCATACTGACCGCCTTTCGGCTCAAAGCATCGGCCACCACATTGGCCTTTCCCGGATGATATAAAATAGTAATGTCATAATCCTTAAGCAACTCAAGCCATCTCCGCTGTCTCAAATTAAGATCTTTCTATTTGAACAAGTGCTGGAGACTACGATGGTCGGTATACACCTCACAAGACACGCCGTACAAACAGTGCCTCCAAATTTTCAAGGCATGAACAATGGCGGCTAGCTCCAAATCATAAACATGATAGGTCTTCTCATGTGGCTTCAACTACCGAGAAGCATAAGCAATCACCTTACCTTCCTGCATCAACACACAACCTATCCCCACTCTCGAGGCATCACAATAAACAGTATATGAACCTGAATCTGATGGCAATACTAACACTGGAGCTGTGGTCAAAGTTGTCTTGAGCTTATGAAAGCTCTCCTCACACTCATCCGACCACACGAATGGTGCACCCTTCTGAGTCAATTTAGTCAATGAAGAAGCAATGGATGAAAATCCCCTGAACAAACCGGCGATAATATCCCGCCAAGCCAAGAAAGCTTCTGATCTCTGTAGCTGAGGACGGTTTAGGCCAACTCTGCACTGCCTCTATTTTCTTTGGATCAACCTGAATACCATCACGAGACACCACATGTCCCATAAATGCTACGGACTCGAGCCAAAACTCGCACTTGGAGAATTTCGCATATAGCTTCTCCTCCCTCAATCTCTGCAACACAATACTCAAATGCTGAGCATGCTCCCCCTGACTACGGGAGTAGACTAGAATGTCATTAATGAACATTATCACAAATGAATCCAAATAGGGCCTGAACACACTGTTCATCATATGCATAAATGTTGTTTGGGCGTTGGTCAGCCCGAAAGACATCACAAGAAACTCATAGTGACCATATCGGTTCCTGAATGCAGTTTTCATAATATTCGAGTCCCTGATCTTCAGCTGATGATAGCCTGAACGAAGATCGATCTTAGAAAACACCCTCGCACCCTGTAACCGATCAAACAAATCATCTATGCGCGGTAGAGGGTACTTGTTCTTCACTGTCACTTTGTTCAATTGCCTATAATCAATACACATTCGCATGGAACCATCTTTCTTTTTAACAAATAATACCGGCGCACCCCACGGTGACACACTAGGACGGATGAAACCCTTATCCAGAAGCTCTTGAAGCTGCTCTTTTAGTTCTTTCAACTCGGCTGGTGCCATTCGATAAGGAGGAATGGATATGGGCTGAGTGCCGGGCACCAAGTCAATGCCAAAATCAATATCCCTGTCCGGCGGCATGCCCGGCAGGTCTGAGGGGAATACATCGGGGAAATCCCTCACAACAGGTACAGAATCAATGCTAGGAGACTCAGCTCCCACATCTCTCACAAAAGCTAAGTACGATAAACACCCTTTTTCAACCATCTTCTGAGCTTTTAGGAACGAAATAACACGGCTAGGGACGAAATCGGTCGAACCCCGCCACTCAATTCTGAGAAATACCAGGAATGGCCAATGTAATTGTCTTAGCATGACAGTCCAATATAGCGTGGTACGGAGACAGCCAGTCCATACCCAATATAACATCAAAGTCCACCATCCCCAACAATAACAAATCTGCCTGGGTCTCCAGACCCCCAATAGATATGACATAGGATCTATAGACGTGATACACAACAATCGTATCATCCACGGGGGTGGATACATGAACAGGTAGATCAAGACTACCACGAGTCGCACCCAAATGATGTGCAAAATAAGAGGACATGTAAGAATATGTGGACCCTGGATCAAATAGAACAGAGGCATCTCTGTGATAGACAGAAATGATACCTGTAATCACTGCATAGGAGGCAACTCCATCACGCCTATCAGGGAGTGCATAGAACCGTGCTTGGCCTCCACCGGATCTCTCCTCGCCTCTGGGCCGACCACGAGAAGACTGACCTCCACCTCTACTAGACTGAGATGGTGTTGAAGAGGAGGGCTGATCCCTCTGCTGAGTCCTATCCCTACGGAGTCGAGGGCACTGTCTCCTCATGTGGCCAAACTCGCCACACTCATAACATGCACCCGGTGCTGGAGAAGGGGACTGAAGGGAACACCTCGCCGCAGAAGAACCCTGGGCTGAAGAAGTAGGTGCTGCACTCTGGGCTAGGCAGGGCACTAAGGGATGACTGACCCTACTGAAACCCCTGTCGACCACGACCATATGAACCTCCGCGCTGCTCTGGGCGGCCTGAATGAGAAGGTCTAGATGAGAGACCTCCGCTCTGCTGGGAATGCCCTCTAGATGGAGCACCACTGAAACTGCCAGAACCACGAGGCCTCTTGGCCTCCCGCTCCTCTCTCTCTCGGCGATGATCCGCCTCAATGGAGCGTGCCATATCAACAACCTGCTCAAAAGATGATGACATAACTCGCTCTTTGGTCATAAGAATGCAGATAGAATAGTTGAGGCCATCAATGAACCTCCTGATCCTCTCCCTATCAGTAGGGATTATCCATGTGGCATTCCTAGCCAACTGTGTGAATCTAAGCTCATACTGAGTCACAGACATGTCGCCCTGAACCAACCGAACTGGCAACGTATCTCCTCGCGATGAGACTGAGGTATATACTTCTCTAGAAAGAGAGTAGAGAACTGCTGCCATGTGAGAGGTGCTGCTCCTGCAGGCCTACGCCTCTCAAACTCTTCCCACCAATCAAATGCGGGACCGGTGAACTGAAAGGTAGTAAATGAAACTCCGCTGGACTCAAGAATACCAGCCGTCCGTAACATCCTCTAACACTTGTCCAAGAAACCCTGGGCATCCTCGCTCTCAACGCCACTGAAATGGGGTGGCTGAAGTCTACCAAACCTCTTAAGACGATGCTGCTCGTCATCGGGCATAACCTGAACCATATGCTCTGGAGCTGGAGTTGGTGCAGCTGGAGGAATAACCGGTGCAACCACCTGAGCGGGGACCGCCTCTGGCGTCTGAAGTCCCAGAACAACCTGCTCAGGTGTGCGAGCTGCAGGGGTCTGCTGACCACCCCCTGTCTGAGATGTCGCTGCAGTAGCAGTAGCTGAAACTACCTGAGCCAAACCGGAACACACCGATAATATCCGAGCAAGAGTCTCCTGAAGACCAGGAATAGCAATAGATACAGTCTGGCCCTGAACTGGGGCTGCTGGAGCATCAACCACTGGGGGCTGCTCCTGAACTGGTACAACAGGCGGGTCAGCTGGCACTGCCTCAGCTGCCCTACCTCTAACTCTAGCACGACCGTGCCCACGGCCTCTAACAGGTGGCAATGGAGGTTGTCCACCTCGTCCTGATGCTCGCGTTCTCGCCATCTGCGAGAGAATAGAATATAGAAGTTCAGTTCTCAGAATAACAAGATCGCATGATAGAGTTCAAGAATAGTGAAGTGTTTCCAAAAGGTTCGCAGCCTCCCGAGGATAAGTACAGGCGTCCCCGTACCGATCCACAAGACTCCACTAACCGGGTCAAGACTCATGAGGCCTAGTAAACCTAGGCTCTGAAACCAACTTGTCACGACCCCAAATCCGATCGTGATGGTGCCCAGCACATTGCCAGGCCAGCCTGACCAATCAATGACATCAACAAAGCTAGAAGCTCGCTTTATCCCATTTAAGCATATCAAAATACGAAACAACAGTGATACATATGTCGAAAACGGGGAACCAAGTCCCGAAATATACCAACTCCCGTAGACCACAGGGTCAAGAGTCATGAGCCTCTACTGAACATAAGTGTATAATGGTTTACAAAATACCAAGTACGAAAAGAAACATCAATAAAGAATCAAAAGACAGTAAGAAGGAAATATTGGGTCCTGCGGACTCTGCAGCTACCTCGAATATCCTACATATATCGCCTCACACAGCTACTGGATCACTGCTGAGAGGTACATGGATCTGCACACAAGGTGCAGGGAGTAAAATGAGTACTGCCAGACTCAGTGGTAATAAACAAGGGTAAGACAGCGCAGATAAGAAATCCGTAATAAATCACTATGTAAAGCTATAATCAGCTACCCTGTCATAGAATCAATCTTCAACTGTACATGTACCAACAAGTACCAGCAAAATAGTATAACAGCTAGCAGATGTAGCTAAATGCAATGCAATGCATGACATGACCGCTACGGCGCGTAGCCCGATCCAATTTGGGTACCCGTGCTCACTGCGGGGGTTCAGACTCCGGAGGGGCTCCTACATCCCAAGCACAATATTACTGCGGCGTGCAGTCCAATCCAACATATATACCGATGCGGCGTGTAGCCCGATCCACTACTAGTCAGCTAATATGCAAATACAGCCTCGCAGGCTCAAAAGTAGTTTTGGAAACCCTTTTATCATTTTTCAGTTGGAAAACAGTAATATCAAGTTCCGGAGATTGGAAATAGCATGATAATAGAAATAGCTACGGACTGGTAGTAAACTAGCATGTCAATATCATAAGGCAATGATAACGATCCTCGCGGGATCCAATAACTGGCTCATAGCCCACAAGTATACTCAACCGCCCAAGCAGGGGGTTCCTCGGCTCAAGAGTGGCCAATATCACAATATATAGTATGCAACCATCCGAGAAGGAGGTTAGACGGATCAAGAATAGCCAATATCATAACACAGTGCCAACAAGTCGGACTAAGCCATATTCCCCAATCACAATCGACCCCGCACTCACATGAGAGTACATGTCTCACCACTATACAGCGTCACAAAGTGGTATACCGGGGTTTCGAACCCGCTGGTCATCACCCACATCTATTACTCACCTCAATACACCGCGACGACTAATCCGCAATGCCCTTGCCACGAGAATCAAGCTCCGCACGCGTAAAATCTGATCAAATACAGCAGAAATACAACAAATTATGCCAATGGGACGACACCCAATCAATACAACTCGATTTACAAAAAAAATGGCAAAGTTGCCAAAACCCGACTTTCGGTACGCTTGTCGAAAAATTACAAAAGTCACATATTCGGAATCCTCATCTCGATACGAGTCTGGGCATATAAAAATGATCAACATTGGACTCCATTTGCCCACTCAAATCAGTGTTTTTCTTCAATTTTGGCCTAGGGCTCAAACCCCCCTTTAATCTTACATTTACAGGGAATTAACCAAGAATTTTATGATAAATGATGTAATTAAGCCACAAAACTTACCTCCGACGAAACCCCGATGATTTCCCAGCAATCTCCCGTCAATACCTTTTCTTGGAACTCAAAAATGGAGGTTTGGGGTATGAAACCCGCGACTGGTTATGTTCTGGTTTTAACTTCACTGCCAGCCTAATTTCTTCATCGCGTTCGTGACGCCTCTCACGCGAACGCGATGCCTTATTCCTCTTCTTCATCGCGAATGCGATGTGAAGTCACGCGTCCACGAAGGTCAACTTCCCAGCCTCCGGACTTTTCCTCTACGCGAACGCGTAGTCTCTTACGCGAACGCGTAGGTTCGCCAATTCCTTCTTCGCGATCGTGGCCTCATTCCTCGCGAACGCGACACTCACAACCTTCCTCTTACGTGATCGCGTCCCCCAGTAATGCGAACGCGATGATCATTTTCCCTCAGCCCACGCGAACGCATGCCTAGCCCTCGCGAACACGAAGGTTTAACTGGTGCCCAGTGATCTGCAATTTACAGCAGACTATTCCTTGCTTCCAAATGCCGGATGATGGTCCGGATTCACACCGAGGCCCCCGGGACCCCAACGAAAACCACCAACATACCCCAAAACACGAGACGAACTTATACCGAGTATAAAAACACCATCATAAACATCAAAATCACCAATTACGCACGGATTCAAGCCTAAGTTTCTTCAAAACTTCCGAATTACACATTCCATCAAAAACCCGACCAAACGACGTCCGAATGACCTGAAATTTTGCAGGCACATCCAAAATCACCTAACGGAGCTACTGCAACTGTCGGAATTCCATTCCGACCCCGGATCAAAATCTCACCTACCGTTCGAATTTCGCCAAAATTCAACCTTAGCCAATTCAAGCCTATTTCTCCACCGGGCCTCCAAATTCAATTCCGATCGCTCCCCTAAGTCACAAATCACCTCCCGGAACTAACCGAATCATCAGAATCCGATTCCGAGCCCTCTAACTAAATAGTCAACTCCGGGTTGACTTTCTTTATTCAAGTTTCCTTCAAAAAGGCTATATGCCTCATTTTCAATCCAATTCACTCCTAACTCACCCAATAGACTCTAACACTGATATAAAAGCATAAAACATGAAATTACAACATAACATGGTGGTAATTCCCGTGACGACGGGCCGGGTCGTCACAGGTACGCTTCTCAAAAAATTACGAAAGTCACATATTCAGAACCCTCGTCTCAACACGAGTCTAAGCATATAAAATTTACCAAAATAGGACTCCATTTGCCCATTCAAATCAATGATTTTCTATAACCCAAGCCTAGGGTGAAAACCTCCATATCACACCCTTAATTCTTCCAATTTCATGTGTTAATTGCATAATTTATCAATACAAAACCATAATTTGAGTCCATAGTTGATTACCTGAAGAATCTCCTTGAATTTCCCTTCAAAATCGCCCAAGTCGTCTCTTAAGTCCGAGCCCTAAATGTTTTAGACTGTTCTGAAATTTTAACCTCTGATATTTTTAATCTATCTACGATTTCCGCTTCTGCGGGCTTTGGACCGCTTCCGCGAGTCCGTTTCCGCGACTCTTCAACCGTTTCTGCAGTTTGACCCAAAAACTCCTAATCCTCTTCCACGCACCTGGGTCCGCACCAGCGGTCCCGCTTCCGCGCTCAAAAATCCGCTTCTACGGTACCGCCTAAGCGGTCGACCTTCCGCTTATGCGGAATTCCACCTTTCGCCCCTAGACCGCTTCTGCGGTCACTCCCTTCGCACAAGCGATGCCGCACCTGCGGTCCATTGGTCGCAGGTGCGAAAACACCAGAACCAGAAATCCTCAACCAGCAATTTCCATGATTCTCTTCCGTTTAACCACCCGAAAACACCCCGAGGCGGCCCCCGGGACCTCATCCAATCACACCAACACATCCTAACACCCTATTCGAACTTGATCCAACCTTTCCAACACGTCTAACAACAGCAAAACCCATAATTCACATCGGATTCAAGCCTAAATTTATTAAAACTTTCCGAATTACATATTCGATCAAAAATTCAACCAAATGACGTCCGAATGACCTGAAAATTTACATACACATCCAAAATCATATGACGAAGCTACAAAAATTGGAATTCATTCTGGCTCCCGGATCAAAATCTCATCTACCGATCGTATTTCGCCAAAATTCAACCTTAGCCAATTCAAGCCTATTTCTACACCGAGTCTCCAAATTTGATTCCGATCGCTCCCCTAAGTCACAAATAACCTCTCGGAACTAACCAAATCATGAGAATCCGATTCCGAGCACTATAAATAAATAGTCAACTCCAGGTTGACTTTCCATATTCAAGTTTTCTTCAAAAATACTATTTGCCTAATTTTCACCCCGAATCACTCCTAACTCACCCAATAGACTCTAACACTAATATAAAAGCAATAAACATATAAATGTAAGGTAACGAGGTGGTAATTCCCATGACGACGGGTCGGGTCATCACATTCTCCCCCACTTAAGCAAACGATCATCCTCGAGCGGGTCAAGAAACATACCTAAACACTCAAACAAGTAAGGATATATGCTCCGCATCTCCCGCTCGATATCCCAAGTGGCCTCCTCCACAGGTCGACCTCTCCACTGAACCTTAACTACTGCAATGTCCTTGGACCTCAATCTTCTCACCTGACGACCCAATATAGCCATAGGCTCCACATCATAGGTCAAGTCATCATCAAGCTAAATAGTGCTAAAGTCCAACACATGCGATAAGTCGCCAACATACTTCCGGAGCATGGACATGTGAAACGCTAAATGAACTCCTGATAGACTGGGTGGAAAAGCAAGCATATATGCCACCTCTCCAATCCTCCTGAGGATTTCAAAAGGGCCAATAAATCTCGGACTGAGCTTTCCTTTCTTCTCAAATCTCATGACGCCTTTCATCGGCGAAACCTTCAGTAAGACTTTCTCACCCACAGAATAAGACACATCCCAAACCTTCCGGTCCGCATAACTCTTCTGGCACGACTGAGCTGTACGAAGTCTCTCCTGAATAACCTTCACCCTATCCAAAGCATCCTGGACTAACTATGTCCCCAACAACCTTGCCTCGCCGGGCTCAAACCAACCAACTAGAGATCTACACCGTCTCCCATACAAAGCCTCATACGGCGCCATCTGAATACTGGATTGGTAGTTATTGTTATAGGCGAACTCTGCGAGGGGAAAGTAATCAGCCCATGAACCACCGAAGTCAATAACACAAGCTCTCAACATATCCTCCAATATTTGAATGGTACGCTCGGACTGTCCGCCCGTGTGAGGATGGAATGCAGTACTCAACTCAACCTGGGAGCCCAACTCACGCTGAAATGACCTCCAGAACTGTGAAGTAAACTGAGTACGTATGTCTGATATAATAGAAACTGGGACTCCATGCAATCTAACGATCTCCCGAATGAATATCTCAGCCAACCGCTCCGAGGAGTACGTAGTACATACAGGAATGAAGTGAGCTGACTTGGTTAGCCTATCCATAATCACCCAAACAGAATCAAACTTCCTTGTTGTCCGAGGGAGTCCAGTAACTAAGTCCATAGTGATCTTTTCCCACTTCCACTCAGGAATAACAATGCGCTGAAATACACCACCGGGCCTCTGGTGCTCGTACTTAACCTGCCGACAGTTGAGGCACCGTGCTACATGTCTAACAATGTCCATCTTCATCTTTCTCCACCAATAATGCTGTTTCAAATCTTGATACATCTTCGCGGCTCCTGGATGGATAGAATACCGCGAGCTATGGGCCTCCTCCAATATCAACTCACGAAGGCCATCAACGTTGGGCACACATATCCGGCCCTGCATCCTAAATACACCATCACTATCAATGGTGACATATCTAGCATCAGCATGCTGAACTTTGTCCTTAAGGACAACCAAGTGTGGATCATCATACTGGCACTCATGAATACGATCATATATACAACACAAGCCAATACCCTGCTGGGCTCTGAAATGTCTAACCTCACTAGCCGATTGGCTAGCACCTGAACACCATAAGCAAATGATCTCTCCTCAGCTGTAATATATGCCAAGCTCCCCACACTGATCGTCTTCCGGGTCAAAGCATCAGCCACCACATTGGCCTTCCCCGGATGATATAGAATAGTAACGTCATAATCCTTGAGAAACTCAAGCCATCTCCGCTATCTCAAATTAAGATCTTTCTGTTTGAACAAGTGCTGGAGACTACGATGATCGGTATACACCTCACACGACATGCCATACAAATAGTGCCTCCAAATCTTCAAAGCGTGAACTATGACAGCTAGCTCCAAATCATGAACATGGTAGTTCTTCTCACGTGGCTTCAACTGCCGAGAATCATAAGCAATCACTTTACCCTCCTCCATGAATACACAACCTATCCCCACTCTCGAGGCATCACAATATACAGTATATGAACCTGAAGCTCATGGCAACACTAATACTGGAGTTGTGGTCAAAGCTGTCTTGAGCTTCTGAAAGCTCTCTCACACTCATCCGACCACACTAATGGTGCACCCTTATGGTCAATTTAGTCAAAGAAGAAGTAATGGATGAAAATCCCTGAACAAACCGGCGATAATATCCCGCCAAGCCAAGAAAACTCCTGATCTCTGTAGCTGAGGACGATCTAGGCCAACTCTACACCACCTCTATCTTCTTCGGATTAACCTGAATACCATCACGAGACACCACATGACCCAGAAATTCTACTGACTCGAGCCAAAACTCGCACTTGGAGAATTTAGCATACAGCTTCTCCTCCCTCAATCTCTGCAACACAATACTCAGATGCTGAGCATGCTCCTCCTGACTACGGGAGTAGACTAGAATGTCATCAATGAACACAATCACAAATGAATCCAAATAGGGCTCGAACACACTGTTCATCAGATGCATAAATGTTGCTGGGGCGTTGGTCAGCCCAAACTACATCACAAGGAACTCATAGTGGCCATATCTGGTCTTGAATGCAATACTCATAATATCAGAGTCCCTGATCTTCAACTGATGATAGCTTGAACGAAGATCAATCTTAGAAAACACTCTCGCACCCTATAACTGATCAAACAAATCATCAATGCGCGGCAGATGGTACTTGTTCTTCACTGTTACCTTGTTCAACTATCTATAATCAATACACATCCGCATGGAACCATCTTTCTTCTTAACAAATAACACTGGTGCACCCTATGGGGACACACTAGGGCGAATGAAACCCTTATCCAAAAGCTCCCGAAGTTGTTCTTTCATTTCCTTCAACTCAATTGGTGTCATCCGATAAGGAGGAATGGAAATGGGCTGAGTGGCCGGCACCAAATCAATGCCAAAATCAATATCCCTGTCCGGCGGCATGCCCGACAGGTCTGAGGGGAATACATCTAGAAAATCCCTCAAAACAGGTACAGAATCAATGCTAGGAGACTGAGATCCCACATTTCTCACAAATGCTAGATACGACAAACACCCCTTTGCAACCATTCTCTCAGCCTTTAAAAATGAAATAACATGGCTAGGGAAGAAATCAGTCAAACCCCGCCACTCAATCTGAGAAATACCAGGAATAGCCAACATAATTGTCTTAGCATGACAGTCCAATATAGCATGGTACGGAGACAACCAGTCCATACCCAATATCACATCAAAGTCCACCATCCCTAAAAATAACAAATCCGCTTGGGTCTCCAGACTCCCAATAGAAATAACACATGATCTATAGACATGATCCACAACAATCGTATCACCCACGGGGGTGGATACATGAACATGTAAATCAAGGCTACCACGGGTCACACCCAAATGATGAGCAAAATAAGAAGACACGTATGAATATGTGGACCCTGGATCAAATAGAATAGAGGCATCTATGTGACAGACATAAATGATACCTGTAATCACTGCATCAGAAGCAACTGCATCACGCCGGTCAGGAAGTGCATAGAATCGTGCCTGGCCTCCACCGGATCGCTCATCACCCCTAGGGCAACTACGAGAAGACTGACCTCTACCTCTACTAGCCTGAGATGGTGCTGAAGAGGAGGGTTGATCCCTCTGCTGAGCCTTATCCCTACGAAGTCGAGGGCACTCCCTCCTCATGTGGCTAAACTCACCACACTTAAAATAGCTACCTGGTGCTGGAGAAGGGGACTGAAGGGAACCCCTCACCGCAGAAGAACCCTGGGCTGAAGAAGTAGTAGGTGTTGCACTCTGGGCTGGGAGGGCACTAAGTGAAGACTGGCCCTGCTGGAATCCCTGTCGACCACGACCAGAAGAAGCTCCGCTCTGCTCAGGGTGGCCTGAATGAGAAGGTCTAGATGAATGACCTCTGCCCTGCTGAAAATGCCCTCTAGACGGAGCACCACTGAAGCTACCAGAACCACGAGGCCTCTTGGCCTCCCACTCCTCCCTCTCTCGGCGACGATCCGCCTCAATGGAGCATGCCATATCCACAACCTGCTCAAAGGATGATGATAGAACTCTCTCTCTGGTCATAAGAATGCGAATGGAGTAGTTGAGGCCATCAATGAACCTCCTAATCCTCTCCCTATCAGTAGGGATCATCCATGTGGCATGCCAAGCCAACTATGTGAATCTCAGCTCATACTGGGTTATTGACATGTCACCCTGAACCAACCACTCAAATTGGTGACGAAGCTTCTCACGACGGGACTGAGGTACATACTTCTCTAGGAAGAGAGTAGAAAACTACTGCTAGGTTAGGGGTGCTACTCCAGTAGGCCTACGCCTCTCAAACTCCTCCCACCAATCGAACGTTGGACCAGTAAACTAAAAAGTAGTGAATGAAACTCCGCGACTCAAGAATACCAGCTGTATGTAGCATCCTCTGGCACTTATCTAAGTAACCATGGGCATCATCGCCCTTAGCGCCACTGAAATGGGGTGGCCGGAGTCTACCAAATCTCTCTAGACGACGCTGCTCGTCGTCGGGCATAGCCTGAACCATATGCTCTGGAGCTGGTGCAGCTGGAGGAATAACTGGTGCAACCACCTGAGCGGGGACCGCCTCTGGCGTCTGAAGTCCCTGAACCACCTGCTCAGGTGTGCGAGCTGCAGGGGTCTGCTGACCACCCCCTGTGTGGGATGTCGCAGCAGTAGCGGTAGCTAATACTACCTGAGCCAATCCGGAACACACCGATAATATCTGGGCCAGAGTCTCCTGAAGACCAGGAATAGCAATAGATACAGTCTGAGCCTGAACTGGGGCTGCTGGAGCATCAACCACTGGGGGCTGCTCCTAAATAGGTACAACGGGCGGGTCAACTGGCACTGCCTCAGCTGCCCTACCTCTACCTCTAACACGACCGCGCCCACGACCTCTAGCAGGTGGCAATGGAGGTCATCCACCTCGTCCTGATGCTCGAGTTCTCGCCATCTGCGAGAGAATAGAATATAGAAGTTCATTTCTCAGAACAACAAGATCACACGATAGAGTTCAAGAAATGTGAAGTGTTTCCTAAAGGTTCGTAGCCTCCCGAGGATAAGTACACGCGTCCCCGTACCGATCCACAAGACTCTACTAACCGGCTCAAGACTCATGAGACCTAGTAAAACATAGGCTCTAATACCAACTTGTCACGACCCCAAACCCGGTCGTGATGGTGCCCAACACGCTGCTAGGCCAACCCAATCAATTAACAACATTCACGGAGCTATGAGCTCACTTTATCCAATTTAGGCATAACAGAAATAAGACAACAATGATTGAAATACCAAACACAGGGATCAAGTCCCAATAATTGTAACAACTCCCCAAAGACCGAGGGGTCAAGAGTCGAGAGCCTCTAAAGAGGACATAAGTGCAATAGTGTTTACAATGATACTCAATGTGGAAAGAAATAGCAATACAAAATAAAAAGACAGTTGGAAGGGGAGTCAGGTCCTGCGAACGCTGCAGCTACCTTAACTATCCCACAAAAATGCCTCTGAACAGCTACCGGATCAGGTCTGCTGAGACGTACCTGGATCTTCACACAAGGTGCAGGGAGTAAAGTGAGTACTTCCAGACTCAGTGGTAATGAACAGGGGTAAGACAGCGTAGATAAGAAATCGCAATATAGCACTATGTAAAGTTGTAATCAAATACCATGTAATAGTCTCAATATCAATAGTAACTGTACCAACAAGCATCAACAAAATAGTATAACAGCTATCAGATGTATCTAAATGCAATGATATGCATGAAATGACCACTACGGCGCCTAGCCCGATCCAATTTGGGTACCTGTGCTCACTGTGGGGGTTCAGACTCCGGAGGGGCTCCTACAGCCCAAGCACAATATCATGAATACGCTGCGGTGCGTAGCCCGATCCACTACCAGTCAACTAATATGCAAATGCAGCCTCACAAGCTCAAAAGTAGTTTTTGGAAAACTCTTTTATCATTTTTCAGTTGAAAACAGTATGTTAAAGTTCCAGAGATTGGAAAATTATAATAACACTAATAGCTCCGGACTGGTAGTAAAACTAGCATGTCAATATCACAGAAACAATGATAACAATCCTCGCAGGATCCCCATAACTGGCTCACAGCTCATAAACGTACACAACCATCCGAGAAGGAGGTTCACCGGCTCAAGAATAGCCAATATCACAATATAATATCAACAGGTCGGACTAAGCCATAGTCCCCAATCACAATCGACCCCGCACTCACTGGAGAGTACGTGTCTAGCCGCTATACAACGTCACAAAGTGGTATACCGGGGTTTCAAACCCGCTGGTCATCACCCACATCCATTACTCACCTCAATTCGGCTCGATGACTAATCCGCGATGCCCTTTCCATGAGAATCAAGCTCCGCAGGCGTAGAATCTGATAATATATAGTGGAAATACATCAAATTAGGCCAATGGGATGATACCCAGTCAAAACAATTAAATTTACGCAAAAAACTACAAAGTTGCCAAAACCCAACTTTCGATATGCTTCTCAAAAAATTACGACCACATATTCGGAACCCTCGTAGCAACACGAGTCTAAGCATATAAAATTTACCAAAATCGGACTCCATTTGCCCATTCAAATCATTGGTTTTCTATAACCCAAGCCTAGGGTGAAAACCTCTATAATACACCCCTAATTCTTCCAATTTCATGTGTTAATTGCATAATTTATCAATACAAAACCATAATTTGAGTCCGTAGTTGATTACCTAAAGAATCTCCTTGAATTTCCCTTCAAAATCGCCCAAGTCGTCTCTTAAGTCTGAGCCCTAAATGTTTTAGATTGTTCTGAAATTTTAACCTATGATATTTTTAATCCCTCTGCGATTTCCGCTTTTGCGAGCTTTGGACCGCTTCCGCGACTCTTCAACCGCTTCTGCGGTTTGACCCAAAAACTCCCAATCCGCTTCCGCGCACCTGGGTCCGCACCAACGGTCCCGCTTCTGCGCTCAAAAATCCATTTCTGCGGCACCGCCTAAGTGGTCGCCCTTCCGCTTCTGCGGAATTCCACATTTCTCCCCTATACCGCTTCTACGGTCACTCCCTTTGCACAAGCGACGCCGCACCTGCGGTCCATTGGTCGCAGGTGCGAAAACACTAGAACCAGAAATCCTCAACCAGCAAGTTATATGATTCTCTTTCGTTTAACCACCCGAGGCCCCCGGGACCTCATTCAATCACACCAACACATACTAACACCTTATTCTAACTTGATCCAACCCTCCCAACACGTCTAACAACACCAAAACCCATAATTCACAATGGATTCAAGCCTAAATTCCTTAAAACTTTTCGAATTACCCATTCGATCAAAAACTCAGCCAAACGACGTCCGAATGACCCGAAAATTTACAAACACATAAAAATCACATGACGAAGCTACAGAAATTGTCGGAATTCCATTTCGTCTCCCGGATCCAAATCTCACCTACCGATCGAATTTCGCCAAAATTCAACCTTAGCCAATTCAAGCCTATTTCTACACCGGGCCTCCAAATTCGATTCCGATCGCTACCCTAAGTCACAAATCACCTCTCGGAAATAACTAAATTATCAGAATCCTATTCCGAGCACTCTAACTAAATAGTCAACTCTAAGTTGACTTTCCATATTCAAGCTTCCTTCAAAAAGGCTATTTGCCTCATTTTCAACCCGAATCACTCCTAACTCACCCGATAGACTCTAACACTGATATAAAAGCAATAAACATATAAATGTAAGGTAACGCGGTGGTAATTCCCATGATGACGGGCCGGGTCTTCACATAAGATGTGGTCAACAGTGTGCCACGGGACATTTGCATCACAATAATAACCTCTGATGTACTCTTCTATCTTATGCCCGTCAGGAATCATTGAAAGATCTTGACTCACTTTGAAATCTTTGTATATGGAGTTGATTTTGTTACCAAAGACAAAGTTTGTTGTAGTAAACCGCATGGCAACACTCGGCCCATATTTTTCCCTCTTCCTCAAATAATAAAAAAAGGATATCCAAGTGCTGAGACAACAAATAAAACAGAACAACCATCACTGCCAAATTTTTTAAGCATAAAGTTTATACACTGTTATGCATAAGTATACATATTTATACAAGGTTATACAATCTTATACTATGATTATACAAAGTTATGTATACACTATGGGGGGTGTCAAAACAACAAAGATATGCAATAAAAATAAAAAGGAAATTAGAACAGAAATTTATTAAAATACAGTGTCAATCAAAGGTCGACCACAATGCAAGTGAGTGGAACCAATCCTTCTTCGTCACAAAACACGAGCCAAAAGTAAAACCTTCTGCAAGATTATTTACTTCATCGGGATATATACGTTTGGCACTTCAAATCACAAAAAATAAAAAGTAATCAGAAATACATTAATTGATAGTATAAAATCAGAACATGAAAGATTCAATAAAGTGAAAATACCTTCTCCTCGTATCCATCCCATTATCAACAAACGCGCAAAAATCTTCAGCCAATGGCGACAATGTATCAAAATAATCAATTTCGATCGTGAAAGGATGCTTGATATCAAAAATTAGCTTGGGCACCAATTTTGATGCTCCAGAATCAAAAAGTGCCAAATATGGAGATTTGGCATATTTTTCTGGAATTTTTGGTCGAACAAAATGGCCAGGAGAAATGTAATCATCTTCGACTTCTATGACAGATTGTTTGTGAACCACAAGTTGGGACATATGAGCTAAATCTTCATCACCAATGTCATCCCAAAATGTGTCACCCTTAACATCACCTGCTGCTCCTTAGACATAGAAACACAAATAATATAAAACTTCAAAAAGAAGAAAAGAAAAATCAGACCAATAAAAAAAAAGCAGAACAAATGCCATTATCAACACCATCAGTAACTCCCTCGTCATCTATCGCATTATCTTTATTTATTTTATTGACAAAGTTAGGAAAATCATCATATTGATAGCCATCAAATTTGCCAACACCAGATGTATTAACATCAAACACGCGCTGGCGAATCTAATAAAAAACAATAGAAAGAGAAGGCATGTTGAGTTCAGAGAAGGCATAACTGTTGAGTGATTTGGGTTTATTAGTAAACAAATACCTTAGAATCAATAAAATCCTCCCTCGTTTGCTTGGGTTCCTTCATATTCAGAAAACTGAACACTTTTTCAAAGGAAGAAACGACATAGTTGTTGAGTGTCGTCACTGTATCAGTCAACTACAACAAAAGCAAATAAACAACCATGTTTATAACCAAAAAGTAATTATAAACTACATAAAATATAAAGGACCAGTACCTTTCCAACATCACTCCTCAGATTCACAACTTCATCATTCAAAAGATCAAGACGCACAAAAGGATCATAACTTGGATTAGGCTGTGGATGCATAGTTTGAGGACAAGGTCGTTTAGATTGTTGCTCTGCATTTTGAGGATAATGTCGTGTAGACTGTTGCTCCATATACTGAGGACAAGGTGCATGTGCAGCAACAAAATAATCACTGTAAGAGGCAGGAACAACATGCACCTCCCCTGATGCAACATCATCAGCATTTACTTCAAAAAACGTGTCGATGTTCAGACTTGACATCTCTTTAGAAGTAGGGGAAATGTTACTATAATTCAACTACAAGAAGAAAAAAATAGGATTACAATAGAAGAAAAATACAGAAAAATATAAATCATATATAAAGAAGTATTATGGTACAAAATGTTTACCTTGTCAACACTACACATAATCACGCCGCCAGTCAAATCCGCATATGATGGAGTGTTAGTCACTTTCCAGTTAAGAATGCGTGGCACATTTGTGCCAACGCGAAGAGCAAGATTCTTATCAACTGTTGAACAACACTCAAAAAATCAAACATGTAAAGCAAATGGCAAACCTCCAAGCCTATACATAGTCAAATAATCACATTGCGTGTCCCTCATTGTACTTAAAACATCTTCAAATGTCTTTTTCCCCCAAGGAAACGTCTTATATTGGCCACTTTCAATGATATCAAAATCATCTTTGGTGATACCATGATTATTTGCATAAGAGAAGATGAAATGATGGTCAAACACCATCAAAGCTATCTTGAACGCATCTTCATCCGACTTCCACTCTTTTTGCTTGAAGCGATCAAGAAGCTCCCCCTTGTTATGGCCTTTTTTTATCTCCAGGAAAATACCCTTTCAGCAACCTATTAACATCTGGTTTGTCATAGAAAGTAGCATCGTCGTCTACGCACTTCAAACCAGTGATAAGAGCAAACTCTCCAATCTCAAAACGCATCAAACAACCATTAATCTTCACCCACAACTCCTTTTCACGTCCTGGGACGACCTCCATCAATAATATACAATGAATAAGTTGATTTTGAATTTTAAATTGAGGGAGGTCCAGGAAGTACCCAAAATAACTACCACGAAACATTTGAAGCTGTGTGTCAGTCAAACATTGCGTCAAAATGTTCACAATATCATGCTCGGTATGGGAACTAATCCTGTTGTGAAAATAACCAACGGGTAGTATATAAAAGTCCTCAACCTTGAATATAGGAAAATAATAAGAAATACATTAATAACTGAAAATATACTAAAACATTTTCTTAGACTGTATATACAAGTATACCAGTGCTTGTATAAAGATGTATACACAGATGTATAACTTTGTATAAAACTGTATAAGCATGTATAAAAATATAAAAATCAAAACAGGAAATACCTTCAACTTAGATTTTCTCTTATTCAATTTCAATCGAATAGCGACCCTTTGTTCTCTCGATTGTAAATCAAGGCGACTGTCACCATCAACCTTCATCTTTCTCTTTTTCCGTTTAACATCGCGGACTACGTCATCTTCATTAGAAAAATTAGCTTCCAGCTTATCCGTTGATTTTGTGGGTCTACCGCATTTCTTACTCCTTAGTCTAACGATGTTAACAGGAGTAGGACTATTACTTGTTTGGGAACGAGTCATGCGAATGCTACCTTGTTGCAAAATTTTTAGAGCAGGAGGGGACTCAAAATCATCGTCATCAGGAGACTGCACATGCTTATTCGCTTCAGAACAAGAGGGTGAAGGCACGCCACTAGATAATTTAATTGGAGTAGGAGTATTTCTCATTTGAGAACGAGTCATCCCACTGCTCTCCGGTTGAAATTTTTTAGGACGAGCATCAAACTCAAAATCATCCAAATCAGGGCTTGAGGGCAAATCCCTCAATTGTTTCGCATAATCTAACCGGACACCTTTTCCGGCAATCTTCAGTTTTGCTTTAGATGCAGACTTTTTCAAAGGCATTTTCTACAAATAAACAAAACAAACAAAGTTTTAACAAAACAAAAAACAAAAATTAAAGCAAACACAAAACTAACACGGCAACAAAACTCAGAAGTTAACCCAAAATACCATAAACACAAGTGAAGACAATTGAAGGAAAACAAGCAAATCAAAATGTAACAAAAAATCAAAATCTAAAGAAAAATAAAGGGAAATTTTCACGGTGAAACAAGTGGGGTGCTTAACGAAGTATAAAATAAAATGAAATGAAAAGTGAAGAAAGAGTGAAAATTACCTCGATTGAAACCTCAAACACAACAATGGAAACTGTTATGCCCACTGAAACTCGAGAGGAAGAAACAATGAGAAAAGTGTGAGGGAGAGGAAGAAAGAGAGCAAATGAAAAATGAAAATTCAAAATATTAAACGGTTATATTAAGGTGTGGAAAAATTACCTCTATTAAAACCTCAAACACAACAATGGAAACAGTTATGCCCGCTGAAACTCGAGAGGAAGAAAAAGTTAGAAAAGCGTGAGGGAGAAGAAGAAAGAGAGCAAATTAAAAATGAAAATTCAAAATATTAAACGGTTAAATTAAGCTGTGGGCTACCGGTTAAAAATTAAATTTCACAACTTAGCCAACATGGGCTATGCCATGTAAAGGCCGAAAATATGGGCTATTTTCAGTGGGCAGGACGGCCCAAGTGACATAGAGGGTAATGTTTTCTTTATTAAAGCAATACGATCTAATATGATCAAATAAGTCTGATAATAATTTAATTAAGTTATTTTTTTTAATATTAACCGCGTATCGCGCGGGTACGACTACTAGTATATAATAAAAGGAGAGGCAAAAGCACATTATTAAGACAAGTGGCATTATCACAAAAAGCCAAGTGGCAATATTAAGACAAAATAAACTAACTTTTTAACTAAAAAACTTCTTAAATTTTGAATTAATTGGTTTCTCTATTTAAATTAATAAAGTTATATTATAATTAGCTATATTAAAAAACAAAAACATAAAAAAAACCACTCATTCAAATTGGGGAGTAGTTTCACTTTAGAGTTTTAAGTTATCTTAAAAATAAAAATTAAATTAAATTTTCTACAATAAAAAACAAAAATATTAATAATTAAAAGTGGCATTATTAAGACAAAATAAATTACCTTTTTTAAACAAAAAACCTTCTTAAATTTTTTAATTAATTAGTTACTTTATTTTAATTATAAATATAGATATCATATAATTAGCTATATTGGAAATAGGAAAGTATAAATAAATAAAAATAACTACTCAATAAGACGCCAAGTATTGATTTAAAATTATTTTAAATACAAAAAGAAATTAAAAAAATTGCCAATTCAAATTTTGGAGTAGTTTCAAGTTGGATTTATGAAGAAAAAAAACTACTTTTCTAACTAATTTTTTTGAATTAATTGGTTACTCTATTTGAATTAATAAATATAGATATCTTATAATTAGCTATAAAAATAAAATAAATTACTCATTCAAATCGGGGAGTAGTTTCAAATTAGAGTTTTAAAAATATATTAAATAAAAAAAATGAAAAAAGATAAAATTAGTCATAATAAAAAAAAGGAAAGAAAATAACTTTCAATTCAAATGAAAACAACAAGAAGTCAAGTGCCATTGTTAAGACGAAATATTTTTCAAGTGGCATTTTTCAACTTGGGCGTAGTTTCAAGTTTGAGTTTAAAATTATTTAAAAACAAAGAAATTAAAACTAAGAAAAAAATTAAATTAGCTACAGTACAAACAAAAATATTAAAAAATAAAACAAAAAAAGTACTACATACTCAAGTTGGGGTTGGTCACTCCCTCTCTAACTATAAACCTTTGAAACTTTAATTTTAATTAATTGATTACTCTATTTAAATTATAAATACAAATTTTATAATTAGCTATAATTAAAAAGAAGTAAAATACAAAAAATCATTCAAATTGAGGAGTAGTTTCAAGTTATTACAGTAGAAAGGAATGTACGAAAATAGGGGGATAGAGATAATTTCATGATATTTATTTTAAAAAAATTAAAAAATAAAAGATAAATAGATAACACCTAAGAAAATTATCAATAGTTCTAAGTACTCTCTACTTCAATAATAAAAATAAAAATGATCAAATGTTTTATTTCTACTTGAATTATGTATAAATTGTATTATATTTTTGCACACTATATTAAATAATAAAACACAACTAATATTTATTAAGTCAGTATGATATATTAATCATAATTTATAAGGTTAATATTTTGTCAAATTATCTGCGCATCGAGCGGGTTCTTATACTAGTTATATTTAAAAGGTACAAAATCAATTAAGATTAAATTAAAAAAACATTGAGAACAAATAATTAAGCTTTTGAATTAATTAATTAGAAAAAAGTTTATGAATTCTTTGTCAAATTCATAATATAAATAATACTATTTGTCAACTTCACGAAGCTATTAAGGTTCACAAAGTTTATTTTGAAAAGAACCAGAAAATAAAGTAAATTAGTTATAATATAGTATAAAGAGTCATATTTGATAAAAATATAAATTTAAAACATTAAAGATAAATAGGAAGACAAAATATAAATGAGTTATCATCTTTTTTCTTTTTTCGCATTAAGTTCTATAAATGATAATGTATCACTATTCTTTTCATATTAAAATATTTATTATAAATATTAACTCAATAATTAGTTATTTTTAGACTTTATATTGTTATTATTGATTTTTTAGGATGTATATGACCAATTTTTTCATTCGCAAATCTCGAAAAGACCAAAAAATTTAATTTCTTATTTATTTTATGTGACAAATCTTCAAACAATCGTGATAAAAGTAATTATGTATTTATTTTTTCATGTATTAGGTCACAAAATAACAAAAGTTCTCATAAGATATTCTCACATAAGTTCTCAAAGTAAAAATGAGACATATGAAAACTTTTGCATGTGATTTCTTTATTTTTTAGTTGGCTAACTAGAAACACATACTAATATTTATTATTTTTATTGCCTAATTATATTTACGTATCTTTTAATAAATTGAATACTTATTAATATGGGTGCACGCGTAAAGCGCGTACTCTAAGAATAGTATTGTCACGACCCGAATTTCCCACCATCGGGGTCATGATGGCGCCTACTAAATGAAAGCTAGGCAAGCCAAATATTAATTACATCTCCATTAATTACTAATTTCTTATTAACAACATAAAAATTACAGCGGAAGACTTAGTCAAATGTGATAAAGAAAATCCAAATCTGATACACTACCCAAGATTGGTGTCACAATACTCACGAACTTCTAAGAATAATACACATAATTGTCTGAAAGAAAATACAAGCTGTTTATCTCGATTACATGAGATAACGGAATGAAAAGCATAGATAGAAGAGACAACAGGTCCTGCGGACGCCTGCAAGGCTACCTCGTAGTCTCAGTAGTCGAAAAATCCACAAGTCTCTACTGTCGCTGCTGCTGTCCGTAACCTGTATCTGCGCAAAAAGAGCGCAGAGTGTAGTATCAGCACAACCGACCCCATGTGCTGGTAAGTGCCTGGCCTATCCCAGCGAACTAGTAACAAGGCTAAGGCCAGTCACCCACCTAAACCTGTACAGTTGCAATATAGATATATATATATATAATACATTATAAGGAAATACTCTGCTCTGAAATAACCGTCAATAACTCACGATATCCAGAATAATCTAAACAACATAATAAATCTTACTTTCCTGTCTCAATTCCTCCCTAATTTTATATCTCGTGGTAGGCGTACCACCCGCTCCCAACTATCACAGTAATTATATCTTGTGGTAGGCGTACCACCCGCTCCCAATATATCAGTAATTATATCTTGTGGTAGGCGTACCACCCGCTCCCAAATATATCAAAAATTATATCTTGTGGTAGGCGTACCACCCGCTCCCAAATATATCAAAACTTATATCTTGTGGTAGGCGTACCACCCGCTCCCAAATATATCAAAATTTATATCTTGTGGTAGGCGTACCACCCGCTCCCAAATATATCAATAGGCTACCGGCAACTATGGCCAATGCCAAGATTTAAATCACTTCGTGGTCGGCGTACCACACGATCCCATTTCTTATTATATAAGTGGTCGGCGTATCACACGATCCCATTTCATAAATATATATATATATATATATTACCGGCATTTAGCCAATAATCTCTATATCAACAATATTTGTAATTACCGGTTTTTAGACCAATAATTTATAATAGTTTCAACAATTTACCTTCATTACCGGTATAACACCAATAATTCTTATTCAACAATTTATTCATAACTAAATTCATATTCCTACAAACTAGGATAGAACAAACACTTACCTCGAAAGTTCACGAACGATTCAATCCGTAGCAATGCCTTTTCCTTTCGAATTTGACTCCAATCCAACCGTATCTATACACAATTGATTTCATATCATCAATTCTACTTAACAAACTAGTTCATATTGCTAAATATGATTTTTACAACATTATGCCCGGAATAGTAAAAATCGACCCCGGGCCCACATAGTCGAAACTCAAATTTCGAACCAAAATAAGTTCACCCAATCTTCCATGAGTTCAAATATACAATTTGTTCTTAAGTTCGACTCCAAAACGAGGTCTAAATCGCAAATTCTTTGAAAGCCCTAACTATACCCATTTCTCAAATTTTCAACCAATTTATACATGTTTAAGCCTAAGGATTTGATTGATGTTGATGAAAAACGAAGAAGACGAGTTAACAATACTTACCCAATGAACTTTGATGAAGGAATGCCTCAAAAATCGCCCAAAAGCTGTGGAGAAGAAGGGATTTTGTGAAAGTGGGATAAAATCCCGTAAGTGTTCTGTTTTGGGGTATTAAATCACTGGGCGGAATTTTGTTCTACGCGACCGCGTGAATTGGATCGCGATCGCGGAAGGCAAATGTTCAACACTACGCGATCGCGTGGACAATGCTGCGATCGCGTAGAAGAATTTCGCTGGGTGGCACATTTGTACTACGCGATCGCGTGAAAAGGGTCGCGATCGCGGTGAAGGAAAACGGAAAGCTACGCGATCGCGTACAGACGGCTGCGATCGCGTTGAAGAAAGACGTAAAGCTTCGCGATCGCGTGAAGACAGCCGCGATCGCGTTGAGTAACGTGACAAGGCAGTGCGATCGCGTGAACAAGTCCGCGATCGCGTAGGGTAAAATGTCTGTGTAAAAATTGCATAAAATCTGCCAGTTTTTTAAGTCCAAAAACACTCCGAACCACCTCCGAAACACTCCCGAGCCCTCGGGGCTCCAAACCAAATATGTACACTAACTCAAAAACATCATACGAACTTGCTCGCGCGATCAAATCGCTAAAATAACATCAAAATCAATGAATTGAGCCTTAAAGCTCAAGAATTCTTTAAGATTTCAAAATTTCCAAACTTTCCAATTTAAGGTCGAAACACGTCAAACGACGTCCGTTTTCAACCAAACTTTACAGGAAGCGCTTAACCAATATATATGACATGTACCGGGCGTCGTAACCAAAATACGAGCCCGATACCAGTACTTTTTAATCAAAATTCAGTTTCATTTTCCTTAAACATTTTCAGAAAACAATTTAACAGAAAAATTCTTTTACCGGGGTTCTAGACCTCGGATTTCAATTTCGGACATATGCCCAAGTTCCATATTTTTCTACGGATTTTCTGAAATAGTCAAATCACGGATCCGGGTCCGTTTACCAAAAATGTTGACCAAAGTCAACCATATCAATATTAATATCAAAATTCTTCTACTTTTTCACATATTTCACATATTTCAACATAAATCTTTTTCCAGCTTTGTGCCCGGACTGTGCACGCAAATCGAGGCAACTATAAATGAGGTTTTCAAGACCTCAAAAGCTCGGAATGATTAAATAAACAAGTGATGACCCTTTGGGTCGTCACAAGTATGTATATATATATATATATATATATATATACACACACACAAAGTTTCAAAAAATTTATGATAAATGTTAATAGTTTGCACTTTTAATATAGTTTTTTACCTTTACATTCTAGTTTGATTGATAGTTTTCTTTTGTTTAGTGTAAGAATCCATTTCGTGGTAAAAATAACATAGTTTTAATTGAGACCTTAAATTATTCATCAATATTCAATTCAATTATCATCAATATATCTTGGTAAATAATAGATTTCTCAAAGGCAATTAATTTGAAGGTGTTACATTAAAAATGTGGTCACCGGAATATGTTTTTGGCAGTGTATGTCATATTTAAGAAAACATTGACAAATAATAAAAAAAATCAAAAAATCGACATAAACCGTCGATAAAAAATCGACTTAATTGGTTTGGTTTGGTTTGGTTTTGATATTTGAAAAACCGACTTACTTAGTTTGATTTCTTTTTAGGGAAAAACTGATCCAAACCGAACCATGAACACCCCTATGGTTACCCATCATAAGATTTTTTTACATCTTGGTATCATAATAATATAGCGCACACAAAAATTAATTAATAAAAAAAACTTTCATGAGGATAAATAAGGCATAGAAGCGTTTTAACTAGTAGGTGCATTGAATCCCAACGTGCAGTTCCCTGTCTGTTAAATGCTTTGAACAAATAATTTTGTTGTGTGTGAATAAAGTCCGGTTATGTTGTAGGCGGTTTATTTTGTGGTATTTTGGCTTCTCATACATACTTCGCTCGATCAAACGAAAAGGTTTCAATGGTCTCTGAAGGTAATCTTCTTATTGTTAATCTCGAGGACAGCCCGACACTGGCTATTTCGTCGCTAGAGTAAGCTGCAGTTAAAAAGAACAAAATGTTATGCCTTCGCGTGCTGGAAATGTGGGATGCTTGGTCTAACAGGAAAGAACTGCCAAGTGTTATACCTGGATTTCCTAAGTTGATTCCTATACCGGGCGAGGCCACTAACATCTACATGACCAAACTATTCATCCCATATGAATACATGTTTATGCCGACTAATGGTCCTGGAATGCATCCTATAACTCTCCCCTAGGCACCGGTCTCAAGGGAACCATCGGTAATGTTCTTTGCGGCACTCATCTTCACCATATCACAATCAAATATACTCAGGGCGTACATTAAACTTCCAACTGTCATATTCCAAGGTCCACAGTTTCCATCGGAGATTACATACATCAACCCAGGTTCATTTACTCAACCTTCGCAATATGACTTCCCAGTTGAACAAAAAAGAGTTGTTAAGAATACCGAGTAGGAAGAAATGGCTCAGAAGATGAAGAGTTTGGAGCAAAGCCTGAAAAATATGCAAGGCCTAGAAGAGCAGAAGAGTGTATCCTACTTCGATCTTTTATGTTCCTTCACGTGCACTTTTTAGCTCACTTTAAGACCCTAAGTTTGAAAACTATGACGGGCACGGAGACCCGATCACTCATCTAAAATGGTATTGCAACCAGTTGAGGGGCGCTAGTGGGAAATAGGAGCTATTAAAGGCTTGTTTTAGATGAGGTCTTACAGAATAACTTCCGAATGGTTCATGAATCAATAGATTGCCCATTGGCATGTATGGGATGACCTAGCCTAAGATTTCATTTGCTAGCTCCAATACAACATGGACATTGCTCCTGATAGAAACTCCTTGTCGAACTTGAAGAAGAAGCCACGAAATGTTTTCGTGAAAATGCAATTAGGTAGAGGGAGCAGGTTGTAGGGTAAAGCCTCTGATGGATAAGGCAGAAATAATTATGGTATTTTTGTAGGCCCAAGAGCCAAACTATTTCCAAAATATGATTTCATAGGAAAGTCGTTATATGATGCTATCTAAATCGAGGATATGGTAGATAATGGGCTACGATAAGGCAGAATCTTGAGCCAAGCAGCCCTTAAAGCCACATCACAAGTTATTCAGAATGGTTCAAGGAGTTTGTCGAATAGAAACAAGAGAAAAAAGGGAGTAATGATGGCTTCGATCTCGAAAGGGGGCTAAAGATCTTTAAACCAATTATATATGCTCCTAGGGTCCCACAACACTATTACCCCTATTGTGATGTTTCTTATGTTGTGGCACCGTCTCACTATGTAGTGATGAATGCACAGTCATACGCCCCGCCACGAAACTACCAGAACAGAACTCCACTTTCCATAAACTCTGGTTCCTACCAGGCACCATATAATCCCCAAAAAAGTATTCTCTAATATAATCCCCATCTAATGGAGCATTCCAGAAGGAATCAGTTCACCTCTATTGGTAAATCATATTCAAGTTTGTTTCAAAAGCTAACCAAGCCAGGTCTGCTGCAGCTAGTAGCCCCGAACAGGCCGAACCTCGAGCTCCCCTCGTATTGAGCTGATATTAGATGTGAATACCACTCTGGAGCAGTGGGATGATACTGAAGATTGTTGTACATTCAAAAGAGCAATGGAGGACCACAATGAGGTTACAATAATAGTTCTTAGGGAAGAAAAGGCTCCCAATGTAACAAACAATCCTTTGCCCATTCACAACAATGAGCCAGTCGTTTTAATGATATGTGATGATGGAGAATTTGACCGTATGCTAAAAGCCATTGAATATATTGACGTGATAGAAGAAAAACCTACAAATGATCGCCAAACCTGAAAAGTTCCTTATCATATAAGAATCTTGGTAGTCGGTCTTGCTGTCCTTTCTGCATATAACTTATTTCCTGGTGTAATCCGAATATTTTTACTTTATCATCTTACTTTCTTATGTAACACTTTGATCTTTCAAAATTCAAAGAAATAAAATTAATATTTTATCGTCCATGAATATCTTATTTCTTAATCTTGTTATTTTTCTTATTCTCTTTTCGGTTATATCAAGGCAGATTCTAATAACAACATGCTTGAAGACTTCATGGCCCCATCCTAAAACGATGCCATACTTGAAATTGAAATAATGAATCAAGAATCAGAATGCGATGAAGATACAACTTTTAAGTTAATAATCAGATAATTAGAACAATATGAGAATATGTTTCAGCTAAATCCAAATGAAACAGTGCGCATATCAGTTGGGGCCACCCTCTACTTATTAGTTTGTGGCACTAAAGTCGTAATACAAGCAAAAGTTTAAATTCCCTCTCTTTGGATCATTTTTGAAGCCGAGATTGAGGATGAATAATGGGTCAAAACTTGATTAGAATAATTGATATTGATTAATGAAAATCAATTGGCTGCAACTTGTCCCGAACAGTTGTACCAACAAATAATGGCGCGCACCTACAGTAAAAAAGTGCGACCTAGACAGTTTGAAATGGAGCAACTCGTTCTAGAATGTATCCTTCCACACCAAAAAGAAGCTAAAGAAGTTTTTTTCCTAAATTGAAAAGGTCCATACATTATCATAAGAACGTCGTCAAAGTAAGCATGGGAGACGTCGAAGGAAAATATCCCCGAGACAACAGTAAATGTAGATGCAGTCAAAAGGTACTATGTTTGACCTATTACTCGGTGTTTGATGTTATGTTATTGGGATGACAAAGGCTTTCATTCTCACTAACCAAACACTATTAACCTTTTTTCCAACCCTTTGAATCGGTTACCCCTTCTTTCATCACCCTCTTTGGAATCATGTATGATTAAGAAGAAAGAAGATAGAGAAAATGATAAATAAATAAAAATCAAAAATAATTTCATGTTAGTTGAACTATGTCCGACTTGATTACGAAATGATATTTAGGCACCATCACTCTGGGGTTCGATCACACCAAACCAAAATCCACATTTCCCTAAAGTAAAAAATGGGGCAACTGTTATGATATTTCAACGATGGTTTTGCCTGAAAGATTCTAAAGTAGTAATTTAATCAAAATTCTATTTACCCAAATCCCTTTCGAGTCATTCCGATCAATCAACGAGAATGTTCAAGAATCGGAGGCTACAAGTACTTGGACCTTGTACTACTTAGAGTCCTATTAGTAAAAGCTCTCACGGACACTGTAAGGAGATGGTGAGTAAAAAAAATAAAAATAAGAGAGTTTAGTTAGTGACAACCCGCAAAGAGAACTACAAGGTGACAGCTAGAAGAGAAATAAAAAAGGCAAGTTAGTGAAAAAATGCAAAGGGTATTGCTGATCGAAAAAATGACCCATATAGCCATGACATCAACATAGTCATGGTCAGGGTTTCTCGGTTTTAAGACAAAGTTGTGATGAGTTTCTAAGAGTCAAACGACTTACATAGACCGAGAATCCAATCCAAAGGGCATGTCATCAAAGTCTGCAAGTATTCCGGATAAGTCCCCTTTTTCGTTTTCCAATAAGGACACATATTGTTTAAACTCATTATATATTTCGTTGCTTGTTTTTTTAATCTCTTTCAGTCTGACTTCATTCCAAAATAAGGCAAAAAAGAGACAATAAAATTTATTATAAGGTTCTCATATGAAGTGAGATGATATATTCAAAAGGCACCCAAACTCGACGAGGTCATCAAGTCGACCCCGACTGGCCATGTTTGGCGGATGTTCTGAAATTGAAAACTTTGAAAGGAAGAAGCCAAATCGAAAGGCCCATAAAAAACAAAATAAATTTGATAATGTTAAGCCCCGCTGCTCGACTAACTGTCATGGAAAAAGTGTAAAAAGCCAAAGATTCCCCGAGCCTATAGATGCAGTGGTATTCAGAAATACCCGATTGTAGTTGAAATCATCATCTAAAGAAGATGGTCCGAGATAAATAATCTAAAGCGCTCAAGGCCACAAAACCAACCACCAATCCAAACAAACAATACTACCAAAAGAAAATCATGCACAAATTAAGGATAGCTTTGCAACATGCAACGACCCGACCGGTCGTTTTCGAAATTTATACCCCGATCCCCAATTTAACTGTTCCCCTAAGTTCATTGCTGCTATTGTAGTTTGCCGGGAGGTTCTTTTCAGGAATTTGAAGCGTTTTGGGACACTTAGTCCCGAAATGAGAGCCTTATAGTTGAAAAATGGCCTGTATTCAGAACAGTGTTAAGACGACCTCGGAACGGAGAGCCGATGGTTTCAGTAGCTCCGTTAGGTAATTTCGGGGTTGGGAGCGTGTTCGCAATGTATTTTGGAGGTCTGTAGCTCAATTAGGCTTGAAGTATTGCCAATATATTTTATTGCTCCTTGACATTAGTTTTCCTCCTTTGCTTAAGCACTAAAATCGAAAATGAATTTCAAATGGCAAGCAATTCCATTTAAACTTGATTCTGCAAGACATTTTAAAATGGAACATTTAATGGGCATATAATTGATCACTAGATATGGCAGTTGCTATAGATTTTAAAATTCAATAATTGATTATTGCTATGATTCTTAGCATTATAACGTCTTAATCCGTGTATTAACCTGAAACTCATTCTCCTTAACATGTATTCCTCTTATTCGGATAAAGCATTTGTAATCCAAGTTGAAATCAAATTATAGTACCCCAATTCATGATGCCCGCCTTAGCCGCCTGTAGGCTTTCTTTTCTATATGGATTAGGAATCTTATTGATGTTGGACTCTAAGATATATTTATCCCACATCGGTTGATACCTTTAGTGAGGTGCGTTGAGAAATCTATATAAACAACACATTCCATGTCTAATGAGCATCAATCAGTCAATTTTTGTCATCTTCTCGTGGCTCTTGAGTTCGTGTTTTGACGATTCAAAAGTGCTAATATTTGAGATTCGGGCCACTCGAAGTCGGATACTCGTGGCAAGAGAGTTGTCTCTTAGTGGTTTCATACCAGAGTCGAGGTAAGTGGCTTGTCTAACCTCGTGTGGGGGAACCTTTTCCACTAGGATATTATGTGTTAATTTAAATGCCTTGTGCGCGAGGTGACGGGAGTGTACATGCGCATATTGTTGGAACTCACCTTACTTGAATTACTCAATTCGTGATATTTCTGTTCTTAGCTGATTAGATTGTGACATTTACCCGATATTCGTTAGAAAAGTATAGTTAGATAGGATTTATCTGTCTAAGTTCTTAATTGCCTTACTTGAACTTCTTGATATTTGTTGATACTGGTTTTGGTGTAATTATAGTTATGCATATCATATTTCTCCGTGCTTTCCTTTTTATTGTTTGTGTTTGTGGACTGCGGGTTCAATTCCCGGAGATCCAAGGGTTGCGAGTTCGATTCTCGGAGACCTGGAGTTGTAGTATTTGTGGACTGGGGGTTCGATTCCTGGAGATCCAAGGGCTGCGAGTTCGATTGCCGGAGACCCAAAATTTATTGAGATATTGAGACACTGACTGCGGGTTCGATTCCCGGAGATCCTGAGATATTGAGGTATGGACTGCAGGTTTAATTCCCGGAGATACTAGGGCTGCGGGTTCGATTCTTGGAGACCCAGAGATACTGATGTAGGGACTGCGGGTTAAATTCCCGGAGATCCTGAGTTGTTGAATATAGAGAGGGACTGTGGGTTCAATTCCCATAGGTCCTGGACTTGTTGATTTGAGTTTATGTAGTGTTGGTTACTTTTTGTCAGCATAATTGTAGACGGTTGTAGTAATTACTTTATTGTTGCTATTTCAGACTCAATTTTGTTTAAACTACTTATTATTGTTATTATCATTGTGTTATTGTCTCTCGGTAGGGCCCTGACCTTCCTCGTAACTACTCCATCGAGGTTAGGCTTGGCACTTACTGAGTACCGTCATGGTGTACTCATGCTACTCTTCTTCACACTTTTGTTGTGCAGATCCAAGTACATTAGGTCAGGCTCATCTCAGGTGATTTAGCAGCATTTCAGGAGACTTGTGGTATGATCCGCTACGTCCGTGGATCCGGAGGGTCTCCTTCTATTCTCATTAGTGATAGCAGTTATATTTTCCCTTATTCTCGTTGTTTAGACATTCTTGATATATAGAGCCACAATTGTACTCTTCTTTTAGTCTGTGTTGCCCGTGGGTTTCCGGGTCTTGGTAGTATGCTATTTAGTGTGTTTTGGCGAAGTGTATATGTCAGGCGGCACTTATTACATTTCTTTTATATCATTCTGCTATTACTTTATCTCTTGTTTCATGAAATTGTACATTCCGCATCGTGTTAGGCTTACCTAGTCGCGAAGACTGGGTGCCGTCATGACAGGTTCACGATTGGTGAACTAGGGTCGTGAAAAGTTGGTATTAGAGCTCTAGGTTCATAAGAGTCACGGGACACAGACCGGTTACTTAGAGTCTCGCTGATCGATACGGAGACGTATATTTATCTACGAGAGGCTATGTAATTGTTTAGGAAACTCTTCATTTCTTTTGGATTCCTTGTCGTGCGACATTTTTGGCACCAAATCTAAACTTCTGCTTTCTATTCTCTCACAGATAGTAAGGACACGTGCTACTCGCGAGGATCAGGCACACGCGCCCCCTGCTGCCGCTGCCAGAGGCCGGGGCCTTGGTAAAGGACGAGGACACGCTCGAGGTGCAACCACAGCACCCGCGCGAGCTGCCGCTGAGGCACCACCGGTGGATCAGGTTGGAGCGTAGGCACCTGGTACACCGACTACAGATGCTACTACTCTAGCACTGCAGGAGACCCTGGCCCAGTTCATGAGCATGTATACTACTTTAGCTTAGGCAGGGTTACTTCCTCTCACTGCAGCTACATCTCAGGCTGGGGGAGGGGCCCAGACTCCCGTAGCCGCTACACCTGAGCAGCGAGCGCCCGTGGAGCAGGTTCCATGGATTATTTTTATGCCTCCTGCCGCCCCAGTACAGCCCGGAGGTGGGCCAGATGCCTCCGAGGACGAGCAGCGTAGATTAGAAAGGTTCAAGAAATATGATCCTCCAGTGTTCAGTGGTTTGGCGACAGATGATGCATTGGGTTTTCTGGAGGAGTGTTATCGTATCCTTCGTGACATGAGGATAGTGGAGACCAGTGGGGTTTCTTTCACTATTTTTCAGCTTCGTGGGGTCGCTTATCATTGGTGGCGCACGTATGAGTTGGATAGTTCAGATGAGTTTGCTTCATTGACCTGGTCGCAGTTTTCTGATATGTTTTTGAGGGAGTTTATTCCCTAGAGCCTTAGGGATTCTTGGCGATCGGAGTTCAAACGGTTGCGACAGGGCTCCATGACAATATCGGAGTATGCTATTAGTTTCATCTGGCTAGCCAGGCATGTACCGGCCTTGGTAGCTACAGTCTGGGAGAGAGTGCAGAGATTTATTGAGGGCCTTATTCCGCTGATCCGGTCCAGCATGGCTAGGGAATTGGAGACAGATATACTGTATCAGCAGGCGGTGAGTATTGCCAGGAGGATCAAGAGTATGCTTTCTAAAGAGTGGGGAGAGAGGGAGGCCAATAGGTCTCGTGAGTTAGGCCATTTCTCTGGTGCCCGCACTTTAGCAGCCGGTCGTTTTGGCAAGGGTTATTCCGGTCGTCCAGTTCATTCAGCATTGCCAACAGCTGGTAGTACTCCAGCTCTTCTAGCACCTCAGGAGCCTTATTATGCTCCCCCAGTTTCTAGTGCACCTCCTGCGCGGGCTCCTTCCAGGGGTCAGACTAGTGGGGGTGAGGCCGGTCAGTCACAGCCACCGCGTCCTCCCGAAGCTTGTTTTGAGTGCGGGGATACTCGCCACCTAGTTAGGGAGTGCCCCAGGCGCAGGAGAGGAGCCCCTCATTAGACTTCGCAGCCTCAGCATGGATCACAAGGTCAGCAAGCCATCATTCCAGCCCCAGCTGCCACTCCACCTGCCCAGTCAGCCATGGGCGGGGATTAGGGTGCCAGGGGCCGCCCTCGAGAGAGGGGTCAGGCCATATTTTATGCTATTCCTGATCGTGCTGTAGTTGTTGCCTCTGATTCTGTTATTACATGTATTATTTTGGTTAGTCGCAGAGAGGCATCGGTTCTATTCAATCCTGGTTCCACTTTTTCATATGTGTCCTCTTATTTTGCTTCACATCTGGGTGTGTCTCGGTATTCTTTAAGTGCCCCCATTTATATTTCTACTCCGGTGGGACATTCCTTGATTGTGGACCGTGTGTATCGGTCGTGTTTGGTCACTATTTGTGGTTTTGAGACTAGAGCGGATCTATTGTTGCTCGGGATGGTCGATTTTGATATTATTCTGGGCATGGACTGGTTGTCGCCCCATTATGCTATTCTTGATTTTCACTCCAAGACCGTGACGCTGGCTATCCCGGGCATTCCACGTATTGAGTGGAGTGGTACTCTAGATCACACCCCCAGCCGTGTTATTTCCTTTCTCAAAGCTCAGCGTATGGTTGAGAAGGGGTGTGCTACTTATCTAGCTTATGTGCGAAATGTCAGTATCGACACTCCTTATATTGATTCCGTTCTAGTGGTACGTGATTTCTCTGATGTGTTTCCAGCTGATCTCCCGAGCATGCTGCCCAACATAGATATTGATTTTGGTATTGACTTATTGCCGGGCACTCAGCCCATTTCTATTCCACTGTACCGCATGGATCCTCCTGAGTTGAAGGAGTTGAAGGATCAGTTACAAGAGTTATTGGGTAAGGGTTTCATTCGATCCAGTGTTTCGCCTTGGGGTGCTCCTGTGTTGTTTGTGAAGAAAAAGGACGGTTCTATGCGTATGTGTATTGACTATCGTCAGTTGAACAAAGTTACAATGAAGAACCGGTATCCTTTGCCACGTATTGATGATTTATTTGACCAGCTACAGGGCGCACAGGTGTTCTCCAAGATTGATTTGCGCTCTAGTTATCATCAGCTGAAGATTCAGGAGTCAGATATCCCGAAGACTGCATTCGGGACTCGGTATGGTCACTACGAGTTCCTCGCCATGTCTTTTGGGCTGACTAAGCATTTGATGCACAGCGTGTTCAGGCCATACCTGGACTCGTTCGTGATTGTTTTTATTGATGATATTCTGGTATATTCCCGGAATCAGGAGGAGCACGAGCATCATCTGAGAATAGTGCTTCAGACTCTGAGGGAGAAGCAGTTATATGCGAAGTTCTCTAAATATGAATTTTGGCTGAGTTCAGTGGCATTTCTAGGCCACGTGGTGTCGAGCAATGGTATTCGAGTGGATCCGAGGAAGGTAGAGTCTGTGTAGAGTTGGCCCAGACCCTCCTCAGCTACTGAGATTCATAGTTTTCTTGGTTTGGCGGGTTATTATTGTCGCTTCGTGGAGGGGTTCTCTTCGATAGCAGCACCTATGACCAGATTGACCCAAAAGGATGCCCCTTTCCAGTGGACAAAGGAGTGTGAGACGAGCTTTCAGAAGCTCAAGAAAGCTTTGACTTCGGCCCCTATCTTGATGTTGCCTACATGTTCGGGGTCCTATACAGTATATTGTGATGCCTCACGAGTCGGACTCGGTACAGTATTGATGCAGGACCGTAGGGTGATTGCCTACGCGTCCAGACATCTGAAGGTACATGAAAAGAACTATCATGTTCATGATTTGGTGCTAGCCGCCATTGTTCACACCTTGAAGATTTGGCGTCATTACTTGTATGGGGTTCCTTGTGAGATCTATAACGATCACCAGAGCTTGCAGCACTTGCTTAAGCAGAAGGACCTGAACATGCGTCAGAGGAGATGGTTGGAGCTGTTGAAGGACTATGATATTACTATTCTCTATCATCCGGGCAAGACCAATGTAGTTGCCGATGCCTTGAGTCGCCGGGCGGAGAGTTTGGGGAGATTGGCATATCTACCAGCTTCGGAGAGGCCTATGGCGATGGATGTTCAAGCTTTAGCCAGGCAGTTTGTTAAACTGGATCTTTTGGAGCCTAGCCGGGTTCTGGCTTGTGTGGTTTCTCGGTCTTCTCTATTTGACCGCATCAGGGAGCGTCAGTTCGACGACCCTCATTTTCTTGTCCTTCGGGATAGAGTTCGGCGTGGTAATGCTCGAGATGTTACCATTGGGGATGATGGAGTTATGAGGATGCAGGGGCGTATCTGTGTGCCTAATGTAGATGATCTTCGAGAGCTGATTCTAGCAGAGGCCCATAGCTCGCGGTATTCCATCCATCCGGGTGCCGCGAAGATGTATCAGGACTTGAGACAACATTACTGGTGGAGGCGGATGAAGAGGGATATAGTTGATTATGTTTCTAGATGCCTCAACTGCCAGCAGGTGAAGTGTGAGCATCAGCGTCCGGGTGGGTTGATGCAGCAGATTGAGATTCCGGAGTGGAAATGGGAGCGCATCACTATGGATTTTGTATCTGGGCTTCCACGGACTGTGAGGAAGTTTGATTCCATTTGGGTCATTGTGGATCGGTTGACCAAGTCCGCCCATTTCATACCGGTGAGAACTACTTATTCATCGGAGTGACTGGCAGAGATCTACATCAGGGAAATAGTTCGGCTGCATGGTATCCCAATTTCCATTATTTCAGACAGAGGCACTCAGTTCACTTCACGGTTCTGGAGAGCCGTGCAGCAAGAGTTAGGTACTCGGGTGGAGCTGAGCACATCATTTCACCCCCAGACGGATGGGCAGTCTGAAAGCACTATTCAAATTTTGGAGGATATGCTTCGTGTGTGTGTGATTGAGTTCGGAGGGTTATGGGATCACTTCTTTCCACTGGCAGAGTTTGCTTATAACAACAGCTATTCGGTACAACATTCAGATGGCACCATATGAGGCCCTATATAGTAGGAGGTGCAGGTCCCCCACGGGTTGGTTCAAGCCGAGCAAGGCCAGGCTGCTATGTACTGAGATGGTCCAGGATGCAATGGATAAAGTCAAGGTGATTCAGGATAAACTCTGTGCCGCCCAGTCCAAAGAGAAGAGTTATGCGGACAAGAAGGTCCGCGATGTGGCTTTTATGGTTGGCGTGCGGGTTCTGCTTCGGGTCTCACCCATGAAGGGCATTATGAGGTTTGGGAAGAAGGGGAAGGTGAGTCCTAGATTCATTGGTCCTTTTGAGATTTTGAGGCGTGTTGGGAGGTTGCTTATGAGTTGGCCTTACCTCCCAGCCTAGCGGAGTCCATCCCGTATTTCATGTCTCTATGCTCCGGAGATACCATGGTGACCCGTCGCACGTGTTGGATTTCACTTGTGTTCAGCTAGACGAGGTTCTGTCTTATGTTGAGGAGCCAGTGGCCATTCTGGACAGGCAAATCAGGAAGTTAAGCTCAAAGAACATCGCTTTAGTAAAGGTCCAGTGGCGGGGTCAGCCGGCCGAGGAGGCGACTTGGGAGACCGAGCAGGATATGCGCAACCAGTACCCTCATCTCTTCACCACTCCAGGTATGTTTTCTATGATCGTTCGAGAATGAACGAATCTTTTAAGTGTGGGAAGATGTAACGATCTGGCCGGCCGTTTTTGAAATTTATGCCCCGATCCCCAATTTAACTGCTCCCCTAAGTTCATTGATGCTATTGTAGTTTGCCGGGAGGTTCGGTTCCGGAATTTGAAGCATTTTGGGACAGTTAGTCCCTAAATGAGAGCCTTATAGTTGAAAAATGGCCTGTATTCGGAACAGTGTTAAGACGACCTCGGAACGGAGATCTGATGGTTCCATTAGCTTCGTTAGGTGATTTCGGGGTTGGGAGCGCGTTCGGAATGTATTTTGGAGGTTTGTAGCTCAATTAGGCTTGAAGTACTGCCAATATATTTTATTGCTCCTTGACCTTAGTTTTCCTCCTTTGCTTAAGCACTAGAATCGAAATTGAATTTCAAATGGCAAGCAATTCCATTTAAACTTGATTCTGCAAAACATTTTAAAATGGAACATTTAATGGGCATATAATTGATCACTAGATATGGCAGTTGCTAGAGATTTTAAAATTCAATAATTGATTGTTGCTATGATTCTTAGCATTATGACATCTTAATCTGTGTATTGCCCTGAAAGTCATTCTCCTTAACATGTATTCCTCTTATTCGGATAAAGTATTTGTAATCCAAGTTGAAATCAAATTATAGTACCCCAATTCACACTGCCCGCCTTAGCCGCCTGTAGGCTTTCTTTTCTATATGGATTAGGAATCTTATTGATGTTGGACTCTAACATATATTTATCCCACATCGGTTGATACCTTTAGTGAGGTGCGTTGAGAAATCTATATAAACAACACATTCCATGTCTAATGAGCATCAATCAGTTTGTCATCTTCCCGTGGCTCTTGAGTTTGTGTTTTGAAGATTCGAAAGTGCTAATATTTGAGATTCGGGCCACTCAGAGTCGGATACTCGTGGCAAAAGAGTTGTCTCTTTGTGGTTTCGTACCGGAGTCGAGGTAAGTAGCTTGTCTAACCTCGTGTGGGGGAACCTTCTCCCCTAGGATATTATATGTTAATTTAAATGGCTTCTACGCGAGGTGACGGGCGTGTACATGCGCAGATTGTTGGAACTCACCTTACTTGAATTGCTCAATTCGTGATATTTCTGTTCTTAGATGATTAAATTGTGATATTTACCCGATATTCGTTAGAAAAGTATGGTTAGATAGGATTTATCTGTCTAAGTGCTTAATTGCCTTACTTGAACTTCTTGATATTTGTTGATACTGGTTTTGGTGTAATTGTAGTTATGCATATCACATTTCTCCGTGCTTTCCTTTTTATTATTTGTATTTGTGGACTGTGGGTTCAGTTCCCGGAGATCCAAGGGTTGCATGTTTGATTCCCGAATACATGGAGTTATAGTGTTTGTGGACTGCGGGTTTGATTCCCGGAGATCCAAGGGCTGCGGGTTCGATTCTTGGAGACCCGGAGTTTACTGAGATACTGAGATAGGGACTGCGGGTTCGATTCGCGGAGATCCTGAGACATTGAGACACATCCTGAGATATTGAGACACGGGCTGCGGGTTCGATTCTCGGAGACCCGGAGATACTGATATTGGGACTGCGGGTTAAATTCCCGTAGCTCCTGAGTTGTTGAATATAGAGAGGGACTGTGGGTTCAATTCCCATAGGTCCTAAACTTGTTGATTTGAGTTTATGTTGTGTTGGTTACTTTTTGTCAGCTTAATCGTAGACGGTTGCAGTAATTACTTTATTGTTGCTATTTCAGACTCAATCTTATTTAAACTGCTTATTATTGTTATTGTCTTTTTGTTATTGTTCTCTCAGTAGGGCCACGACCTTCCTCGTCACTACTCCATCGAGGTTAGGCTTGGCACTTACTGAGTACCGCCGTGGTGTACTCATACTACTCTTCTGCACACTTTTGTTGTGCGGATCCAGGTACATCAGGACCAGGCTCATTTCAAGTGATCTAGCAGCACTTCAGGAGACTTGAGGTTCGGTATGCTACGTCTGCGGATCCGGAGGGTCTCCTTCTATTCTCATTAGTGATAGCAGTTATATTTTCCCTTATTCTCGTTGTTTAGACATTCTTTATGTATAGAGCCACAACTCTACTCTTCTTTTAGTCTGTGTTGCCCGTGGGTTTTCGGGTCTTGGTAGTATGCTATTTAGTGTGTTTTGGCGAAGTGTATGTGCCAGGCGACACTTATTACATTTCTTTTATATCATTCCGCTATTATTTTATCTCTTGTTTCATGAAATTGTACATTCTGCATCGTGTTAGGCTTACCTAGTCGCGAAGACTGGGTGCCGTCATGACATGTTCACGATTGGTGAACTAGGGTCGTGACAAAAAAAAAAAAGAGGGAAGTCTTCTCAAAACTCCTTCTAGCATTTGTGCTTACATCTTTAAATACATCAAAAATCATGCTAGTACACGGTACACCAATCCTTACATGTATTTTTTAACTTATGATACACCATTCCCTAGTTGGTGATTTTTAGACATAGGATACGCCACTCTCTAGTCTCTTTACCAGTATGGGATACATCAATCTCTAGCTATTATTTTCCAACATAGGGTACACCACTCCCTAGTATATGGTGTGTAGACATAAGGTACACCACTCCTTAATCGATCTACCAAGTATAGGGTACACCAATCCCTATCCTTGTTTTCCAACGTAAGGTACACCACTCCCTAATTGATGATCTTGAATGCAGGATACCCCACTCCCTGAACTTATTGCTAATATGTGGTACACCACCCCCATTCTCTTTACCACTATATGGTACATCAATTCCTAACTGTATTTTCCAATATAGGGTACATCATTACTGAGTTGATTAGTCTTAAATGTAGGGTACACCATATCATTGCTCGTATAGGTTACACTACCCTCTAGTCTCCTTACTAGTATAGGGTACACCAATCATTATATGTGTTTTCCAACATAAGGTATACATATCCCTAGTTGAATGATCTCAAATTTTGAGTACACCATTCCCTATTATCATTGCTAATTTAAGGTACACTATTACACAGTCTCTTTACAATGTAGGGTATACCAATCCGTAGTTGTGTTTTCCAACGTAGGGTATACCACTTCTTAGTTGAATGATCTTCAATGCAGGTTAGACCACTCACTTATATCGTTGCTAATATATAGTACACCATTTCCTAGTCCCTTAACCAGTATACGGTACATCAATCCCTAACTGTATTGTCCAACATAGGGTACAACATTCCCTAATGATTGATCTTAAGTTCATAGAACACTACTCTCTTATATTATTGCTAATATAAGGTACATCACTCTATAGTTTCCTTAGCAGTATATGGTATACCAATCCCTAGCCGTGTTTTTCAACATAAGGTACATTATTCCCTAGTTAATTAATTTTAATTGCGGGGTACACCATTCCCTAATATCATTGCTAATAAGGTTACACAATCCCCAAAGAATAATGATTTCCTAGGATACATCATTCTCTAATTTTTATTGCTTGCAATAAAGAAACCGTTCAGAATTTTTGTTACAATAACTCACAAAATTCTCCTCGTAAAAATTGGGACAGAAAATTTGGTTCCTTTATTTATTTATTTTGGCGTATAGACAGGTTTTACCTCAAGGCATATGGTTTGAGACCGCCATAATAAGAATCTCAATCAAGAATAATAAAAAGAAAAGAAAATAAGTAAATCAAAGTGCAGAAGCAGATGGAAAGAAACGTGGAATGCTTATGACATGACTTAAGTCACGAGCATTGCACTCCCTGTTTTGATCGAAAGAAGTCATGCAAGACTAAACTGGCACCTGCAACTAGCAAACATCAAGGTTTAGATCAAAACTAGTCAAGACTCAAGACCAAGTTTCGGAAGACTTTTATATATGAGTCTTTTAACTCGTATGTGACATGCTTATTTACTTTCTTTTGATTTTGATTTTGGTGCCACAAGAAGATCAGCAAGCAGTAACAATAATAAAATCATAGCTCTTCGATGATCCCAGGTACCAAAATTTTCAGAACTACACTGACATAATTTATTTATAGCCAAGGATATGTAAGCAACCTCAGAAACAAAGTTTGGTCGGACCTTTTTCAATACTTCCATAATGGAGTATCAAACATGCAAAAATTATTCACAATTGTTCATTTTATTTTTGCTCGAAAACTCTTCATGTTCCCGAGCAAAGAGGGGCAGTTGTGATCACGTAATTTTTGCCTCCCATGAAAATGCTCCTATAAATTCTAGATATATAGTCTTATAATTATATGTCTGTTTGTGTTTTAGGCCATTTAGTTGCATTCACGTAATTAAAAATATTTTTTAATCATAAAATCACCCAAAAAAATCCTTGTTATGCATTGCATTATTCTAGATTCACTACCAGAAAATAGGCCTATGGGAACAGTTGTTCTGGCAACGGTTATTAAACCGTAGCAATAGAGATACGGTAACGGTTACAACCGTTACAATAGAATTTGGATGGAATGGGCACACTTTAGATACTAAACCGTTGCAGTTGACACTTAACCGTTACAATAGGTGTTTTTATAGGAACGGTTTTTGTGAACTGTGCCAATAGCCCTATTTATAGTAACGGTTTAACAAAATATTTTAATATGGGAACGGGTATTTGTTCCCTCCTCGATTTCCCCCTAATTTTGCTATACCCGCCAATATAACCCTTTTTCCTTTTATTTATTATATGTTTTATTTTGACAAATATAAAATCTAAATTACATCCCTCAGTCGACACTTTCGATGCTGCATCCGCTAATACGCAAATCTCCCACAAAACCTGCAAATCACCAGCAAATTACTCATTTTAACAAAAAATTCCCAAATAATTGCTGATGAAGGATCTGAAGAACAAGTGAGATGATGAAACCCATGTCCTAAATTCCCAAATCCCCAAATCCATTTGTTAACCAAAAATCCCAAATCCCGGTTGAAGAACGAAGGATTTCGATGGCTAACCCAAAATTCCCAAATCCCCAAAGTCCCGGAATCCATTTGTTTCACTCGAAGGATCTGAAGAAAAGAGGAGTAATTTTAAAATCAGCGATTACAGGTAAAGAAAATATTTCAATCGCGAGAAAGTTTCAACCCAAAAGGCAGTCAGTGAGAAATCAAACTTCAGGTATCTTTTCTTTTCTAATTTGGCCGTTATCTTCTATAATCGTTCTTTTTTCTTTAAGCTTTATGATGTGAGCAGTGTATATGATTTCTTGCTTCTGTTGACGTTTTGAACCCAAATTATTTGGGTTTAATTTTCGTTTGGGTATGGCTAACATGGGTCAGAATTTCTTTCGGTGAATTCTTATTTGAACTAAATTTCTGTGGAAAGTACATTGAATTTCCTATTGCATGAGATATTAAGCTGGGTAGTTTGGGTCTAAGTTTGTTTTTATACCTATGGCAAAATTACTTTAACCAATTTATTTAACGTAAACATATGATGTTGACGAGTAGTTGCCGGACTTCATATAGAGCAGTTGTTGATGATAATCATCAATATCAGTCATGGGAAGAATAATAGCAATTTCAAGATTCTGAAAAATAGATAAACATAAAATGGGTGATTTCTAACTGTAAAAAAGTATTGTACATACACCCAAAAGGATACACAAAAACGAAATAAGATAAAGCTACACATAAGTCTTGCTCGCTTTCTACTGACCCTGGTTTCTCATCTTGTTTCAAGCCATCTGAATCTTTGTAGTTTCCTTGAAACTCCAGGAGGAAAGGATTTGACAAGCTCAAAGCTGCAACTGCATAAGGCAAGACTATATTTGGAAGCTACTGTCTTAAATCTGTCTTAAATGTTGTCTTAAAAATTCTATTGCTTCCTTACGATATTGGGGGTCCAACACCTCTACAACTTCTACAAACTCTCTGTAGCATAACATTTTTGATATTAAACTCTATCATGGAAAGGTGAGACAATTTAATCAAAGTGATTCATCCAATTGTTGAACTCTTCATTTGAATTTGGATGACCCTTCTCTCTCTGGTGTTGTATAACAAATAACGAAATACAATTTGTGTTCTTGATTCTTGTTTGTCTGTCTCTTGATTCTTACAATGAAGTCAAGCCAGTTCTCAATTGTACATGAGTTTCTCCCAGAGTTTTATCGTGGTCTTGAGATAAGTTTTGGGGTTGTATATCTGTAAAGTTTTCAGTTTTTTTGGGGTCTATTTTGGTCTTTTTCTTTGATCTACTTATCTTCGCTATAAATTTACTTTGGGGTTTGTGATTGATTTGTCAATTTACAGGAAAACACATATGCAGTTATGGATGTCTGTTACCCACAGTCAGTAAGTAACCTCTAACACCTTCTAGTTCTAACTTCTAAGACATGGTCAATCAATATCTTTATTGTAGTTTCTAGCTGATAAATATGCATGCAATGCATCCTTAATCAACTTTAACTTTTTGAATATCCTATACCACGTCTCTGATATTGGTTAAATGAGATTGAGGAGTCTAGGCAGGATCAAATTGTTTAAGTATAGGTCTATAGCGAGTAAAACTGGAGGGTGATCATGATTGCATGAATTTGGAGGACAAAAGAATTGGTGTCATTAATTTTATTTTCCTGTCAATGGCCAAAGATTGTAGAGGCTGAGTGATTGTGTTTAGATGATTGACATGGTTCCAGCTTTAATTGTAAATGCATCTGTAACTCTATCCTCTATGAACCTATATCAGATATCCTGTGGTTATGCATTAAATGTTGGTCATTTTGAGGTTGAGAAGTATACGAAGAAGTGAATAGTCTAAATAGAAATTTATGGATTTAGCTTCAATAAATGACATCGTTTGTCAAAGGCGCACTTAAAGCACGCTTATGCCTTGAAGTGAGGCTCAAAACATGTTGAGCGCTTCCCCTCGCTTAGCAGATGCTGTGTTGCAATCAGGGGTGTAAGGCATACTTTTTCTTGCCAATGAGTGTAACCTGAAGCGGCGACACGAAACAGTTGATATATCACTTTATAGTAATTGTTTTCTTTTTATTTTGTCTATATATTTGTTATTCATGCTTATAATCAATATATAATATATATATATATATATATATATACTTTTTCTCCCTTGCGCCTTTTTCCATTAAAGCCCACACTTTATTTGCACTTTGCGCTTAAATCTCCAATGGACCTTCGAGCTTTTTTGCGCTTTCGCCTTTGATAACACTGGTAAACGGGGGTGAGGGCTGCAACAGGGAGTAGTGACGGTAATGTGCCTGTACAAATCGTGTCTGGTATATGACAATGCAAGTTGCATCTCTTTGAAGTTGAAGGCTCGATATTGAAAAGTGTTCAATATTTTTACATTATATGGAGATCAACAAAAACTGGTCATTTATGTAGTTGGTCTTCTTTCATGTTGGTAGATGGTTGGCTAATCTACAGATGCATATCCACCCTCATTTGTAGGATGGTGTTACTGATGTTATTATCTTCTTCAATGTCTTAGAGAATATGGATAGCTTAGCAGTATGTGCTGAAGGCTGCAAAACGGGAAGTGGGAGAAATTTTGCATGTGGAGAGTGGAGTAGGAGATCTTGAATATGAAAGATTGATATTGAATGGTGGCGGCATATTAGGCTAGATATTATACAAGGGTTCCTTTACAGTGTTGGTATTTCTCATGTTGTCGGCTAGTATAATGCATTACCCTATATATAATCATGGAGAAAGGTATCTTCAACAAATTCTAATCTTATCATGTGGAAAAGGAATATGATCATTACCTACGTTCCTACACCATTCAATAAGAGCCAGAATGTGATATTTCACCAGTTCATGGTCTTCACTCTTGTCTAGATATTCTTACAGTTCATGATGTGCCATTCATGAATGTATTTTCTGTTTGTGCACATATATATCACTTAAATGTTCTCCTCTGTCAACCTTTGCAAAAAAAGGAAAAAGTGAAAAGATACTCTTAACTATTGTTCTTCAGCTGTGCACATGAAATTTGATATAAAGCAGAGAACTACATGCATAATAAACATTTCATTAGTTTTACTGGAGTCAATGCATATCCCTCTTGTTTAATCTTTCCAGTTTTTCCTATCTTGCCATGCACGAGTTTTCAGATTCATCATTTTTGAAGTGCTCTCTGTCAGAGGACTGAATAACACATTCCAAATTTAGGCTGGGTAAGAAGTTTGTGAACGATATTTTGAAACCTGATAATCTTCTTGTATGTCAATCTATCAAATGGAAAGAAGTCTCACTATGTCATAACATACTTAGCCTTAAACATAGTTGCATTTCTTTTTTAGCTTTCTGGTGCAACCTTACATGATGTAGATTCTAATGATTTATCCGATAGGGGAATTGCACTTTCTGTTACTACCTTTTCTAGCACTGGCTCAGTGCAGGTTGCATTTAAAAAAAGTTTCCTCATTACTTGTCCCAAAAGGACCCAAAAAAGTATCAATAGATGAAAGAGCTTTTGAGAACCAGGCATTTTCTACAGGTTTCACAAGTGAAGCTGCATCTTGTTGCATTAATTGTACACTAATACCTTAAACTGGCAGCAAGCTTATTCTTTTTTTCCTTTATTAGAGTGTTCCAGAAATTTTATTATTTTAGTATCTCATCACCTAAATGTGTTATTTTTCTTTATTGTAGTTTCTTTGTACAAGGCGTCCATTTGTGGCTTGCATAACGGACGGCCTGGGCAATGAGCTCTTTAGGGTAAGAAATTCAAAACAGGGGTTTTCTATTATTCATTGAGCTATTCAGTTAGCTCTAGTTTCAGAATATATGTATACCCGAATATATACTTTAGCCATCTTCTCTTGTCAAATAAGGTCCGGAGGCCATTTTAGTGGATCAACAACTCAATTTACGCAGAGATAAATGGGACGCATCTTTTTCTGTTTCTCCATGTGTCAACTGGGTTTTTATGTTAAGACATTATAGTTGTTGACTAGCATAAGTTTATGTAGCCTTCCTGCATTTGATCTTTAGGAAAATCTCTTATGTATTGGTATTCTTGAAGTATTTACCTATTTGAAACATAGTATACTTGAACAATTTCTGTGGAGTTTTGGGGAGTTAGCAACTATCTTGATAGAATGAAGTTCAGCTTTCTTGCTTCTCAGAATTACACCTGGGACTGTGTTGAGTAGGCCATAATATAGATTGCACTCTTGCCCTATGAAGGTCTTGAGATTTCACAACCAGCACTAGATATTGGAAAATCAGAGGTGCATCATCAGATTACTGTGTGTGGGAGGAGATCAAGAGTGCACAGGTTTTTATTATCAATTCTGTGTCTTAGTATGTTATTTCATATCTCTAGATTTTAGTAGTATATAGTAGTAAATGAATAGAACGACAAGGCTTAAGTTTTCTACTTATTAATGCAAGTACATCTATGAATTTATGGTCTAGTATGGCGTGCTCATCTGACAGAGGAATTTCATTTTTACAATGTCGTGTACTCTGTTGCAGCTCTTTGATTAACAATGGCTTAGATCTTCTTGTGATGTTGGAATTAATTAGTTTAACACATCGTGTTGCAGAAGGACTTATAAGGCTGGCGATACTGGAATTCAGTGTGACTATACCAGTGCAGCTCCTCCTTGACTATGAGAGAGAGAGAGACTTACCTTGTGTGCAAGATTAAGGTTAGTTTTGGTCCTTATTGTAGGATAAAAGAATACTTGTATGTTTTAATAGAAACAATTGAGGTTGCTAAACTTACCATGAACACTGTCTTCTATTCTTATATATATATGATGAAATGAAAAGTATAGAAGATTAGAGTTAATTCATGGCCTAGCTTGCATGTTTTTGACAGTTTTTAGATTATGTTGAATTATATCAAAAAAATCATTTTGGCTTTTGAAACGAGTAGTTCACGTGAAGAGTAATGGCTTTATTTATCCTTTTTTGTAGGTGGAGTAAATCAAGAATTGAAGAAGATGATAGAAGTGAAGAAATAGACCTTACATGAGATGAACTTTGAATTGATATAGATGAATGTTCAACCTTTTGTTATCAATATTTTTTGAAACTCTCTCTTGAAATGTATTAAACTTATGCATTTGGGATAGAACATTTGCTTTATGGATAAATTATATTATTACTAGTTTCATTTTATGATTTATTTCAATTTTAATGTTATTATAATTTATTATATATATAAATAATTATTAATAACAGGTGCTATATTTTTGTTTTAGTTGAACTGTTATAGCCTATCAGAATCGTTGCAATAGGACACAATGTAAGCCTACCAGAACCGTTGCAATAGGACACAATGTAAGCCTACCAAAACCGTAGCAATAGGACATAATGATATTCCATTACACAATACAAATCGTTGCAATAGATCCTAAACCGTTGCGATAGCGTACAGAAACTGTGCTTATATCCATGCATAACCGTAACTATATGTTACATAAGTGTTCCATTAAATAATATGGCAACGGTTAAGAACCGTTGCATACACAATATAGGAACGGTTTTAAACCGTTCCAATTGGAAAAAATAATCGTTCCATAGAGAAAGAGAAAACCGTTGCGATAGATGTATCTATGGCTACGGTGACGAAAACCGTTCCAAGAACCGTTCCCATAGACCTATTGTCACGGCGGCTGATGGAACGGTCTCTAAACCGTTCCAATCTATCTATGGCAACGGTTATATAGTCTGTGGGAACGGTTTTGTATGCGTTACCATAGGCCAATTTTTCAGTAGTGATTTTAAGTGCATTTTTTGTATTTAATTGCATATAGTTACATCTTTAAAATGAAAAATTATATATAAAAATTTAAATTAGTTGTTTCTTTTACAGTTTGACTAGTCATTTATTTCTATTTTAATTAGTTTAAATTAGTTAAATGCTAATTAGGTTAAGTTTGCAATTTGATCCAATTAGATTTAAGTTGGTCAAATTTGAAATGAAAGAAAGATGATATGTATGTGGGCCAAATTCATTAGACCAATTGCTTCAACTCCACCCCAACCCTTTCTTTTGACTCTGTCTGCTCTAGGGGGTCTTAGACACAAAACGAAATAGTACCACCATAATACTACGTCGATTCTCGTTTAATCCTCTTTAAACAAAAGACAAATGCAAACATTGCATTTTTATACCCCCTCTCAAATACCCTCAACACCCCCCCCCCCCTCGCCTCAATTTGAGATTCAGGGTGGCCGAGATTTATCTGTACCGTCCTTTCTGTCGTTCTCAACCGTTGATCATTCTTTGACCACCGGTCAAAAATCGTCACTGCCAACCGGTGATGTCTAAACACCTCCAAACCACCATTTTCTCCACCTTTATTTCTCCTCCACGTTGTACCACTAAAAACCAACTCTAAGTCTTAACCAAAAATCACAAATCGAGCCTCAGAGAACGAAACCCTAAAGCCATTATCCCTTTTTGGCTTCAACTTTGATCATTAACCTTTTGAGATGGTATCTTACATCATCTGGTAGGTCTTTTCAAGATCTATTGTATGATGTTAGCATCAACAATATTTCGACCATCGGAGGTCGGTCAACCCATCGTTGACAGGTCAGAACCTCAATGACCTATCAACACTATGCTCATTTCATCCCATTATTCAATTCTTCATGAGTTTTTGGCCTATGAAGTATTTACCGAACCAAGTTGTCTAGATAATTCTCATAGGTCAAAAAACTTTAACATTATAAAGCCACTAGTAGTTCTGAGATTTTCCGTCCCCTTGAGCCTTAGTTCTTTCTGACAGCGGTGCCTTTACTTAGTAATTCTTCTCTTTTCTTCTTCATTTCCTTTTAATTATTTAATTTAATATATTATTAATTGATACTTGATTTTCAACTTTTGATGATCACATGATAGATAGTAATTTTGGTGTTTACATTACTCTTGTTTAATTTCTCTAAATGATTTTTTGTTTCAGTTTTTTATTTGAAATTGAGGATTAGTTAATTGATAACTATCAATTGACTTGGAAAGGTGATAGAATATATGATTCCACCAAACTATATAAAGACCATGCCCTCTATGAGTTTCCATTGAGAATGCTAATGTAACAGTAATACTCAAGGGGATAAAAAATTATAACTTACAATTGTAGGATTTCAGCTTCACTATGAGCAACTTTAGATTACCACCTATGCAATATAGGAATTAAACTCTTAATCACTCACTAACTTGTAATACACATATTACAAGCCACTTTGCAATACACCTATTACAAAGACTTCAACTCATGACTAACTCTAGTCACTACACAAACTCTAAAGGTTTATGGTTTTATAAAGGGATCCTAAGTAACACTTATAGATAAGCAAAGTAGGAATTACAATGAAGAACAATTACAAATTTACATCTCAACTAAGGACATACAAGATACTTGCTATAGGAATTGGTCCATAGTAGTGTTGTTATTTGTTCTTGATGCACTTGAGAATTGAATGTTTTTTAGACGAACGGTTGGAGTGCTTTAATGAGTTCTCAAAATGCTCAAGTGTTGTTTTATTGTTATACTCTTTGTTAATACGACTAGGATGACATCACTTGAATGATATAATCACTTGGTTAGTCAAAGAGGAGTGACCGCAACACTGTGCAGCAATGTTTGCATGTATAGTGTAGGAAGTACACTTTCTAGTTGTAGATAGTTGACTTCGTATTGTTGTCAGGAAACACAACGGAATCAGGTCCCTGTGTTGATTCCTTATTTTCTAAAGTCATAGCAACTCACATTAGGCGAAGTCGTTGATTTGAGTTGTGTACCAAGTGTGTCAGGTTCCTTATTTGCTTATTTATTAGTAAATTTGTTAGATCATCAAAATATAAAGCTAAGGTACTATAAACCCATCAAGATGTTAGTCAAAGGGGAGTGACTGCAACACTGTGCAACAATGTCTGCATGTATAGTGCAGGAAGTACACTTTCTAGTTGTAGACAGTTGACTTTGTACTGTTGTCGGGAAACCCAAGGGGATCAGGTCTCTATGTTGATTCCTTATTTTCTGAAGTCATAGCAACTCACATTAGGTGGACTCGTTGATTTGAGTTGTGTACCAAGTGTGTCAGGTTCCTTATTTGGTTATTTATCAGTAAATTTGTTAGATCATCAAAATATAAAGCTAAGGTACTATAAACCCATTAAGAGGTTTGGGCCTATCTTATTGACTAGTTAGGCCTATCATAGTTGGAATCCAATAGAGGAGAGATGTGGGTAGCAAGCTTGTAGGCTAGAAGCCCATGCATTTGTATGTTGGTGTGAGAATACACGGGAGAAAAATATATTTATTTAACAATAATGCAATGATCCACACATACACACACACACACATATACATACATATATATATATATATATATATATATATATATATATATATATATATATATATATATATATATATATATATATATATTCTACTTATAGCTATCTAGCATTCTTCCTCAATCCGGTGCATACAAATCATATATACTGAGTTTGTTTCATATATAACTAATACGAGGATCAATAAGTGACTTGGTAAAAATATATGCAAGCTGATCATTCGACATACAAGGCTACTAGACTCCCGCTAAGCAACAAAACCAAGTGGTTCCTGATAAAAAAAAGTTGAAAATAGTGAGACTAAGCCAAATTCCACACTACAGATAGGTTCTAAAACAAAAAAAGAAACAAACTTTTTTGAAAATTATTGTTCACATCGAGAAAAGTGCATTGTTTACACCTGAAAAAAATGAAAGCAGTTAAGATTTGATGTAATTTATATGGGCAAGCTTGGAGTCACTGGACGAGTAAGTTGTCTTGGAGATTTTTTTTCAAAAAGTGTCCATAATGGATCACATGCGTTGAAAAAGTTATTGTAACTCGCAGGAGCCCTAGTTTTGGCGGCAAAAGAGATGCATGGGGAGTTTTTACTAGAGCGATTGACTAGATTTATTGTCACATGACTTTTCCGAACAAGATGTCAATGTTTGTTTTCGCACAAAACTTGCCAATGTGGAGCTAACGCAAATCAATCTTGAGTTGTCAATCAGAAAGACATAAAGTGACTAACTTTTTTGTTTCAATGGGAGTGGAATTTATGGGGTTTAGTCGCGCAAGGTTTTCAGATCTGATGGTGGTACTCGTATATGCGCAATATTACTATAGCAGTGATGAATCCTGGGAACAAGACGAAGTTGCCAGAAAATTGCACGACAATGAGATAATTCTTCCCAAATGTCATTAAAATGATGCATAACGTTAAAATTTTCACTGAAGTTTTGATACCACGTGAGAACGACAAAAGAAAAATATATTTGTTAACAATTATATACAATGATCCCTATATATAACACATATTTTATTCATACTACATATGAGATTAGGACATAATATACTCCCAGTATATATAGGACTAGAATATATTCTACTTATAGCTATCTAACAATTGACGAAGTGTAAAAATAGCGGTTTAATAGGGATAGTTTAGGAAATTCATTTGAAAAAATCTTTTATCCTAACTGATTGGGAAGCTTGTAGAATAGAGGAAAAATGGGCTTAGAGCCCGTCTGGCTTAGCCGATTTAGAGTAGCTGATACGCATAGGTGCTGAAAAGCACTTTTAAGCGTTGAAGCTGATTTAAAAAATATATAGTTACATATTTGGATAAAAGTGCTGAAATTAACAATAAGCAGCTAAAAAATTAGGTATACAAAGAGTTTTGTTTCTAAATAAGTATTTTAGGGATATAATAGTAAATATTTTAATCAAACCTAAAGTGCTTATAAGCTGAAATTTGATAAATTGGGGGTGACCAACTTATGGCCTTTGGCTTATTTTTTGGCTTATAAGCACTTTTAGAGCCCGTTTGGCTTAGCTGGTTTAGAGTAACTGATAAGCATTAAGTGCTGAAAAGCACTTTAAGTGCTAAAGCTGATTTAAAAAATAAGCAGTTACGTGTTTGGATAAAAGTGGTGAAATTAATAATAAGCAGCTGAAGAACTGGGTATACGATGAGTTTTATTATAAAAAAAAGTATTTTAGAGATAGAATAGTAAATACTTTGGTCTAACCTAAAAGTGCTTATAAGTTGAAATTTAATAAGTTGGAGAAGACCAACTAATGACTTTTGACTTCTTTTTGGCTTATAAACACTTAAATTATAAGTACTTTTAATTTTACCAAACGCGTAGATAAGTCAAAAAATGCTTATAAGCCAATTTGACCAACTTATAAGCTTGGCCAAATACCTTATTAATTTTACCAAACGCGTAGATAAATCAAAAAAATACTTATAAGCTAGTTTGGCCAGCTTATACGCTTAGCCAAACACCCTCTTACTAGCGAAAGAGTAGAGAGGTAGGCATTAGAGTTTGGGGAAGCAAAAACAGAAAAATAAAAGAATTAAAAAGAAAAGGTAAAATCTGAAATAAATTCTGAAATTCAGTTATAAAAAGAGGGCACTCCCTCACACTCTTCAGATGGACTGACCTTCTTCACTCACACTTTGTGCATTGACACCCATCCCTGCTCAAACAATTCACACTCATACACGAGTAGCTAAAATTTTGGAAAACACAGAAAAATAGATCAAATTCATATGTGAAAACAATTCAAAGAATTTTTTTTTAGTTGTTCTTTGTTGATTCGACAGTAGGTTCTTCCGTTGGAGACTTAAGCCATTTGGCTTTAAAGTAGAAGAAGTGTGAATTGGAAATGGAGGGAAAATGAAAATTTGAAGAAGTGAATTTTTGTGTTGCACTTTGTCCTTCATTGGTGAGGTACAATAACATTTGTGTGCTTATATATAAAATCACTTCTTAAAGCTCTTAAAAGGAGTTGAAGAGAATGAATCCTCGCGCCGTTGTCGCTCAGCTTCGAATTTAAGATTATTTTTGGACAGAATTGATTTAATTATTTAATAATTAATTAAATACCAAATCACTGATGTACGCCACAACCCTGCTGAAAGTTCAGAGAACCTCGCAGGACGTGTTTCTGCCGCGATTGCGATAGAACCGCGACAGTGAGATTCAGAGAGGCTCTCTGGCCGCGTATTTTCTGAAAATGTACCTTTTCAAGACACCTCTTCTGATATTTGCCTATAAATTCTGAGACAAGGCCGCATCTTTCATTCACGAAAAATACTTCAGAATTTCATTCTTTCTGAATATATTGCATCCTAGTTCGCAATATCTCTCTCTCAAACTCGTAAGTGTGATTTTCCGTTTTTGAGTTCGTTGGAATCCTGCAGTTTGTATTGCTATTGCAGGAAGGTTTATTTTGTTTTATCCTGGGAGAATTTGATCCATTACTTTGACAACGTGTGATGGGGCTAAAATTCCTTAAGGACACAAGAAAATCGTTGACTTGGAAATTTCTAATTCTTCTACATTTTTTTATTCTTCTAACAGTTTGCTGTTTTTATTTTAACACAGTGACGCTAACATCTTCTGCATTTATGCGTTTTGAAGAAAATTAAGTTGGGATTTTTGTTGTTAGTTGATGTTCTTCTTTCACTGTAGCTGAATTTCAACACTAGTTGGTTTCAACCTTTATTTGGCAAATTTTGATTGCTTTGTTGCTGGTAAGGTGCTGCATGATCTCCCCTAATATAGTCCTAACTTATTAATGAAATACATGTTGTACTTGTAACTGTTGTGTTGTTTGTTTCGTATTGGCGTTGTTGTGTCCTATTTTGTGTTTAATAGCCTATAATGTACATAATTTATCACTGCAAATGCTAATTCATGAAAGCATGAGCGGATTGTTTCTTCAGCCAGTATTATACATTTGTCTGTAGTTTTAATTCGAGTTATAGAGTTGCTATCGTTTGACTAATGTGATCACATTCAATTAATTCTCTAAATGTTTTCTCATAGGAATTATGGTTGTAGTAGGGTAAATTCTTGTTTCAATTCCTTCGCTTGTTTGATCACTCAAACTGTTGTTAGTATTGAGTTGGGCCAAACACTGGGCCTAGGCCCGCTATTGTGAAAGTTAACAGACCTTGGGCCCTGCATCTAGCCGCATTCAATGTCCAAGGCCTATTAAGAGTAAAAATAGCACGATATAGCCAATTTTCGGACTAGTCATTCGAAAATAGTCACTTTAAATCAGTGGAATTTGAAAATATGAAGTGCAATAGTGTATACAACCGTGCTCAAGTGCGGAAATAGATAAAACAGGAATAAAGATAAGTTGGAGAGAGTCAGGTCCTGCGGACACGGGCAGCTACCTTGACTATCCAGAAACAACTCCAAGCAGCTACAGAATCAAGTCTGATGCGGCGTACCTGGATCTGCACACAAGGTGCAGGGAGTAAAGTGAGTACTTCCAGACTTAGTGGTAATAAGCAGGGGTAAGACAGCGAAGGTAAGAATACCCAATATAACACTAAGTAAAGCTATACTCAAATACCCTGCAACAATATCAACATGAACAATATCCGGAATAGCAATATCCGCTAACAGCATAACAACTAACAGGTATAGCTAAATGCAATGCAATGCATGAATATGACCGCTACGGCGCGTAGCCCGATCTATTTGGGTACTCGTGCTCACTGTGGGGGTTCAGACTCCGGAGGGGCTCCTACAGCCCAAGCACAATATCATGATATGCTGCGGCACGTAGCCCGATCCACTGCCATTCAGCTAATATGCAAATGCAACCTCACAGGCTCGAAAGTAGTTTTTGAAAACTCTTTTTATAATTTTTCATTAGAAAACAGTATATCAGAAGTTCCAGAGTTTGGAAAACCATTATGACAGTAATAGCTCAGGACTGGTAGTAAAATAGCATGTCAACATCACAGAAACAATGATAACGATCCTCGTAGGATCCCAATAACTGGCTCACAGCCCAATAATGTACACAATCATCCAAGAAGGAGGTTCACCGGCTCAAGAATAGCCAATAACACAGTATAATATCAACAGGTCGGACTAAGCCATAGTCCCTAATCACAATCGACCCCGCACTCACAGAAGAGTACGTGTCTCGCCCCTATACAGTGTCACAAAGTGGTATACCGGGGTTTCGAACCCGCTGGTCATCACCCACACCCATTACTCACCTCGATTCGGCTCGAAGACTAGTTTGCAATGCCCTTGCCATGGGAATCGGCCTCCACGGGTGCAGAATCTGATCAAAATCAATAGAAATGCATCAAAATAGGCTAAAGGGACATAACCCAATCGAAATAACTCGAATTACACCAAATACCACAAAGTTGCCAAAACCCGACTTTCGGTACGCTTCTCAAAAAATTACAAAAGTCACATATTCGAAATCCTTATCTCAACACGAGTCCATGCATATAAAATTTTCCAAAATCGGACTCTATTTGCCCATTCAAATAATTGATTTTCCATAACCCAGGCCTAGGGTTAAAATCTCCATTAATACACCCCTAATTCCTCCAATTTCAGTCAAAGACACCATAATTTAGCAAGAAAATGACATAATTTAGGTCCCCAAAGAATCCCTTTGATTTCTCTGAAAATCGCCCCTTAATCGCCTCTTAGAAGATGCCTTAGCGTTTTAAGACTATTCTGAAATTTTTAACCTCCTGATTCTAATAACTGACGCGATTTCCGCTTCTGCGAACATAGACTCGCACCTGCGAGTCCGCACCTGCGACCAAATGGTCGCTTCTGCGATCCACCACTTAACCGGCCAATTTCTCACCTGCGGTCCAGGTCTCGCACCTGCGAGACTGCCTATGCGGAAACATCTCCGCACCTGCGATGGTCCACCCAATCCGCCTGCCTCCGCTTCTGCGACCTTTGGTTCGTAGAAGCGAGCCCGCTACTACGCCTATAAATCCGCTTCTGCGGAACTCCATGGCCAAGCCCATTCTCGCTTTTGCGAGCCAAAACACGCACATGCAGCTCCGCTTATGTGGTTCCCCATCCGCAGAAGCGAGAACACTGCTACAATTTATGACAGCAGCTCCCAAACTCCAAATCCTTCCGTTTAAACTCTTGAACTCATCCCGAGGCCCCGGGACCTCAACCAAAAATGCAATTCTACTCTAAATCATCATACGAACTTGTTCAAATCATAAAAATATGCCCTTAAACACAGAAATCATCGAATTATAGCGGATTCAAGCCTAGGATTCAACTCAAACTTCCGAAACTAACATTCAATCAAAAACCGAACCAAACGACGTCCGAATGACCTAAAAATTTGCATACATATCCAAAATCACATAACAAAGATACTGGAATTGTCGGAATTCCATTTTGACCCCCGGATCAAAATCTCACCTACCATTCGGATATCGCCAAAATTCAACCTTAGCCAATTCAAGCATATTTCTACACCATACCTCCAAATTTCATTCCGATTACTCCCCTAAGTCACAAATCACCTCCCAAAACTAACCAAATCATCAGAATTCGATTTCGAGCTCTCTAACCAAATAGTCAACTCCAGGTTGACTTTCCTTAACCAACCTTCCTTTCAAAAGGCTATTTGCCTCATTTTAAACCAGAATCACTCCTAACTCACCCGATAGACTCTAATACCGATATAAAAGCATGAAACATATAATAAGAAGCGTACCTTCCCTCGTCCGACGAGTAGTGGTCCGACGATGTCCATTTCCCATTTGATGAAGGGCCATGGCGAGGTGACCGAGTGGAGGGGTTCCCCGGCTGATGAATCAGAGGGGTGAATTTTTGACATTTTCGCACTGGTGAACATATTCTACCGCGTCCTTTTTCATGGTGGGCCAGTAGTACCCAGCCCGTATTAGATATCGCACGAGTGCCCGATTGCCTACATGAGCGCCGCAGTGACCTTTGTGGACCTTCTTTAACGCTGGCGTCGTCTAGTTGGGGCCTAGGCACTTAGCCAGGGGTCCTCCAAAAGTCCTTTTGTAGAGGTCGTTATTTACCAAACAGTACCTCATTGCCTGTGTTCGAAGCTTTCTCGCATCTTTTTTTTCGTGTGGTAGGTTTCTATCATGCAAATATGATACGAATTGATTGCGCCAGTCCCAAGTCAGATGCATGGAGAGTACCTTGATGTGGTAGATCGTTGAGTGAAGGAGGGTGATGGTGCTTTCTTTATTCAGGTTGGTGGCGGCGGCGGCCAGTTTAGCCAGTCTGTCTACTTCGGCGTTGTGCACCCTACGAACTTGTTCGAAACGGCATTCGTCGAGCTGGGCCATTAATTTTTTAGATCTCTATTCGGTATTTCTGTAGTCACTATTCCTTGACCTGATAAGTCCCGGTGACTTGATTTACCATAAGTTGTGAGTCGCAATGTAGGACCAGTCGGCGAGCTCCGTACCTGATGGCTAATTTTATACTTGCAATAACAGCTTCATATTCTGCCTCATTGTTAGTCATCTCGGGACATCGTATGGACTGGTGAATGACTTCGCCCGTGGGAACTTCGAGGACGAGTCCCAGTCCTGATCCCGAGGCTTTTGCGGCCCCATCGGTGTGGAAAATCCAGAGGTCGATGTTTGAAGTGGCTTGCAGGGCTTCATTCTCCGCTTCTGGTGAGATTTTAACACTAAAGTCGCCCACGAAGTTGGCGAGGACTTGCGACTTGATGGCGGTTTTGGGGATATAAGTGATGTCGTGCTCGCTGAGCTCTATGGCCCATCTAGCGAGATGGACCGATAGTTCGAGCTTGTGCAGGATGCTCCTCAGAGGGAAAGTGGTCACTACTCTGATGGGGTGGCACTGGAAGTAGGGTCTCATCTTTCTTGAAGCTGTGACCAGTGCCAAAGCCAATTTCTCGAGGTGCGGGTACCGAGTTTTGGCGTCCACTAGGGTTTTGCTAATGTAATAGATAGGCGATTGCGTACCTTTTCTTCACGAACCAGTACCGCACTGATCACAACATCTGATACGGCTAGATATGTCAGTAGAGGCTCACCTGGCTTTGCTTTTGACAGTAATGGTGGCGACGGTAGATATGCCTTCAGTTCTTGCAGGGCTTTGACGCATTCGTCATTCCAGTGGAATTCGTTGTCCTTTCTCAACATGCTGAAGAATTTGTGGCATCTATCTGACGATCAGGAGATGAAACGGGAGAGGGCGGCTATTCGGCCTGTCAACTTCTGAACCTATTTCTTACTGCTGAGTGTTTCAGGTATTGAGGCGATTGTCTTGATCTGATCGGGGTTGACTTCGATCCCTCTTTGGGATACGAGAAAGCCAAGGAATTTTCTTGATGCAATGCCGCATGCGCATTTCTCGGGATTTAGCTTCATTCCGTATTTGTTTAGTAGCTCGAAGGCCTCTCGCAAGTGGTTGATGTGGTCCTCCTTCCTTGCCTGACTTCACTAGCATGTCGTCGATGTAAACCTCCATGGTTTTCCCAAGTTGCTCCTTGAACATCTTAGTGACCAGCCTTTGGTAAGTGGCCCCTGCGTTCTTGAGCCCGAAGGGCATCACTCTGTAACAGTAGGTACCCTGGTGTGTGATGAATGTGGTTTTCTCCCGATCTTCCTCGGCCATCAGGATTTAGTTATAACCGGAGTATGCATCCAAGAAACTTAGTAATTCATGTCCGGCGGTGGCGTCGATTAGCTGATCGATGTGAGGGAAGGGGAAGGAATCCTTTGGACAAGCCTTGTTCAGGTCAGTGAAGTCTACGCACATCCTCTATTTCCCGTTCTTCTTTTTGACCATCACTACGTTGGCGACCCATTGTGGGTATTTCGACTCCCTGACGGAGCCGTTGGCTAACAGCTTGTCTACTTCTTCGCGGACTGCCTCATTGATTGCGACGTTTAACTTTCTCCTGATTTGACTTACCGGTAGATGTAATGGGTCCACGTTGAGCCGGTGGGTGGCGAGATCCCTGACATGTCTGCATGGGAAAAAACAAACGTGTCTGCACGATTAGTTAAAAATTCATGATATTTACCCGGGTCGACGAGTCTGTGGCCGATGTATGCTTCCTTTCGGGGTTGTCACGATCCAGTTGGACTGGATCGAGATCCTCGACCGTAGCTTTACAAGCCTCCACAACATCTGGGTCTCTAATTACGTCGGCTATCGAGTCCGATGTGGTCCCCGACATAGATGATTGTTATGCTTTTGTGCTCGCCCCGCTCAATTGCCGGGTGTGGGCGTAGTCTTGTGTTGTTTTATAGCACTCTTGCGTTGTGCATCGTTCTCCCTTGATGCTGAATATTCCTCATGTGATAGGGAACTTGACCACTTGATACAAGCTCGAGGGGACTGCTCGCATGGCATGTATCCATGGGCACCCGATGATGACGTTGTGGGCTATCTCTAGGTTCATCACATGGAAGGTGGTTTCCAATATGACCCCTCCCCCCTCCCCCGTTAGGACGAGTAGGGTCACTTCTTCCGATGTGTGCTCCACTGCATTGTTAAAACCAGTTAGAGTTATGCAGTGGGGGGTTATCCTGTCTTCGAGTCCCATCTGTGAGAGGACTCTCAGATGGATGATGCAGGCGCCGCTTTCATCATCGATCATGACTCTCATGACATCCGTATCGATGATATGTAAAGTAATAACTAAAGCATCATAATGAGGGAAACACAAACCATCGGCATCAGACTTATCGAAGGTGATACTTCCTTTGAGGTTATCATACCATTCATGGGAGATGGTCTTCTCCAGTCTGTGTGCGTTGGAAAACTTGACATGATTGATGGCGACGTCATTCCCTTCTCCGACGATCATATTCACCGTGCGCATCGGAGATGGTTGTTTCGGAGGCCCACGTGAATGTTCTCGTCCGCGTGCAAAATTAGCTTTCCCCTTGTCGCTGAGCAGCTCCTTCAGGTACCCTTGGTTTAGCATCCTGGCAACTTCTTGTCGTAGGCCGACGCAGACTTCGGTCCTACGCCCCCGTTATTGGTAAAATTCACACAGGACGTTTGACTTTCTTGTGGCAGGGTCCGATTTCATTTTCTGAGGCCATTTCACCTTGGTGCCGAGTTTCTCTAGCGCGTGCACGATTTCTGAAGGAGAAACACAAAGGTTATGTGAAGAAAGTAAAGGGGCCGTACCTCGTTCATTTCTGAGTGGGGCGAGATGGCGTTGTAGAGCGTCCGCATGGTGAGGGGCGGAAGGGGGGACCTCATGTAAGGCTGGTGTCGCTTTTTACTGGGATGAGGGGGGAGTTCCCGGTGATCCTCGTGTTGTCGATCTCCTCTTGTGTCGTCGATCTCTCCTTGTGTATGGATGTATGGCTTTCAGCCATCGCGACGGTAGGCATTATGGATCTCGTACCAGGTTGTAGGGGATACTTCATGAGCCGGCTTAGCAGGTTTTTGGTTGCTCTGGAGCCGTACCTGCTGAGTCCGTTCTGGAAGGCTGCTACCGCCATGCCATCTGACACATTCGGTAGGCTCATTCTTACCATGTTGAACCTGACAAGGAAGTTCTTGAGGCCTTCGCCCGTGGTTGTCTGACGGCGAAGATATTATTTACCCTTGCTTCTGCTTTTTTAGCGCCGGCATGTGCTGTGACGAACTTATCCGCCATCTCTTCGAATGTTGAGATTGCTTTGGCGGGTAGTTGGGAATACCAAGTGAGGCTCCCCCAGTCAATGTTTCGCCGAACTTCTTCAGCAACACTAATGGTACCTGTTTTTTAGACAAGTCATTACCTTTCACAGCGGTGACATGGTGGATGAGATGATCCTCAGGATCGGTGGTTCCGTCGTACACCCTCAGGTAGGGGGCATCTTGAAGGTCTTCGGGATGGTGTAGGGTGTGGCTTATTCGGAGTAAGGTTGCTTTACAAACCTTCCTACATCCCATTTGGGTAGCAGTTTAGGTGCTCCGGGGATCTTGTCAACTATATCTTGGTGTTCCTTCATTTGGTCACGGAAGGCCTGATTTTCGCTTTCCATTTTTCCATCTTTCTTAGAATAGAGGCCAACGTGTTGTCGTGTGTTTGCGTTTCGACGGATTGGTTGTTGGTTCGTGTTCCTTCTTGCTCGTCTGCCGCGGTGGTGTTGCTTGTTGTTGGTGCTGCATTTTCATAACCCCGCGGTGGCTTTTCCACTAAGCCGCTCAGGGTGCTGGTTAACCATTCCTCCGGTAGTTTCCTGACCGCTGGGGGTGCTTCTCTTGAAGTGGAGGTGTCTTTCTCCTGCAGGGTTGCAAGATTCCCGAAGGGGGAAGGTGAGACTTCCGCCTCGGGTGTGATATCAGGGGTGGCGTTGATGGCAGCACTACCACCGGCCTCGTTCATGGAACTCAAGAGGTTGGTAGTAACTTCTATCACAGCTTTGGATCGGGTGTTGTTTCGGCCATTTATGGGTTCTTTCTAATGATCAGATCTTGTGGATGTATACTACGAGTTTGATTCTCGAAATCCCCACAGACGACGCCAAATTGTTTGACTCAAAAGTTATTGGTTACTTTTTGAGCTAAAGACAATCAAAGAATATATGAGAGGGTAAATCAGAATCAATAGTAATATATCCAAAGATAGATCTTAAGATTCGTATGTAGGTTGTTCTTATAAAATTGTAAGAGATCTTAATGAAGTGTTAAAGCTAGTTAACAATAGAGAGATAAGGTAGAGAGAGAATGATAGATAGAGAGAGATTATATTATTATTGAATAATAACACGTGCCTTACAAATGAGGGAGACCCTTCCTTATATAGAAGGAAGGTCCCCTCGCCAACACATTACATCACTTCAGAGCTACTACTATTACAATAACGGCATTGGGAATGGGAAGTCGGGGCGTCTGTACGGACGAGTCTGCCGATACGCCTCTATGGTCGGAGGCATACCCCTTTCGTCATATGGACGTGAGAGAGAGGATATCGCTCGACGTCTACGGCCGTATAAGGATACGTGCTCGATTTGCATTATATCCGATTCGACCCCATACAATTATCAAAATAATAAGTAAGGGCAAGATAAAAATAATAAAATAATAAAGGCGATCACACCAAATCAATTGTAACATAAAGTTACAGTTTTTATTGTTACATAATAATATATTCAACAATACGATATAATAAATTTAAATAAATATAATATGTAACAACTATCTAAACAAGCTGTTGATTTTACATTAAACTAATAGATTTGGTATGTATTTTCTATTTACATTGTTATCGCTTGGTCCCAATTAAGTAATATATATAACCTTAATTTGTATTTAATTAAAACAAATATAAATAAATTAATATAAATATCGAGTCCGAATTAAAAAAGAAAAGAATTATAAAATCCAAGTAAGTCTTTTCGAAGTTTTAGAGTAGTTGATTATGCAAGAGAATATGAAAAGGAAAATGTTAAAAATGCTTGTAGCTAAACTTTTAAGCCTCAAAAAACGTTTCTTTTCATGCAAAATGACTAGATTAAAATTATTTCACTGAAAAAGAAATCACAACTTATTTTCTCTAGGGCAAAATAAAGACGCTGAGCAAAAAACAAAGGGTAAAATGAACGGTGGAGATCTAATCTCTGCGAGAAGCCCTAACTATAAATACATAGCATTCACCGCTCGCTTCCTCTTTCTTTGTTAACAGCTGCCCTGGGCCAAGACCAACCATTTGAAGGCATTTTCTTAGCTTCCAAATCTCTCAAGGTAATCTCCTTTTTTTTTTTCACATCTCTCCCTGGTTTAATCTCGTATTATATCTGAAATCTATTGGTTTTTTATGTGGATTTTATAGAGAAAAAAATGAAGGTAATCGCCGCTTTCTTGTTGGCTGTGTTGGGTGGCAACGCCTCCCCATCTGCTGCTGATTTGAAGAAAATCCTTGCTTCCGGTAGTCCCTTTTTTCTCCCCCTAATCTTTTTGCCTTTAAAAAAGTAGTTAATGTGGGTGAAACTGAGATGTATTAATGTAGATTTATAATTTTTTGCTATTCATAGTTATTTTTTGTTGGAATTCAGTGCATACCAATTTCATTTTCCTTTCAAGATAGCTGATGACTGTTGGATTTATGCCAAATGAAATAGTAAATGATGTAACAGCTTTTAGCTCCACTATAATAATTTGATACTTGGCTGAATTTTGTTTTTACTGATTTTTAATGTACACGCTGTCACTCCAAAATGAGGATTTCTTCCTGCACTCATAGCTTCTGTTTTTATTGATTTAGTGCATACCGTTTCGGACTGATGTGTTGGTTTATAGTACTGGATCCGTGCCATATGTGGTTGTATGTAATTGGTTTATTCATTGATGTGTTTTAGAGACTGGTACATGTCTAATGGAGTATGTATTTCATTTATTATTTTTATTTTTTTGCCTGCAAAATATATGATTCAGCTCTTGTACATGCTATTAATTGCTTTTTTTGATGGTCTGGACTCTGGATAAAGAGAGTGAAGAGTGTTTGCGGGAAGCAATTAATTAATTTTATGAAGTTATTACTATTAAACTTGAGGTTGGATGCACGCAGGGGCGGACCTACGTTGATGGTTGAGGGGTCACGGGACCCCGTAAACCTCGGCAAAAACCTTGTATATATATCTTTTATGTACCTCTACATATACTTGGGACTCCTTAAATATGTTTTGTGTGCACCCAAACACAAAGAAATGAATTGGCGGAGTGGTTTTCCCGTGTGCTAATATTTCGAGATTTGGGTCAAGGTCGTGGATTCAAAACTGATATGTAGCACTTTCACCTTTATATTTTATTTTACTTTCTTTTGAATTTAACTAGTTTGTACTTAATAGCAAATTGCTTCACTTTTTACTTCTATTTTTTTTTAAATTCAAATATAATTTAATTTTAATATATAATAGTCAACATAATTTTATTTCTTTGTAAATCCCTTCCTTAAACTTAAAAGCTTCAAATTGTAATTTATCGCGCTTGAGAAATAAAAAAATGCAAATCCTTCTTCCACAATTTTCTTCAACAATCACTTTGACAAAGTAGTGGATATCTGTCAACTCTTATTCGGCAATGACAATTAAGTAAGAGTTTGAGGCTTTTCTTCAGTTCTTTAACTATTAACACACCCTTAATCTTGAATTGTTTGCTAAGATTTTTGATAATTTTTAAAGTTTAAACACCTTTTTTATCAAAGAATCTCATTGAGAAAAAGTTCGAAATTTTAAAATTTGAAACAATCTTAAATCAAATATCTTCCCTTCCCGTAGCACATATTTTGTAAAGAAATCTCTCTTTGTTCGCTACTTTCTTTTTCTTTAGAACTACTTTTTATTTGCTCTTCGATGATAAGTCATCAACTCATCATAATCATTGAGTTTTCAAAGAGTTGGCCACCAAATTTTATCGCTAATAATTAGCATACAATGGTGCACCCGTCATGCTCAAATCCTGGGTCCGCCTCTGGATGCACGTGCTTAGGCAGAGACCTGATCTCTCTTCATTTTAGCTATTACCTTCTGAAGCTATCCATAAGAACGGAGTACTCTATTATTTTTACTTCTCTTGCATATGGGATAGCACTTCATTCATTGTATTGCTTGGGTTTTTTAAAACGTCTCAAAATGATATGGAAATCTTCTTCTTGTTGGCTTGACTATTGTACATATATTATGTTGAGGACTCTTGTTTTGAATGCTAATATTCAAAATTGTGCTGCAGTTGGAGCTGAGGCTGATGATGATAGGGTTGATCTCCTCTTGTCTCAAGTAGAGGGCAAGGATATCACTGAGCTGATTGCTGCTGGCCGAGAAAAACTGGCTTCAGTACCTTGTGGTGGTGGTGGTGGTGTTGCAGTCGCTGCACCTGCTGGTGGCGCTGCTGCTGCAGCACCAGCTGCGGAGGAGAAGAAAGAAGAAAAGAAGGAAGAGAAAGAGGAATCTGATGATGTAAGATACTCTCTCAATCTAGGAGCCTTGGCTTCTTTCTGCACTGGACAGTGTTTACTCCTAAATATCTTGTTTATCCGCTAACATGGTTGGTTTTGATATTGCAGGACATGGGTTTCAGTCTCTTCGATTAGAAGAATGCATCGTTGGCCTCTGTATGAAATGACCTGTTCCCAGTTCCCCCGAGTTTATTCTAGGACTCTTTTTGTCAACTTTATTCTAGTTTAGCTGAAGTTACCTAAATTTTGCGAGGCAATTTGAAATTATAATATTGTTTGATTTGTTTGCACCCTTTAGCTTGATGTATTTGTTGCCTGTTTAAGTCATTACAACTTCCAATTCTGTATCCATTATAGGAAGTTCTCGTGAAAGTGTTTAATTAGTTGACAATCAGGCTACGGATTACAAGTACTAGGGAAAGCGAAATTTATTTCTGGGTATTTAACTATTTACTGATTTCCAATTAGTGCATATCAGTAGGACATTACGAGTTATCATCTGGCTAACTTTTAAAAAACGGTCTAATATGGATAAGAGCAATATTATTCCCTTAGAAAATGGATAACTAATACTCCATCTGTTTTAATTTATGTGAAGTTTTTTTTGTTTTGGTCTGTGCCAAAAAGAATGACCCATTTTCTTATTTGGAAATAATTTACTTTTATGCAATGATTTATAGCCACATAAAATATATATGCCTAATTTTATGTCACAAGTTCAAAAGTCTTCTTTTTTTTTTTTTAAATTCTGTGCCTAGTCAAATGGATTCACATAAATTGAAACAGAGGGAGTATGTTTTAATTTTTATATTTGTCAAATTTCAAATTGGGGTTCCTTAAGTTTGGAATATTTTGAAAGTGATCATATTTAAGAAGTTATGTATAATATGAATATTTTATTATTAGTGAGGTAATAACTTTTATCCGTATTAAATATGAATCGGGTCAGATAATTTATTTGTTTTTTTTTCCACATAATCTAATTCAACTCGCTTTGCTACCCCTAGACACCGGAAAAGGATTTCCACAGTTTTAGCTTAGGTTAATTTACAACAGAAACTAAATAATGCAAAATCTGGTATGGTATCGTTGAAAATTGTCTAGTAACATTTTTTTTCAGCTGCTTCATTAGAATAAGGAATGGGATCCGCTGTCGCGTGAGACATACATAACACACAGTGCAAGACTTGTCGATTATCAGTATAATTAATTACGTTGTTGGGTGAAACTTTTTGTCACATTTTTAGTAACATGAGATTCATAGGAAATTCATGCGAACGAGGAAGTGACGGACAGTTTTAGCTAGGTGTAGGAATTTTCTGGTTTGTAGATGTTAGGTCTCGTGAGTCATTTTCTGGTTTGTAGATGTTAGGTCTCGTGAGTCATGAGTTGTTAGTCATTCGCCTTGCGTCACATTTGCCTACAACCTTGAGCAGACAAAACCTCTATAGGCATAATGCTCTGATAATTTGAGAGTTTGGAGCCCAATTATGGTCTTTTTGGACAAGTATGACATAAATATATATATATATATATATATATATATATATATATATATATATATATATATATAAAATGACAATTTTATATATAAAGCAGTAAATAACTGCGCTATACTTTAACAGTGTTTTAGCTGTTAAAGTATAGGGCGTTAAATAACCCCGCTATACCCGGTGTTTATATTTTAAGGCATAGCGTTTTAAAGAACTGCGGTCTACATAGTGTTCATTTTCATTCCTTCTTTCTCTTTCTTTTCATTTTCCTTCTCTATTTCATTACCTTCCCAAAGAAAGATACAAACATCTGTTATAGCGAAGGAAATTGAAAAGAAAGAGAAGGATGGAAAGAAATTAATCATACTTTAACAATCTTTCTTTGGACGAAGGATACAAATATCTGTTCTTATTTTAATCCTTGTACTGCCTAAAATAGAATGAAGTAATATTTAATTATTTTAAAACGATTTAATCAGCTGATTATAATATAAATGAGTGTGAGGATTAGGAAGAAATTAACAATTAAGTGGTATATTTAGGTAGGATTACTTTTTGTCCCTTATGTATGCAAGACCATAAGGACATAGAGATTCTAAAGTCCTAAATTATTGTTGAACCCATAAATACCTCAATAAATATCATATTAGATCATTTTAAGGACCACTAATGTGGAGGACTGCTAAATAATTTTGTTCAAGCTTTGCGTATAGAATTGTTTTTGGTAAAAAAAAAAAAAACAACTTCAAAATTAATCAAATCTAAGTGGCCATTTGGACATAAGAATTGTAAAATTCCCAAAAAAAAAAAAGTGAAAAGAAGGAATGAAGGAAATTGAAAAGAAAGAAGGATTAAAATAAGAACAGATGTTTGTACAGAAAGAGAAAGAAGGAAATTGAAAAGAAGGAATGAAAATGAACACTATGTATAGCGCAGTTCTTTAAAACACTATGCGTTAAAATACAAACACCGGGTATAACGCGGTTATTTACAGCAATATACTTTAACGGCCAAAACATCATTAAAGTATAGTGCAGTTATTTACTGCATTATATATAGAATTGTCACTTTTTTTTACACATTTATGTCACACTTGTCCAAAAAGGCAACAATTGGGTTCCGGATTCCACGATTTGATGGAGTCAAAATATCAATATGCCTTGGATGTGATCTGTGTGTTTGATGTTTAGATGTTAACACGAGATCCATTTTGGCAAAATTATAACGTACACGTTTCAGCGTTCAAAGTTCAAATCTGATCGAATTGGAAACAGTTAGTGGACCTTTAAAAAGTAAAGTCTGCAAGAAGATAGAAGTGACTTCACCTATTAAACTTTTGATCACATGATACAGAAGTTTTTTTATACAGCATGAAATAATTAAATAAACTTACACAGCTACAATCAAAATCTCTTCGACGACTCATCAAAAGGGTCTATAAATGGACGTAAGAATGTAACCAAGTTCACAAGGTTTGATGAACAAAAAATCTCAAAAGGCAAAAAGTTGATGGTATAATAAATTTGAGAAGAATACCACAAGTCAAAATTTTTAAAGACTACATGTCAGATCAGGGTCCAACGAGGACTGCCAATAGATTCCACCATAAGTTGTTTTAACCCATCCAATGATCCAGAATAAGTAGTTGTATACCTTCCATGATGGAGCACAGCCACAACAAAAACCCATTTAAGACTTTGGAACAGTCACATTTAATATTTTTACGTCCTGGTATGGTTTGTCATTTTTGTCGGTCTTCACTTTCTCTATTGACTGTCATAATCCAAAAGGAAAAAAAGAAATCCCGAATGAGGTCCCAAAAAGTAGTCATACACTAAATACCACATAATGCACACTGCAACAAACTTTCTGGTAAATAACTAGAAATACAGCTAAACAGAGTCGAAGATCTGAGTCAGGTCTAATATTCATTCAGTAATCAATCCATAGCAGACTGGGGGAGGAATTAGAAGCCAATACCTGTACAACGTCCATTCCTTTTACTACTCTGCCAAAAACTGTGTGCTTATTGTCCAACCATGGAGTGGCAACAGTTGTTATGAAGAATTGAGAGCCATTGGTGTTTGCCCCAGCATTAGCCATCGAGACAGTGAAGGGTCTATCATGTCGCAGGCTGCACAGACCAATATAATTGTTCAGATTAACTTTACCTATTGAAGCATAAACTGAAAAATGTGTTATCAGCTGTATGTCGGAGATCAAGTTAAAATCAAATGAGGTGGTGCTAGCTGTTATTTCAGGCAATAACTAAGCTGTCCACTTCCTAGAACCTAGAAAGAAAACTTTTCCAAGAATCAACAAAGGAAGCACAAACAATCTCCAGAGTTGAGCAAGGAAGAAAACTACACCAAATGTTAAATATACAAGAGTCTTATGCTCTGCTCCCAAGGATAAACTTGGTGGCTCCATGAATGGAGTACAGGCTTTTCAATAAACTTGATTAGTTGCTTTCATAATCATAACCATTTGAATTGTATGTTAAAATCAAAAGCTAAGAAATGAAAAGATCCTTCTCTTTGGTTGGGGGTGAGTGGGTGGGGTGGGGGGACGGGATTGTTGGGTCTTTCAATAGTTAAATTCATGAAAGTTCCACCACTATTGCCAGGCAGAATAACAATACAATTACTTGCAACTGAAAATTTCAAAATCCAAATACTGATGAAATCATGGTCAACAGTCAATTAAAGCAGGAACGCAAAACCGACTTCGGTTTTGGCCATTTATCAACCCTAGTTTAAAAACTATGTATTGGCAATCTTCTATTGCATTATCTGCTACAAAAGCAGCAGCAATTGAGAGAACAAGAATAAAGTACACAGCACTGTTACTATGGATCCATTTACTCCACAAAATGGGTACTTCCATTCTCCTACCATTTTCATTGGGGTTCTTATGCTGTTATGCACACATTGATGGGTGGAGATCACTTAAAACCGACTGATTCTCAAAGCAATTACATGTGGTCGACTAAACCTAATACATTTTACACCCGAACATAAAAAATGTTCTACCATGCAGGCCTTTAAACTTCCTGTTCTCGCATCCCATCCATGTTCATTATTCCAAAGCTGCATAAGCATCATCATCAAAAGTATTGCCCCTCTAACATGACATATCAAGAAAGTACAGAGTCGAGGAAATAAAGTAAGAGCCAAAAATTAAAGCATGTCCTATAATGTAATTATGTATAAGATCTGCAAATACAGAACATACCTTTTATGGAATTCATCTTCAAACTCCCTTCCCCAAATAGATTGGCCACCTGTGCCATCTCCTAATGGATCTCCTGTCTGAACCATAAAGCCTCTGATGACCCGATGAAATATCAAATTGTCATAGTATCCGTTCCTGCAGTGTGTTGTGAAGTTCTCCACTGTTTTTGGACACTCTTCAGGGTATAGCTTCATGTGAATGTCACCCATACTGGTATGCAGGACCTAGGTCAGAGTAAAAGAAATAATCAGCAAAATTTGAGTCCATTTTTTTAGGATAAGCACAGAGAAAACTCTAAGTGTGCGGTATTGAAAATTAAGGTATACCACAAATAATACGATACCAATCATTGTAGCTCATAAAGAGTTCTGTTCCCATGAACTCATGGAAAAGGATATCCACCTTAAACCTATCAGGAATTTTCTATTTATCTGATAAATGCAAATAAAACTATAACTCACCACATTATCTGGAAGGGATGTAGTGACAGACTTCCCTATGTCAGATACAGCCAAAAGTTCATCGGCAGATGGCTTTTCATTAAAGACATCTCTTCCCTTAGTAGGATCATCAGGTTCCTCAGGTTCTCTCTGACTGTTATAGAGAACGTCATGAGCTGTCGTGAAGCATAAGTATAAACAAAGAAATCTGGTTTTTATAAAGGATAAGATGAAAATATTGCCTATTTTTATCATTTTTATGGAAGTATCGAACATCAAACTAAATCATCCAGGAGTGAAGAGTACAGCAGGCAACTGTGCTTTCAAACTTTCTCATTAGTCGTGATTGTTTTCAAACTGCTTTAAATCCTAATTCTAATAGAAAAATCAATATTTAAGCATCTATCAGAATGATTCCTACTGTGTGTGAATCTTACAGAGATAGCCAACATAAAATACATGGACTACTTTGGATAAAACCGTTAACATGTTTCCTTTAGCATACATAGCACTAAAGTCTAGAGTGAGCAGGTTAGTGCAGTGGAGAAAGTCCAGGTTCAACATACAATTAACAGTGATTGAAAAGCAACAAAGTTCAAGATCAATCTACTCACTCTCTGTACTACACATATACCTGAACAAATAGATTCTATGTTTCTTGAAAGCACAGCAAAGTAGAGTCGGATCTATCAGGGGCTCCTTGCTTTCATTGGCATTTGCTGCAGCAGCAGGAATTTTTCTTACTTTTTTACTACTTCTATCACCTTGGTACAAGGCAATCCTCAAAAACCTGTCATTGCTCTCCACCTTCCCCAGGATACGAGATACCTTGTTCGTATGTAGATTTACAACCTGACAATACAAAGAAAAAATAACCCAAAATCAGAAATGAAAGTCGAAGAAGCATGAAGCTTATTCATAACTCCGGTATGGTATAAGTACCAAGACTGCAATATAACTGTCTTGACAGTCTAATGGACATTTTCTTACTTTAATTCCTAGGAGAGTTGCATATATAATGAAGTTGGAACTTTCATCAAAAACAGCATTAGGTTGTGGTGCATGTTCTGTTTTCTCAATTTCTTTTTCCACAGCCATTCGTCGCCCAAAATCAATAGCTTCAAGCCGGTATAAAGGAACATCACTCCTCTGGAGATCTTGTGCCACCTAAAGAGATGGAATTTTTTTGTATTAACACCCAAAAGAAAAAGAAACATGTGTATGTACGCATAAGGAGTAATTTCTTACCTCCAGAGATTCATCATACACACGTCTTAGTTTACCTGTCCTGAACCAAAATATACGAATCCTACGATCTGGTGAAGTTACAGAAAACTGTTTACCATCAGGGCTTACCTAGAAATAAAGAAGATAAAAGGGTAAGACTTTTACAAGACTGAAAAATCTGAAACTGCTTAGCTAACTTGAGATGTGTATAGCAGAAGAAACTTTTTCAATTCAAGTTATAAGGTCAGAAGTACACATAATTTCCAGCAAAAGGTTTTACTGTAATACCTCTATAGAAGAAACAGCAGTTTTGCATTTCACAATTTCAAAGAGATTAGTATCACTCTTCAATCTAAAATTCACCCTGCAGGCAGAACATAAGAAGATAAGTATAAGAGGTGACTATTACAATTAGGAGCAAGAGACAGCCTCTTGCATATGGCAAAGAAAGTAATCTATAGTATTTTCTTAGATAGTGTAAAACAAAAAATAAATGGTTGATTTCTCACTACTACTCTATGGAAGTGAATAAATGCTAAAACCACAATGAAAAATCTACGGTGCGGAAATGATCTACTAATAAAGGTCATATAGGATCTATTTCACAAGGCTCTATGTTTAAAATTTGAAAATTGATACACTCCACCCACCCACCCCCAACCCCCTAAAAAAACAGAAAAGGCAATCTAACAAAAAGGAAAGATGAGTTCTTGGATCACGTAAATAGTGATGTAATACCATTTCTTCAAAATGGATCACCCTAAAACTCGTTTAGGGCTTTTGAGCTCCCTGAAGTCAATGCGATTTATTGTCCCCTAAAAAAGACCATATACAAGGCAAGTTACTTTAAGAACTTGAAAACATACACATTCTCTGGGAACTGAAGAGTGGCAGGACTCCAGTACTCAATGATCCCTTTGTCATCTGCTGATATCACAGTATCAAAGACATGATTGTATTTCATGACCTTGATGGGGCACAAATGTATCTGATGACAAGGACAACAAAAAGGATAAGAGATTTGGTCATGTGAGTGCTGGTAGAAACTTCATACTAACATGACATTAAAACTGCATGAAAGTCATATGAACCTTTACTTTTGAGATGGTTTACTGGACATACCTCTTTAGTTATGATAGGTTCATTTGTACCAGCTCTTGCATCATATATATGCACAACAGAGGAGTTTCGATCACTAACAGCAAGCTTAGCTTTGACATCCCCTAACTTATATACCCATTCAACGCAACCAGGTATGAATGGAAGTCGTATCATGGACATCATGTCGAAATTCACTACGTCATATATTTTCAGAGACTTGTCACTTGAGATCGTACAGCAAAGCATACCATCAGCACTAACCTGCAATGGAATTTAGGTAAACTAATGTAATGCTCTGATCATAATGCTGATAATAAACAGGAGCAGAATGTACTTCTGCCAGAGAGTCTATTGCTACTTACTGCAAGGCCTTCAATTGGTCCAAGATGAGATCTAAAATGTTTTGCAAACTCGATACCAATAGGCTTTTTCTTCCAAAATTTCAGGTGGCCTGCACAATAAGGAGAACATTTGGTAAATTATGCAAACGTCAAGAAATGAAAAAATTTCAGTGCGAATGTCCTGCCTTACCATCAGCACTCCCGCTAATAAAAAAATCTGCTCCTGACACAGATACATGAGTGACTACATCTCGGTGCATGTAACTTTTTTCATACCTGCATTGCATATTACATGGTTTAGCACTCTATATTTGATATGATCCTGTGAACTGAGAAAAAGGAGCGAACTTTTATTGAATTGGTAACGAACAAGGTACAAGAGCATTCATGAGAGTTTAGGCTAAGATGAAACAATGAAATGTTTTCTAAATACTGGAATTCCTAGTTATGGCACAACCATGAAGAATATAAAGTGAACCTACATTTAAACAAAGACACATCCTTACATTTACATAAAGCTGGAGTAAATAGATCATATGCACCCAAGCTTACCATATATACACCTGATTCTTGGACTCATAAGTGAAAATAATGGAATAGAGTCCAAAGAGTTCCAAAATTGAACAAAAAAAATAATAACAACAAAATTCATCAGATGATCTGGACGTGGAAGTGGTCAGCGGTGACTGGCAAATGAAGTTAGTTTGATGATTGGTTGTGTTATGTACTGTTAACAGGACAAAATGTTAACTCGACATGTCAGTTGACAACAACTACATTTTTTTATAAGGTTTATAATTTTATTAACAATAAAAGCATCTCCGGTATACAAGTTGTATATTAACAACAACAACAACCCAGTGTAATCCCACAAGTGGAGTCCGGGGAGGGTAGTATGTACGCAGCCTTATCCCTACGCTGGAAGGGCAGAGAGACTGTTTCCGATAGATCCTCGGCTAAAGAAGGTGAAAGAAGCCCCGATAGCAAGTAATAGCAAAACAAATAATTAGAAAACTAAATCGAAGATAGCAACAGAGAATATGAAAGAGGTACCGATAACAAGTAATAGCAAGATAATATATTTAGAAAACTAAATCCAAGGCAGCAAACGAGAATATGTATATAAAAAAGTAGAGAATCCACAACATAATATGATTCTTCATAAACAATACCCAGTCTTTTGGAACTTCATAGGTGCGCACCAAAATGAAACTACCAAAAGAGAGGTTACTCCTCAAATGTAGATAGTAGTTATCTATCCCTTGGAAAACTCTCCTATTTCCTCCCTTCCACAGGACCTATATAGGTGCTAGTGGGGCAACATCCGGGCCCTTCAAAACTTCCTTCTTGTTCGGGCTGATCTGGCATCAGCAATTACATCCAGAACCATCTCAAAACTCACACAACAAGCGAGTTCCCAGCATACTATGCAAGGAGAGGAACATCTTAACCTGAATATTTACACATGAAGCACCAGCTAACTTATGTAATCTGCATTTCTCTCACGTTCTCGGTCGTCCAAATTGCTTCCTTCACTGCCAACCAAGTAAGGAGTACACTTCTCTTGGTGCACTAGGAATCCAAACCAATAGATCTCGAAAACCCGACTCCTCCCTTACCAAAAGCTTATGCTGATGATATGACATAACTAAAAGCATCCCCCCTCCCCCTAAAAAAAATACCAAATAAGTCCGATCTAGCATAAGATGTGCTCTGCTTGTAAATCATTTCAACCCAGTGTTTTGGATAGCGTGCGGCAACAAATAGCGACGAGGGCCCGCTTCACTGAGGCGAGAGGCGCGCAACGAAGCGCTTGCCTTTTTGAGGTGAAGCGACAATTTTATACAAAAAAATAAAATATTATATATATAACTAAAAACTCAATAACAATAATATATTATATGCAATTAATTCTACTTTATAACTGAAAAAGGAGGAAATTTCAGGTTTGAAGTTTTGAAAAAGTTCTCCGCCTCTGCCTCTGCAAAAACAAGGTGCAGTACTGCTGCTCAATAAAAAAATAGAGCAACAAAAAAAAAGAAGAAGAGAAGACCAGAAGAAGAACGGAAAAAAAAACAGAGCATAAACAGATTCGCTATCCTTTTTTTTTTGCTGCACTGTTGCTCGACAAAAAACAGAGCAAAAAGAATAGAAAGAAGAAGAGAAGATCAGAAGAAAAGAAAAATGAAAAAAGAAAAACAGAGCAACAGACAGACTCTCTGTTCCGCACTGTTGCTCGACAAAAAACACAACAAAAAAATAGAAAGAAGAAGAGAAGAACAAGGAAAAGGAAGAAAGAAAGAGAGGATAAAGAAGAAGAGAAGCTTACCTAGGCTGGGTGGACTTGGTTGCTCTGTTGAAGGTTGAAGAAGAAAGAAACGTGAAATCACTGCAAGCCCTAATGTTTAAGCCCTAATCTGTGCCTTTTTCTTTCTTTTTTTCAAATGGCGACGCCACATCTAGCCTCTCGCTACACAAGCCGAGGAACTCGCCTTTTACAATCGCAATGCTACAGAGGCAAAATAGCGCAGGTTGCTCGCCTCGCCTTGCCTCACGCTATTAGCGCTGAGACAAGCGCTATTTATAACACTTTTTCAACCAAATCTTGGAATTCAGCTTCCAGGGACTATTGACTGGACGTAGCACTACACCCTGAATAATCACCAGGCACCCAATGTGAAAAACTGTTCAGCCAACGCAGCACGTTAGAGGGTTTAGAGAGGGGAATTTGGGCCATCAATCAGCGCAAGGACGCTGAAGCTAGCAACTTCACACTCTTGTGCGCATGCTGTTGTGACTTATGCCATTTTGCAACTTTTTAATATTTTCAAGTTAATTGGACCTTAGCACTGAACTTTGATGAATTGAGATTACTCTCTTGTGAGTTTTTAGGGAAGAACCATATGTTCCTCAGTGAAATTCCAAGGATCACAATAGTTCTAGCAGAGTAAACTAGAAGATGACCAATCCCGCCCCATTGGTATCGAGTCCGTTGTGAGAGGCGCTTAAAAGGTCGTAAAGGCATTAGACTCCGGGGTGAATGTAAATCCACTTGCAGCCAATGGCTTCTTTCCCTGCAGGCAATGAGACTAAGTCTTATTATTTTTTTTTCCTGGGCATTGATTTCTTCTTGTATAGCATCTCTCCAGCAAGAATGATTGGAGGCTTCAGCAAATGAATCAGGTTCATCAGAAGATTGAACTGAGATGAGGTAAGCTCGATCTTTTGGGGAAAACGATTCATAAGCCTTCAACAGGATAAGAAACTTGAGACCGGTTTGCCCCTAGACATTCCGCTAAGTCTAGTTGACTAGTTTCCTTTTTTCACTCAGTAAACAAAACAAGCCCTTAGTCAAGAGCAGTGTTTGAAAAAGCGTGTGCTTCGTCGCTTAAAGCGCGAAGCGACGCGACGCGATAAGGTGTCGCTTTTCTGTGTGTAAGGCGACTCGGCCAGAATAAGCGCACGCTTTAGAGAAAAAATCGACAAAGCAAAGAGGCGACAAGGCGACTGTAGCGATCGCTTTTGTTAAATAAATCGATGTTGGGCCTTTTGTTTTGAAAAAAAACTTGGGTCTGAGGTTAATAAAATAATTGGTCTCAGAAATACCTAAATTGGACACAAACAGAGCAGGACCAGCCTCTCTTCTTCTTCTCCAGTGGCCGAAAATTAGGGTTCCATCTTCTTCTTCTTCAGTGGACGACCAACCCAGGTATTTTTTCTTCTCCTTTCTTCTCGTTTTTTCTGTTTTCTTCTTCTTCCATCTTCTTCTTCAGTCGACGAGTTCACCAACCTAGTCGATCTTCTTCTTCTTCTTCTTCATTTTTTTCTTCTGCTTTCTCTCTCTGTCGAGAGACACCAGTTGACGAGATGACCCGACTGTGTTTCATTTTTTTTTCCTTTTCGTTTGTGCAGTGTAGCATATATATATAATTATATAGTTAATTATTGTATCTTAATTAAAATTATTGTATCTTAATTCAGCATTTAATATTTTATTTCAGCATATAAATTATAAAATTAATAGTATTATATTTTCAGCACACACACACACACACACACACACACACACACACACATATATATATATATATATATATATATTATTATATTTCATTTATTATTTTACTTCAACATATACATTTATTATTATATTTTATTGTATTTCATTTATTATTTTATTTCAACATATAAATTTATTATTATATTTTCAGCATATATATATATTTAATTATTGTATTATTATTATATTTTCAGCATATATATATTTAATTATTATATGTATTTCATTTATTATTTTATTTCAGCATGTAAAATTAATTATATATATATATATATATACATATATATTATTTTTAGTTTATGTGATTTTTTATATATGTTATATGTATTTTCAGTTGATCGATTATTTTTTCTCTTATATCTTAATAGGGATATTAAAATGTCTCAAAATTTGAAAGATAAAGACCCAACTTGGCGATATGGCCAGAGAGTTAATGAGTAGAATACAAATGTTGTATGCATCTTTTGCAACAAGATTACAACAGGTGGAATTTATCACTTTAAATACCATCTAATCGGTGGCGATAGAAACGTGACAAGTTGTCCGATATGTCCACCGGAGGTGAGGGAAGAAATAAAGAATTTTGTTGAGAAGAAGAAGGAGATAAAAAATCAAATGGTTCATCAACCAATGGTGACCAATCTTGATGTCGATGATGATGACAACGACGACAATATTGAAGAATTGTCACTTCCAACAAAACGGGGAAGAGATGGGTCAAGCCATGGATCATCGACTAAAGGTCCAATTGATTGCTACTTCTCAAAGAAGCAGGGAGCAAAGGGAGGTGGAAAAGATGTACAACAAGTTGCTAGAGACATTTTGAGGGAGCGTGCAATTAGAGCTTTTGCACGATGGGTCTATGATGCTGGGCTCCCCTACAATTGTGTCAACTATGACACTTTTGGAGACTTTATTGAGGCCGTTGGTCAATACGGACCTGGAATGAAGTGTCCAACTTACCATGAAATAAGAGGTCCTTATCTAAATAAGGAAGTAGAGGAGACAAATAAAATTGTTGAGGGGGAAGAAGAAGATGGCGAGCAATATGAAGATAACCAAGGAATTCAAGATTTTGACAATCTTGAAGGAGAAGAAGAGTAGAAGAATAAGATGTTGATTGACTTCTAGTAATTTAGTAGCTTTGATTTTGCTTGTCCTATGGTTTGTGGATGATTTGGTGGTACCTAGTACCTACTTTAAAGTATTTAAATTGATGTTTTTCATTATTTATAATTTTACATTATATTTTTTAAGAATTGCATTTCACTTTAAAAAAGCGTGCACTTCGCTTTTGAATCGAAGCGAGCCCTTGTCGCTTTTTTGTGCTTTGCGCTCTCCAAAACACTGGTCAAGAGGTTTACCCAAGAATCCTCTTCTTTCTTGCCTTTCTCGGGGAATGAGCACACCTTCAACTAGTCACCGGTGCCCAGATTTTCTGTTTCTGTTCAACTATCCTTTTAGTTGATTTGGAATTATACTTTAATTTCAATTTTGAAGTCTTAGGTTTCAAATATACCCATGGTGGTTTGTTGAATGTAAAGTATAGGTTCCATATTCCTTTGTTAATTCCTTGTATTTTACCTTTGATTTTTTGGGATTATATTTGAGGTTCAAAGGTTAAATATACCTTCAGTTGCTTGTAAGTTCCCTTTTTATTTGGTCTCTCTTTGATTTTCGTGTCTATAATCTTTCTTTTTTTTCCCACTCATATCTCTATCCTCTTCTTCGGCTCTATCAGATCTGCTATAATTAAAGATGACAATTTTTGATTGATAAATGCTGACCTCTCTAAACAACAGCATCGCATTAAAAATACAACGGAAATAAGAACACATTTTTGTCCCAGCTAATTAGCAAGAAATTTGCTATCATATGCTCAATACCGTAAACCTATATAAACTTGAATTAGCCAAATTAGAACGATGCCACCATTAAGCAGTTCAGAGAGGTCCTAAGATTACAAATCGTAACAACTTTAAAAGCCAGAAACTAAAAACTCTCAACAGAACAGTCTCACTCCATCAACAAGTGACCACAATACTAAGCACCCAGAGCACTTGGAGTTGTTTGGGTGACCACACAAGAAAAACTAATCCGGACATACAATTCTCAATTACTAATATGCATAAATCTTTACGTTGCTAATTTAATCTCTCAATACTAATACAACATTCACACTCAAGGGCGTGATTTAGCGGTTCATGCTGTGGTAGCAAACCTTGAAAACTAGGCTTCAGGTCCAAGCGGAGGCAAAAAACACTAGGTTTAGCTTCCCATCTGCCTAAGCTTTGATGGAGAAGTAGTGGTACTATTGAGCACAAGCTGGTGCGGCCACCACCATGATCCCAAAAATTAACTAATACACCATTTGATTTTCGGTAGACAATAATGCATAACGAATGCATTGTGTGGTTTACAACATGGAACTCCATTGCCAACACAGACATAACTTATGTTGAAAAAAATATGAAATAAGAATCATGTATTGAAAAATAAACCCTAAACACTTAAAACAAACCCAAAATATACTAGTGCAAGTTAAACATCTCTATATTTAATAGTACTACTTACAAGTTAGCTGAAGGAAGGGAATCGAGATAGGCTTGCTCAAACTGGAGAGGACGTTTTTTACTAACATTAGGAGCTGGACCCGGTCCAATAACTGGCTCGTCTTCCGTCTCCTCCACCGCCGCTACTGCCGTCGACGGCGGGTTTCCTTTCTCGTTCTGAGCTGCTTCCTCCATCAATCTCCTTTACAATAGCTTCTGCTTTTCTAGGATTTTCAGCTCACTTGGATTTTGTTGCGGAAAATCTTGAAGGAGAGTTGGAAAATTTTGCAGTTTGAAAGGTGCTGAGCTTATAGATGCCGACTGGAGTGAGTCCCCGGCCAATTTGACTCAGAAATCGGGTCTTTTTATTAACTGAGTTGAAGCTATAGGGTTCGTAATCCGGATCCTTTTCTGAGTGAAAATGTACAATTATGTTTTTGTCCACATGATTTATTATTTTTCGCCAGATCAGTCCACATGTTTTAACTATGAACAGTTCTATCTCAAAACATTTTTTGAGAAGAGCTTTTATTCTTTTTTTTTCCTACTTTTTAACAGTTTGTGGTGTTTACCCTAAAAACTGGGAAACAATTAAACATATAATGTAATTTTAAGGATATGTGATCTCACATAATACCAATTAATAAATATAAAGATTAGTAATAGAAATTGGCAATAAAATAAAGTAAACCAGTCTTTGAACAGAATTCGGCCCTCGAGCTTGAATACCATCGAACTAGTATGTGCAAGAACAGTTAAAATATAGCAAACTGATGAACAGGAGAGTGTGACTAAAGAGAGAATATTGTATTACTTTGATATGCATGAATGTGAAATGTCTACTAAATGATTATAACCCTCTTTATATAACAGAGGAGTCCTATCTATGGTACAATCCTAATTACAGAAGTAAGTCTCATGATTAGCCTAAACAATCGCTCTTGGTTTGATTTGTTCCAAAATTTCTGATGTGATCTTCGATGGGTTATGGATATCTCGCTTTTTAATTATTGTGCAGGCTACACGCCTGCCCCTACCATGGCCTCGACCGCGTCTTCAACCTCTAGTGGCCCCAACTGGTGGTACTGGTGGTCATCCATCCTGACCATAGCACGTGTCCTCACCATCTGTGAGAGAATAGAATAAATGAAGTTTAGTTACTAGAATAAACAGATTCGCACGACAGAATTCAAGAATATGAAGTTTTTCCTAAAGGTTCTACAGCCTCTCGAAGATAAGTACAGACGTCTCCGAATCGATCCACAAGACTCTACTAACCCGCTCATGACTTGTGAGACCTATGTAACCTAGGCTCTGATACTAACTTGTCACGATCATAAAACTGACCCGGTTGTGATGGCGCCTATCGTGAAACTAGGCGAGCAGACACAAACCCCAAAACTATTAATTCATAAAAGTTAGTTTTAAGCTATTGATTGGAAATATCTCATTACATAGACCTATATAACCAGTGCGAAGAAATAACACAAGCTCGACATCAGGGTGCCACAATTCACGAGCAACTACAAGATCTATATAAATACAATAAAGGATATCATAGTCCGGAAATAAAAAAACTAAGAACGGTTTGAGTAAGGTATGAAGGAGAAGTGCAGTGCTGCGAACGCCAAACAGCTACCTTGCCGACTTCGAAGACCTACTGGAAGAACGATCAGCGCTCGCTATCATGACCCGCAACCCCTGGATCTGCACACAAGGTGCATGGAGTAATGTGGATACGCCAACTCAGTAAGTAATAAAAGTAAATAAAAGTTGAGCAGTAAGAAAATAAATAATTCCACATCATAGCACTACAACAAAACTATATGTTTCCAAAATAGTACAGAAATTAATTATCTCATAACAACTCAATTTTAGTAAAATCTTTTAAAAACATCTTTCAATGGTTTTTGAAATCAGTGATGAAACAATGAGTAAAAATAGTGAAAACATAAACATCTCCTCGGACAGGACATGTGCTAAACTGCCCTTCGGGCATAACATCAGTCAGACTAGCCCCTCGGGCTACCTCACCATCACCTGTAATCGGCCCCTCGGGCAACAACATAAATCAAGAACAGCCCCTCGGGCAATATCACATTACTCACACTGGGTACTTGCGCTCACTGGGAATGTACAGACTCCGGAGGGGCTCCTACAACCCACGCGCCAAAACAAGACACCTCATGGCATAATACATCAGGCCCTCAGCCTCTCATAGTCACAAATCAGTAATAACATGCTTTGGCGCACAGCTCGATCCCGTAATATCTCACAATACAGGCGCTCGACCATACTCAGTTAGAATACCTCTCAAACCACTCGGGCTAACGGTAAAATAACATGTTCAGCCAAAAATATCATTTATGCATCAAATTCTAGTAGATAAAACTGAGTTATGAAATCAAAATATAGCATGAATGAGTACATTTATTAAACCAAAGCAGTAAGGAATATTAGTAAAGAATCCCCTAATGGTCCAAACAGTTGGCATTCGCCCCAAAATATAGTAATATTGTCTAACATATGGCATTATCAAGTAGTTTTGATCATATATGCAACTTAATAGTTGCACGGACCATGTCACAATCTCCAACAGTGTACGTCCCTCATGCTCATCATCTAGCGTGTTCGTCACTTCAAAATAGTACAACGATGTGATATTCGAGATTTCATACCCTCAGGACAACATTTACAATCATTATTGACCTAAAGCTGGTCCAAACACTAAGCCGCGATGCCTTTGCCTCTTGACTCGACCTTCAAATGCTCTAAATCTAACAAAATCGCTATCACATCATTAATACATGCTAAAGGAGCAAAGTCCAAGCGAAAATAATCAAATTAACTCAAACATTCCAAAATTGGCCAAACTCGACCCCTGGGCCCACGTCTCGGAATTTGTTTAAAATTACATCACTAGAATCCTTATCCTCCCACGAGTCTATACATACCAATAATATTGAAATCGGACCTTAGTTGGTCTCTCAAATTCACAATTTAAACTCTCCAATTTCAAGCCCTAATTTCCAATTTTTTTAACCCCTAATCTCTTCAATTTCCACATTTAATCAACTAAAATTCACCATAGATACGAGCATTAATTTCAAATATCTTATCTCAACACGTTTCTCATTGAATCCCTCTTCAAAACCCTCTAAAAGCTCCAATCTCATCTCTAAAATGGTGAAATGGGCAACAATTCACGAAATGTTTAACTTTTACCTTCTGCCCAGACATTGCCGCACCTGCAGCCCATAACAAGCTTTTGCAGACCAAATCCGCATTCAAAATAATCGCACTTGTGGTTTCCACAAGTTACCAGCTTTCGCACCTGCGCCCCAGGCCTCGCACCTACGGTCAATCGCTCCACTCCTACGACAAACACCACTCATGCGGTTACCTCCCACGCTTGCGATCATCGCACCTGGAGTTGTGAGCACGTGATTTTTGCCTTACACGAGAATTACTCCCAAAAATCCAAAAAAAAATAATATAGATTTGTACGGTGTGTATTTTTGTGAATTTTCGTGTTATTTTTGGCAATTGTTTGTATTCGTGTAAGCGTGATTATGTGTTTAAATTAATAAAAATACAAAAAAAAAATATGTCGTGTTTACATTTTTATCTAACTTTGAAATTAAGAGTAATTAATTTTATCTTACAAAACGAAAATCATAAAAATAATTCATCTTTTTACATTTTTAGCATTTAAATGTTTAATTGTGTAATTTATTCTAATTGATAGTCAATTGTGTCTTCTAATTGGTAGTAGAAGTTAATTAATATTTTGTATAAATCATTTTTTGATTTTTTTGTAATTAGAATTTTTATTTTTTATAAATTTGGAACTAATTTAAAGAGAGAAAAGAATTAAAGGAGAAGAGAAGCCACTGGGCTCTTGGCCGAAATCCAGGCCCAAACGCCCAACCCAATCCAAAATACCCCAATGGACCCGGTCTGCCCAATACCCACATGACCCAATCCCATTTAACCCAAAAACGACGCCGTTTCACACATAGGGTCAATCGTAGCCGTCGAATTATTATGATCCAACGGCCCAGGTTAATCCTTCAATTTTAATATACCTAAACCCTAATCACCGTTACACCTCTCATTCTTCATGAAATAACGCCGCCCATCTCCGCCGTCCACCGCCTGCCGGAAATTGCCTCACGGCGGTTCCGGTAGGCCAAACCTCACCAAATTTACACCAAATCTTCCCCTCACCTCCCCCAGCATGAATCCATGAACCGTTAACCTCGAATCATCCCCGAGCTCTTCGAATATTAGATCGAAGAATCGACCCAAACCAAAACCATGCCAAACCGCCCCAAAATCTCACCCTAGCACCTTCAGACCACCCTCACACCCAAACGACCATTGGTCCGGCTCGAATCTAACCAGAAGTCGTCGAACCCCAATCCGAGCCTTTAAGAACACTAAAAATCCAATTGGCAAAAAATTGATCCTGATTAGTCAAGATTTGGGGTCTAATAGACTTTAATCGGAGTATTTTCATTTGAAAATACTTCGATTAAGATCCATTCGACTCCGAAAATCCAAGTTCGTCCATGACCGAGTTCTAAAGGTACTCTTTTCTCATTTTTCTTGTTTCATTGTCTGTATGGATGTATACATTTTTTCATTTTTGTTGATTAACTCCTATTTTTAATTTTTTTTATTTTTCTGTATTTCTTCTTCTCCGAGTTCAAAGACCTTTATTCGGTCAATTGCTTTTCTATTTTTTGTTTGTTTGATTGCGTATGTTGTAGAATGCGTATTCGCTTCGATTAGCGTCGTCGAATACTTAGTTTCATCTTTGGCCGAGATTATTGGAATCACTGTTTTATCAATTAATCTGTTCAATGATACATGTTGTAGTTAGTTTGATTGAATGTCGTTGTTTAATCTCATAGATTTTGTGGTTCGAAATGCTGGACAGCACCAACACTTTTTGAATTGAACTAAGCTTGTTTGATTTCTGGTTTAGGAGTTCAGATTGGTTATAGCTGTCCTTAATAGAAATTCAGAATCAAACTAATTGGCACTTAATTAAAACACCAAATGGTTGTTCAAAAGGATTAACAGAAAGCGTGACACTCGTTTATGCTATGTGTTATAGCAAGGTTGAAAGGGTTTGTTAGCTGTTTAAATCTTTGAAATAGGCAAGGTTTTGTTTAAATTAGTTCTAAAATTTGAAAGGGGACTGTTACACTGTCCCAACAGTATGAAAGAATTAAAAATGGCTAGCTTTAATCTTCAGATTTAGACACCAAGTAGTGGAGGCCAAGAGTTAGTTCTGATTTAGTAATAAAATAGGCTATGCACATGAGAGAAGGTGTTAAGACCTGCTGGACAGCAGGATTTTCCAGCATTTCTTCTACACTTTAGAGTTTTATATAGCTGAAACCATGCTTAGACAGTAAAAGGTGGGAAAGCAGGGAATAATGTGGGGTTTTGTTTGATTTTAAATAGTTAGGAGGTGCTGCAAGAGGGCTGGAAAGTTTGGCTATAAATAGAGGCTTTGAGTGCAGAGTTTAAAAAGAAAAAACAGACATAGGGAATACATACATTCACAAATACATCACTGGCAGAACACTAGAAACAGATTGAGATATACACACACTCACACTGACACAGATACTCACTAGAAAACACACACAGAGAGAGAAAGAGTTGCTGGGAGAATACTGAAAACATAGAGAGTAAGGAGAGAGTTCTTTCCAGTCTTTGAAATCAAAGATAGTTTGAAAGGAGAAACTATTCCATTATCTTTTCTTGAGTTTGCCTTCCATTTGAGAATCAAACTTCAGTTTTCTATAAGCCTTTTTAAAGATTAGTCTTGTGAGTAGAAACAATCGAAATCATCCTGTTTCTGGCCCTATAGTTAAGACTCAAAACACTGGTTTGTTTGTTGGCCGTATAGTTTTCAAACTGGTTTCAAGTTTTGCTCGGTTCTAAGTTGCTTTCTCTGTGCTACTGCTGGGCCTGCTGTTGTTTTGCTATCTGTTTGGGCTGCTACTGATCTTTTCCTACTTCATTTCTATTGTCAAAATCCAGGTACACATTTTTGTATTTCGAGCTATTTTGAGATTGGAGTGGAGTTGCTGTCAAGTTTTCTTTTTCTTTCCAGTTGAATTCCTTTATATCCGGATGTTTTCAGTAGAAATCTTTTAGCCTATAACTCATTAATAAGTTGTATAACTAGAGTGCATATGTGCTAATGTGTCCTATAGTCCCTTATTAATTTCTGTAATAGGACCATACTATACGAACTATGGTTTTCTCACATTTTTGAAAGTTAAATACTTAATAGATTCAGTGGTTGTTTCAGTTAGGCTAACTTAGTATTGCAGTTACAAAAATGGCAGGATATGTGAGCAAAGTCATGTTAATTTTAGTAATATTGAATAAGGTTAATAACTAGTGTTAGTGAATAATGTTAGCCTAATGTTAGTTCTTAAGTACTGATGTATTTTCAACAGTGGTGAAAGAGGAGTTAAAAAATGGTCTTGTATCATGATTTCAATAGTCTAATTATCTAATAATGTTAGCTTAAGTAAGTTCGAAAATAGTTAGTTGGCTTTAGTAATATTATCACCAAACTCTTGTGTTTATTTAATCGTCAATTTCAGTAATCTTCACTAATAGATCAGGGTATAGGACAAATGTGAGCATGAAATAGAACTTAAACGGATAGTGTTAATATCCCGTCATAATATGAGTAGAAGGGAATCGATCTTCCACTCGTCCAAATGTTTTGTCCGACTTGGTTGATCTTTAAGCCCAGCGTATATGTTACTAAGAGTTTTGCCCAATGAGTTATTACATGGTTTGGGCTCCCCGGCCCTAAGATCAAAATCGACACTATTTTGTTAGTATATAAACGGCCAGTTGTGGTTTTTCAATTTAGGTATCATTTTATTTAGTCTAACAATTGCTTTAATCGACATAGTTTCAAAGTAAGTAATTCGGATACATTTTTTATTTATTTACCTATTTGCCAAAAGTCCGAGTCTATGTTGTAATTAGTTTTTCTTTGGTCCAGTTTCAAATTAATGAAGTGGTTTAAAGTTTAATTAGAGCATATAATTTATAAACATGTATAAAATCAGGTATTTTTAACCATTTATAATAATTGAAGCGACCGTGCTAGAACCACGGGATCCGGGGGTGCCTAACACCTTCCCTCAGGTCAACAAAATTCCTTACTTAGAATTTCTGGTTCGCAGACTTCATTTGGAAAGTCGTAAATTTCCTCGATTCGGGATTTAAATAAATCGGTGACTTGGGACACCTTAATTTATTCCAAGTGGCGACTCTGAAATAAATAAGATAATCTCGTTTCGAATATTGTCACTTAAATTGGAAAAACTCCCTTGCGCATCTACCCTCCGGGGTAGGGGGCGCACCAAAAGGAGGTGTGACAGCTCTGGCGACTCTGCTGGGGAAACAAACCCAGAACCACTGGTTCAGGGTTTAAGAATTCGAGCTTTGAATAATTATTTTATTTGGCTTATTTATTATCTGATTTTATTACATGTTTATATTTGATATGCTAAATGTTGCTTTACCGCTTTGATATTTTGTGAACTGTATATAAATTGTGCCGATACCCATTTTTCTCTTCTGAGTCTTTTGAAATATAATACCGGGCATTTGCTGGACATAGCCCGTTTTTCTCAAGATAGCCGTGGTGCTTGGCACCCGGTGAAGGATTTTGTAGTCACACATGTTTAGGCGGAGAGTTTTGTCAATTAAGCCGGAAAGCCATGCTACCGGTGCACTGACACTCTTCGGCTCGAGTTGTCCGCTCGAGTTAAAGCCAGTCTAGACACTTTTTCCAACAGGACGATGATTTAGAATAACAAAACCTTATGCCGGATCCCCGATAGGAACGTTTATTTGCATCATGTGCATATTTGACTTAGGAGGCTCAACACAGGGGTTGGGCCTGTCTAGGGCAGGTGTACCTGAAACAAAAGACCAACTTGTTGCATCTTTCTGTGTGCATTTATTTGTTTCGATCTTACATGCCGACCGGTTTGTTAAAAAGAGGGAAGAAGTGGAAAACGTCAGGGTATAGAGTCAAAATAGTTTTATGGAAAATAATTAGTTCTTTAAAAATAAATTTTGAAAAATGCAAGTATAGAGTCAATAGTTTTATGAAAAATAGTTAGTTCTTTGAAAATAAATTTTGAAAAATGCAAAAAAAAAAAATTCCAAATAAATTTTCTTAATTTTACGAAAAATAGTTTAGTTTCTTTGAAAATAATTTTGAAAAATGCAAAAATTCCAAATAAATTTTCTTAGTTCCTTTGTAAAAATAATTTGTTTTAGAAATGTTGTTTAAAAATAGTTTGTTTTCTTTTCTTAAAATGATTTAGTTCTTTTATTTTCGAACTACGCAAGTTTGATTCTCACCAAACATGAGATACGTAGGCAACCCATATCGGGCTCAACTAATGCTGATTTTTTTTTAAAAAGAAAAACAATAATAAAAATATTAGAATTAGGATTTTTGTCTTTAGTCGAGAGTTAGGAAATTTTTGCAAAAATAGCCAAATGCCTCAAAAGGGGCACCGGAGGACTATTTTCGCAAAACGGAATATAGACATCACACTGGTATCCTGTTATACAGCCTTCAAATCTTCTTCAAGTGCTGAAAGGCCGTATTAACAAGATTCGTTTTTTTATATATAATAAAAAAAAATTTTTGAAAAAAAAAAAAATCTTAAATCCATTTTTTATCTTTTCTAGGATCAGCATGACTTCCTCGCAACGAATCGGCCAGAAAAGGGCGAGAGACGAAATGCCACCCATGTTCATGGTCCAGGACAAGACTCCAGATCGGCTGTGTAAATGGTGGACTAGTTTTTCGGCTTGGGAAAGAAATCAAGTTCACAAGCACCTCAAGTTTCTTCCGGACATCATGATGATAAAACCGGACAAAAATGTGATCAGAGCTTTAGTGAGTTTTTGGGACTCAACAAGCAATGTGTTCAGATTCCGGGACTGCGAAATGACACCCACTTTGGAAGAATTGGGCGGACTCACAGGACTTGGAAGAGATTTGCACAAAAAGAGACCTGCAGCTCCTAGGCAAATGGGTGTGAATAATTTCTTGAAGAAGTTATGTCTCCGGCGGGTTCCCATGGGTTGTTTGGAGAACGGTTGGGTGCCACTGGATTATCTCTACGACAGATTTGGTGATAAGGATGGGTTCGCGAAATTCTCAAACACTGAATTTGTCATCCAGTTGAATTATGACGCCTGGGGAGACTTAAGGATTTATGCCTTTATGATCGCTTTTTTGGGGACCATGGTTTTTACCGAACGTGGCGGACGCATCAGAATCCGTTTGGCTGTGGTGGTCTCGTATCTACAGAGTAACGAGGAACACACTATTCTTCCGATGATCCTAGGAGACATCTTTCGGGCCTTAACTCGGTGCCAAGAAGGACAAGATTATTTTGAAGGTTGCAATATATTATTACAAATGTGGTTTGTAGAACATCTCTATCATCACCCAATTGTGATAGACTTCAACGCGGATTGGTTGAATTATATTCGCTGTCATACAAACAAAGCCGCCCGTTGTAACCTTCCAGAAGATTTGAGGACTTGGCAAGAACTTCTCAACTCTTTGTGAGCAGATCGACTTACCTGGAATTATTATTGGTTCCCTTCCGCCAAAATCATGCATATGTCGACATATCGCCCATTCCACATACTAATGGGCTTCAGGGGTTTCCAACCATATGCCCCACTACGTGTCATGCGGCAGTTGGGTAGAGAACAGAAAAGGCCCCCAATTGAGGATATGCGATCGTTTACATGGGAATTTGTGACGGAGGAGACCCCGAGGGAGACTTATGCACAGAAGGTATGGTTCGGTAGTCGACTCTCCGACATCGACGAAATGGTTGCCGATCGAGAACGGGGAGAAGTGAGCCTCGCATATCTTGAATGGTTCCACAACCAATCAATGCCAGAGCAAAGGTCAGAAAGGTCGGTAAAGTATGCCGTCGATTGGGAGAAAGAGGTAGAAGCCAGAGTTAGGGAGGCTAAGCATGAGACAGCACAAGATTTCCAATCTTGCATCAACACTTTAAAAGAAGACAAAGGAATTCTGGAAGCGGCCATGGACATACAACAGGCTGATTTCGATCGGGAAAGGGCCAGTTGGGAGCAGGAAAGAGAAGCGCTTCGAACTCAAATTCAAGAGATGCAATTGACCGCAGAAAAGTCAAGAAGAAGTCGGAATGACGAGATGCTGATAAACGATTTGGAAAGGAAAGCCTTTGAACACCAAGAATACTTGGAGAAGGCAAAAGCGGCTTTGGTTGCAGTCCGGACAAAGTGGAAGAGAGCAGCCCACCAAGAAGCGCTCCGTCTACAACAAGTAGAAAAAGATTATGATGCAATCATCGTTGATTTGAGAAAAGCAAATGCCGCTCTTAGAGAGCGAACTCTCAGGCAAGTCCGGGATGCCAAAGCAGATAGAGACCGTTGCCACAACTTGATGGCACGGATGGAAAGACAAATAGATAGGCTCTTGGACCATATCTCCGGCAACGCTCAAGTATTAGGGGCAAAGAACCGACACATAGGGCAGCTGCTCAGAGAAAAAGACATGATCAGGACCAGGATCAATGAAATCGGGCACTACATCACTATGAGGTGTTTGAGCTGCGAACGAGTACCTCGGCCTACCCTCTTCTCTTCAATCATGGAATGTGTCCACCAAGTTATGGCAGAATTGGGGAGTATACAGAAAGATCTTACACCAAGAACTGCAGCGAGGCCAAACAACGCCCCCTGGGCGCAAAGATTTGAGGCGTTGGAACATGCTTAGAAGAGTCTGTTATTTTAGAGTCTGTTTGTCCTTTTAAAAGTTTTTCTCCATTGTTGTCATTTTGCAAGTGTTTCAAGTTTGAAGTTTGTTGAAATAAAATTCATGAACATTTCATTCATATCTTATGTCTATTGTTTCCGAACTACGCCCGATCTGATTCATACGGGGACATGATACGTAGGCAATCCACATAAGATTCGACCATCACTAAAAATATATATATATATATATATAAAATAAAAAAATAAAAAAAATAATAAAACAGGGGGAGGGAAGTTAAAAGAAAAGAAGATTGATAAAGGATGAAAGCGAAGGAAAATACAAACCGGAATGATGCATCGCAAACGAATACATGTAGCAACACCATCATCTGTATAAGTGCATCACACCCAACATGAAATTACTTATCTGTTATGTTTTTTCAGACTAACAGTTTGTTTGCCAAACTCCGGGTTTTAGTAAAGAGTGGTTGATTTTGTGGTAATCTGGCATCACATTCGTACTTCACAAGGTCCAAAGGAAAAGTTCGGCAGCCTAAAAGTACTCATCCCTATTTCACTAGGTCAAAAAAAGGTGCCGACATGTCTTCAGAAATGCCTTTAGCAACCATTCCCGTTTCAGAAAAAAGCTCTTTGACAACCATCCCGGCTACTGAGTCGGCAGCTTTGGAGGAGAATAAAATTTTGCGCTGTCGCATGCTCGAGATGTTGGACGATTGGAACAACGGGAAAGAGCCCCCGAGTCTGCTCCCTGGGTTCCCTGAAATTCTTCTCGGATCAAGTGGGATTTCCAATACCCCCATCAATTACCCGCCTACTTTGTTTGGGTATTCTAATGCCACAACCCTCTCTGAATCACCCTCCACCTCCCATCCTCGGGTGACACCATTAGATACATCCGCAAGAATGTCGGTTGAGTTGCCAGTTCCAGTCGCAACGCATCCCACCGCACATACTCCTTTCTTCGACTCTGCATCCTTTATATTCCCAGCACCACCGCTTACACGGGACCATACCCAGGTTGCAGCCAATATATATCCTCAGCCGCCTCGATATGAGTTTCTACCAAGCCAAAATCCAAAGGCCCCCGAGCAGGATGAGATGGCAAAAAGAATGAGGAGTTTGGAACAAAGCTTGAAGAACATGCAAGGTCTGAGTGGACAGAAAAGTGTATCTTACGCCGATCTATGCATGTTCCCGCACGTCCACTTGCCATCAGGTTTTAAGACACCAAAGTTCGAAAAGTATGACGGGCATGGCGACCCCATTACTCATTTGAAGAAATACTGCAATCAATTGCGAGGTACCGGCGGCAGGGAAGAATTGTTGATGGCGTACTTCGGGGAAAGTTTGGTCGGAATAACATCAGAATGGTATATGGATCAAGACATATCTCGATGGCACATCTGGGATGATCTGGCCAGAGATTTTGTGAAACAGTTCCAATACAACATCGATATTGCGCCAGACAGGAATTCCTTATCGAACTTAAAGAAGAAACCCTCAGAAAGCTTCAGAGAGTATGCTATCAAATGGCGAGATCAAGCATCCAGGGTGAAACCCTCTATGGACGAAATTGAAATGGTCACGACTTTTCTCCAAGCTCAAGAGCCAGACTACTTTCAAAATATGATGTCGGCGATGGGAAAACCTTTCGCCGAAGCAATCAAGATCGGAGAAATGGTAGAAAACGGCTTAAAAACAGGGCGAATTTTGAGTCAAGCGGCCATTCGGGCAACTTCCCAAGCCATCCAAGGCGGGTCTGGAGGGATGCCCAGAAGCAAAAAGAAGGAGGAAACTGCCATGGCGGCAGTAGAAGACAGAAGATATCGAACCTCAAGGCAGGTATTCTCCGACAGGGCCCCCAACATTACTATCCACATCACGGCATGGCTTATGCTCCTCCGCCTCCACCCTACGCAGTCATGAACATTCAACCTTTGGCACGGCCGCAGCCACCAGCCAACAGAAATCCACCTCCATTCCAGAGAAGCCAACCTCCTTACCCAAACCAGTATAACCCACGGCCAAATAAAACCCGCCACCGTGAGCAACCCAAAATGAGCTTTACACCGATTGAGGAGCCGTATTCCACTCTTTTTCCAAAACTCAGGCAAGAGAACCTACTGCAGCCCGTTCCGCAGAACAGGCAAAATCCGGACTCTCCTGCCTACCAGAGGGGAATATATTGTGCCTATTATTCAGGTGTTAAAGGACATAGTACCGACAATTGTTGGACGTTGAAGAAGGCAGTGCAAGAATTGATCAATCAAGGGAGGATTGTCTTCGCAGATGAAGACATCCCAAATGTGACAAACAACCCATTACCAGCCCACAACAACGGGCCATTGATTGGGATGATTTGTGACGACAAGGAATTTGACCCAGCTTTAAAAGCAATAATCGCCATCGCCAACATAGAGAATCGGCATGAGGTTACCCCGAAACAAGAGAAAGTGGGGAAAAGGGTTGAAATTCTTGAGACTAGATCCGAAAAGACGATTGAATTGAAAGCATCATCTCAGAAGAGTGGAGTCCTTTACCTCCCACGAGGTCGAGTGGAAAAACCATTGTCAATAGGTGCCCCCAAGAAGTTCCACTTAAAGAGGGAAACAACAATGTATGTACCAAAGGGAACTTATGTGGCCCGAAAACCAGATGAACCTGTGGTTATTGCACGCGTGCAACAAAAACCAATGACAGATCCGTCTGCAGTACCCTGGAGCTACCAACGAACACTCGTTACGCGCAAAGGGAAAGAGGTTGCAGGAAATTCATTTGAGAGCGTCCTGGGGCAAAAGTACTTAAACACGCAGGAGGTAAATAACGCCACACAAAGGCGTTTCCCATCAAAGAAACGTGTAAGTGCTGAAGAGGCAGAGGTCTTTTTTCAAAAGATGCAAATGCCTGACTATGAGGTGATAGACCAACTGCGCAAATGCCCAGAGCAGGTATCGATGTTGTCCCTTCTAATGAAGTCTACTGAACATCAGAAGGTTTTGTTAAAAGCCTTAAATGAGGCATACGTGCCTATTGAGACTTCATCCGAACAACTTGAAAGAATGACAGAGAGATTCTTCGCGATCAATCAGATTTCTTTCAGTAAAGCTGATTTGCCTTTGGAGGGTGCCGCCCACAACAAAGCTTTGCATTTGACTGTCAAATGCGAAGGCTACTATATGAAGAGGGTCATGGTTGATGGGGGTTCGGGGGTAGACATATGCCCGCTTTCCACTCTAAGCCGCATAGGAATCGGAGCTGAAAGGATTCGGCCTAACAACATATGTGTGCGAGCTTTTGACGGTGTGAAAAGAGATACCGTCGGAGAGATTGATGTAATTATGACCATCGGCCCGGTGGACTTCGAAGTGACATTTCAAGTTTTGGATATGGACACTTCCTACAATTTTCTTCTAGGGAGACCATGGATTCATGCGGTCGGAGCTGTGCCCTCTACCCTCCATCAGATGTTAAAATTTGAGCACAAGGGACAAGAGATCGTGGTTCACGGGGAAGACGAGCAATCAATTTATCGAGATCCGTCCATCCCCTGCTTAGAAGCGGAAGCGGGAAGCGAACACATTGTCTATCAAGCTTTCGAGATTGTGTTGGCGGATCAACACGAAGAAGGGAACCCTCTCCCCCAACCCTTTTTGTCTAATGCCTCCATCATGGTGGCAAAAGAAATGATTAAACATGGCTTCCAGCCAGGAAAAGGTTTGGGAAAGTCCCTACAAGGAGTGCCGAAGCTGATAACTTTACCCGTAGTTGAAAAGTTCTTCGGAGTAGGCTTTCGCCCAACCCCTGAAGATGAGAGATGGGCCAACAAGAGAAAGGAGAAAGGATGGGTTCTGCCGCAATCATTGCGACATATGTACCAAACGTTTGTCCGACCAAGGTACAGTGAAGAAGAAGAAGAAGACGAGGTCTTCACGTCGGAGGAAATTGAAGAAATATGTGGGGCCATGAGGCAAATGCTCTATGATGTTAATATGGTTCAATCGGGAGAAGGAACAAGCACCGCCGAGGTGCTGTATGTGGGCCCTGAAGCTAAATTGCAAAATTGGAAAGCCACACCCTTCCCAGTCAGGCGGGAGTTCTGGTAGATTTGTCCTGTCATTTTTCCTTCATCACAAGTTACTTCAGGACGTAGCTTGGATGTTTTTTTTCTTTGTTTTCTTGTATTTTTGATTTCCCCAATGTAATTTTGTTTGTCTTCAGAAAATTCCAAGAAAATAAAATAAATATTTCATCATTTTTGCACTCTTTCTAATTTTGTTATTTATTCTTCCTTTTCAGTCCTAATAATGCGGCTTTAAATAACGTGACATGCTTACGGAACTCATGCTCAAATCCGAACACGCCACCTAATCTGGAAATAATGAACCAAGAACCGGAATACGATGAAGAAGAGGCTTTTAGGGAAATAAATCGAGAATTGGAACATTTTGAGAATAAACCTAAGCCAAACTTGAATGACACCGAACCGGTTAATTTGGGAACTGTTGAAGAGGTCCGAGAGACCAAGATAAGCATCCACACAGATGAGAAAACACGAGATGCAATAATCCAACTCTTGTTTGAATTTAAAGACGTGTTTGCTTGGTCTTACGACGACATGCCGGGATTAGGAGCTGATCTAGTGGTGCACAAATTACCAATCTACCCTGATTGTCGCCCAGTGCAATAGAAGCAAAGAAAGTTCAAGACTGACATCAGTGATAAAATCAAAGAACAAATCACTAAGCAGTTGAAAACAGGGGTAACTCGAGTGGTACAATACACCACGTGGTTGGCTAATGTTGTGCCCGTGCCAAAGAAGGACGGAAAAACTCGAGTGTGTGTTGACTACCGAGATCTGAATAAAGCAAGTCCTAAAGATAACTTTCCTTTACCAAACATCCATATCCTTGTTGATAACTGTGCCAAACATGAGATACAATCGTTTGTGGATTGTTACGCGGGATATCATCAAGTGTTGATGGATGAAGAGGACGCCGACATGAGAGCTATGACTGCCATTTTCCACGACATGATGCATCGGGAAATAGAGGTGTACGTGGACGATGTGATCATCAAATCCAGAACTCAGGGCAATCATGTGCGAGACTTGAAAAAATTCTTTGAGAGGTTGCGGAAGTACGATTTGAAATTGAATCCCGCCAAATGCGCTTTTGGAGTCCCGTCAGGTAAACTTTTGGGTTTCATAGTCAGTAGAAGAGGTATTGAATTAGATCCCACAAAGATAAAATCCATCCAGGATTTGCCTCCTCCCAGAACAAAGAAAGATGTAATGAGTCTTCTAGGCCGACTGAACTGCATCAGTAGGTTCATCGCTCAGTTGACTTCCACATGTGAACCCATATTCAAGTTGTTGAAGAAATACGTTGCAATCAAATGGACAACTGGATGTCAAGAAGCTTTTGACAAAATCAAAGAATATTTGTCAAACCCTCCAGTCTTGGTCCCGCCAGAGCCAGGGAGACCTCTTTTCTTGTATTTAACAGTCTTGGAAAACTCTTTTGGTTGTGTTCTCGGACAACGTGATGCGGCAGAGAAGAAAGAGCATGCGATTTACTACCTGAGCAAGAAATTCACTAGTTATGAGGTCAAGTACACTTTGCTTGGAAAGAACGTGTTGTGCTTTAACTTGGGTCGCTCAGAAATTGAGACACTACCTCCAAGCCCATACGACTCACCTCATTACTCGGTTGGATCCTTTGAAGTATATATTCCAGAAACCGATGCCTACCGGAAGATTGGCAAAATGGCAGATCCTGCTCACCGAGTTTGACATAGTCTATGTCACTCGCACGGCAATGAAAGCTCAAGCATTAGCAGACTATTTGGCTGAGAACCCGATCGACGAGGAGTATCAACCATTGAATACCTACTTTCCTGATGAAGAGGTAAATACGACAGAAGTTGTTGCAGAGGACAATCATGCTTGGAAAATGTTTTTCGATGGGGCGGTAAACGCTAAAGGTGTAGGGATTGGGGCAATCTTGATCTCTCCTGCTGGTCAGCATTACCCAGCCACGGCTAGGCTCCGTTTCTTTTGCACGAACAATACGGTTGAGTATGAAGCTTGTATCATGGGTATGAACATGGCAATTGATCAGGGCGTCGAAGATTTGTTGATCATGGGAGATTCAGATCTAATTATCAAACAATCTCAAGGTGAATGGGAAACTCGGGACGTTAAACTCCTCCCTTACCGACAGCACGTGAATATTCTTGGCAAGCGATTTGCATCGATAGAGTTCAGGTATATCCCACGATGTCACAATGAACTAGCTGACGCACTTGCCACTCTAGCTTCAATGCTACCTTATCCGGGCAACGCCCATGTCAATCCCTTGGAAATCCAAATCAGGGAAAGCCACGGTTATTGCAATGCAATCGAAGAGGGACCAAGCGTCAAGCCATGGTACTACGATATCAGGAGATTTTTGAGAACACAAGAATACCCAGAACATGCTACTGGAGATCAAAAGAGGACCATTAGGCGACATGCGGGTGGTTTCTTTTTGAGCGGCGAGGTCATGTATAAAAGAACCCCGGATCTTAACCTCTTAAGGTGTGTTGATGCCGAAGAAGCAGGAAGAATCGTGCACGAAGTACATGCAGGAGTATGCGGACCTCATATGAATGGGTATGTCTTAGCCAAGAAAATCCTTCGAGCAGGTTATTATTGGATGACCATGGAGAAAGATTGTTTCGGTTTTGTCCGAAAATGCCATCAATGTCGGGTACATAGAGATCTGATTCATGCACCTCCAACTGAGCTGCATCCCATGTCAGCGCCGTGGCCATTTGTCGCTTGGGGAATGGATGTCATCGGCCCGATTGAGCCGAAAGCTTCGAATGGGCACCGATTCATACTGGTGGCTATCGATTACTTCACAAAATGGGTCGAAGCCGTCACTCTCAAATCAGTCACTAAGAAAGTTGTGGTGGATTTTGTACACTCAAATCTTATCTGTCGTTTTGGTATACCTGCAACTATCATCACAGACAATGCTGCGAATCTGAATAGTCATTTGATGGAAGAAATATGCGAGCAATTCAAAATAACGCATAGGAACTCCACTCCTTATCGGCCCAAAGCCAATGGTGCCGTGGAAGCAACGAACAAAAACATTAAGAAGATTTTGAGAAAGACAATCCAAAGCTCTAGACAATGGCATGAACAATTACCGTTCGCCATACTGAGATACCGTACTACAGTACGCACATCGGTATGAGCAACTCCGTACCTGCTCGTTTATGGGACCGAGGCTATGATACCGGCAGAGGTAGAAATTCCTTCACTTCGTACGATTGTTGACGCAGAGATTGAAGATAGCGAGTGGGTTAAGACTCGATTGGAGCAATTAACTTTGATCGATGAAAAGCGAATGGCTGTGGTCTGTCACGGACAACTGTACCAATAAAGAATGGCTTGTGCTTACAACAAGAAAGTACGACCGAGAAAATTCAAAGTAGGTCAGTTGGTTTTAAGACGCATTCCTCCATATCACCAGGAAGCGAAAGGAAAATTCGCTCCTAATTGGAAAGGACCATACATCATCAGGAAGATACTGCCGAGAGGAACGTTATACTTGGGAGACATGGAAGGAAAAGACCCTGACACAGCTGTGAATGCAGATGCTGTGAAAAGGTATTATGTCTGAATTTGCTTCGATGATGTCCTTACAAATCGAAATGATTGAAGGCTTTTATTCCCGTTACCCAAACACTACCAACCCTTTTTGTAAACCCTTTGAGCCGGTTACCTTTCTTTGGCTACCATCTTTGGAATCCGAACCAAAAAAAAAAAAACAAACAAAACAAAACAAAACAAAACTTCCTGAACTACGTTCTGACTTGATTCCGAAAGGATACGTAGGCAACCTCTCCCTGAGGTTCAGTCACACCAAACCAAAAATCCCAATTTCCCCAAAAAATGAAACTAGGGCGGATGATATTGTTGATTCGGTTTAAGATCCGTCAAGATGATTCCAAAGTTGTAATTTTGTCCACAATTCTTGTTACCCAAACCAAGTACAAGTCCTTCAAGATCGATTGGAAGCTGTGAAAACATCGTTGTTGCGGTCCGAAGCATCTGGAATGAAAAGAAATAAAATGAGAGAGTCTTATTGGTGAAAACCTTCGGGCACCATAAGACGATGGAAGTAGAGAAATACAAAATGAGAGAGCTCGTTGGTAAAAACACGCAAACAGTGCTATCTGGCGATGGTGAGAAGAGAAATGAGAGAGGTCGATTGGCGAAAACCCGCAAAAGGGCGCTATCAACTGAAAAGGTTGTTTTTCACCACAAGAGATCCTGGCACGGCTCCTTAGCTCGGAAACATAGACCCGTTCTGGTTCATAATAAATTGGGAGTTTGTGACGATCAAGCATCTAGTCCGAGAAGCATGTCATGTTGGTTAAAGTCGGCATATACCTCAGATAAGTCCTTCTTTTCCCCCGAAATGGACTCCTCTATCTTCGATACGCTTTTCCATTCTTAGTTCATTCTTTTTCTTTGAATCCCTTTCAGTTTAATTTTAATTCTGAAACTATTACAAAGGAAGGCAACATGACCGGTTTTACAGGACTCCGCTTGGTAAAGAATAAAAGAAAAACAGCCTCAGTTGGTGTATTGATACAACCCCCGATTGGATCGTAATGATCGATTGTTTTCAAAGAAACGGAGTTTAGAAAAGAAATGGAAATCAAAGGCTAAGGTCTTAGAAGAGACGAAATAAGGCAGAAGGATAAAACCCACACAGAAAATCCTCGTGGAATCCCGGGAATGAACCCGGTCGGTTTGAAAAGAAGTCACCCCAAAGACAATTGGTAGCGAACTTCTCAATGGAAATGGGGAAACGATCAAGCAATAAAGATAATCAAGGCCACAAAGTCAACCATTTTTTCAACTGATAAAATGTTCTTTGTTGAAAGCAGGTCTGTTTAATTGTGCAAGAAGAAGGTACAACTCGAAGAAGTGAAGTACGCAAGCATCGAAATGGCTTTGGAACAAGGAAAACACATAAAAAGGGAAGTTTCTTTTTAGAGCTTTATCTTATGCATTTGTTGATGGTTAAAAAGAAAGCCTAAAAGAAGGCCCAAAAGGAAGAATAAAAAAAAAGAAAAGGAAAACTCCAAAAAAGAGAATCAAATCATATCAGTCCAATATCTGTTTGGACCCTGGTCAGAAAAACCGAGGGTCATTCCGGCCAGAAAGTCGTGATACTTTTATCCCCGGTCAGAAAACCGAGGATCTCCCAGTCAGAAAACAAAAGAGAATCAAATCATATCAGTCCAATATCTGTTTGGACCCCGGTCAGAAAAACCGAGGGTCTTTCCGGCCAGAAAGCCGCCAAAATTTTATCCCCGGTCAGAAAACCGAGGATCTCCTAGTCAGAAAACTGTGGAGCCATTTACTTTTACCCCGGCCGATAAACCGAGGATCCGACGGCCAAAAACCGTTAGATATTGTTTGAATTCCGACCAGAAAGCCGTGAAACTTTTATCCCGGTCAGAAAACCGAGGATCTCCCAGTCCGAAAACTGTGGAGTCATTTACTTTTACCCCGGCCAAAAAACCGAGGGTCCGGCGTCAAAAAACCGTTAGACATTGTTTGAATTCCGGTCGAAAGCAGTGAAACTTTTATCCCGGTCGAAAACCGAGGATCTCCCATCAGAAAAGCTGCGGAGCCATTTACTTTTACCCCGACCAAAAACCGAGGGTCCGGCGGCCAAAAAACCGTTAGACATTGTTTGAATTCGACCAGAAAGCCATGAAACATTTATCCCGGTCAGAAAACCGAGGATCTCCCAGTCAAAAAGCTGCGGAGCCATTTACTTTAACCCCGGCCAAAAAATCGAGGATCCGACGGCCAAAAACCATTAGATATTGTTTGAATTCGGCCGAAAAGCCGTGAAACTTTTATCCCGGTCGAAAACCGAGGATCTCCCGGTCGGAAAAACTGCGGAGGCATTTACTTTAACCCGGCCAAAAACCGAGGTCCGACGGCCAAAAACCGTTAGACATTATTTGAATTCCGCCAGAAAGCCGTGAAACTTTTATCCCCGGTCAGAAAACCGAGGATCTCCCAGTCAGAAAACTGCGGAGCCATTTACTTTAACCCGGCCAAAAAACCGAGGGTCTGACGGCCAAAAAACCATTAGACATTGTTTGAATTCCGGCCAGAAAGCCGTGAAACTTTTATCCCCGGTCAGAAAGGCGTGGAACGTTTATTTGTGAAACTGTGATTTTCTTACACAAAGAGTATTTTTAATCACTTTCTGTGTCACAACTAACTCACGAAATTTTCCTAGCAAAATTGGGGCAGAAAAATTTCGTTCGTTTATTTGTTTTGTTGTCTAAATAGGTTTGACCTCGGGACGCAAGGATCGAGATAACCTACGAATGGAACATCAATCCGGCATGAAGAAAAGAACTAAAAGAAAACAAGTCCAAATGTTGGAGTAAACAAAAGCGCGGATTGCTCAGAATCTGATTGAAGCAACAAGCTCCGCCGACTCCGTTTCACTCAATGTTACAGAAATAAACAAGCACGTACAGCTTGTTGAGCATCAAGATTCAGATCGAGGTCTACAGCAAATCGGCTAAGATTCAAGATCAAGTTTTCAAGAGAATCATAGATAGGAATCTTGTAACTCATAGTTTGATAGCATAGCTAGTTCGACTTTAATTTCTTTTGGTGTAATAAGGAGATCAGTAAGCAGTAAACAGCAACATGCAGCAACGATAGCAACAGTAACAGCAAAGTGTCAGTCCACGGTAGTCCCAGCTACCAAAACTTCCCGAACTACATTGACATGATTCCTGTTTAGCCCAGGATATGTAGGAGGCCTCCCGAAGCAAAGGCTCGGTCAAGATCTTTTCGAAATGCTTCACACGGAGTGCTCGAACGGGAAAAAATCGCTCGTATTTGCTCATTATTCTTTGCACGAAAAACTCTTCGTGTTTTACGCACAAAGAGGGGCAGCTGTGAGCACGTGATTTTTGCCTTACACGAGAATTACTCCCAAAAATCCAAAAAAAATAATATAGATTTGTACGGTGTGTATTTTTGTGAATTTTCGTGTTATTTTTGGCAATTGTTTGTATTCGTGTAAGCGTGATTATATGTGTTTAAATTAATAAAAATAAAAAAAAAAAATATGTCGTGTTTACATTTTTATCTAACTTTGAAATTAAGAGTAATTAATTTTATATTACAAAACGAAAATCATAAAAATAATTCATCTTTTTATATTTTTAACATTTAAATGTTTAATTGTGTAATTTATTCTAATTGATAGTCAATTGTGTCTTTTAATTGGTAGTAGAAGTTAATTAATATTTTGTATAAATCATTTTTTGATTTTTTTGTAATTAGAATTTTTATTTTTTATAAATTTGGAACTAATTTAAAGAGAGAAAATAATTAAAGGAGAAGAGAAGCCACTGGGCCATCCAGTCTTGGCCGAAATCCAGGCCCAGACGCCCAACTTAATCCAAAATACCCAATGGACCCGGTCTGCCCAATACCCACATGACACAATCCCATTTAACCCAAAAACGACGCTGTTTCACACATAGGGTCAATCGTAGCCGTCGAATTATTATGATCCAACGGCCCAGGTTAATCCTTCAATTTTAATATACCTAAACCCTAATCACCGTTACACCTCTCATTCTTCATGAAATAACGCCGCCCATCTCCGCCGTCCGCCGCCTGCCAGAAATCGCCTCACGGCGGTTCCGGTAGGCCAAACCTTACCAAATTTACACCAAATCTTCCCCTCACCTCCCCCAGCATGAATCTATGAACCGTTAACCTCGAATCATCCCCGAGCTCTTCGAATATTAGATCGAAGAATCGACCCAAACTAAAACCATTCCAAACCACCCCAAAATCTCACCCTAGCACCTCCAGACCACCCTTACACCCAAACGACCATTGGTCCGGCTCGAATCTAACCAGAAGTCGTCGAACCCCAATCCGAGCCTTTAAGAACCCTAAAAATCCAATTGGCAAAAATTGATCCGATTAGTCAAGATTTGGGGTCTAATAGACTTTAATCGGAGTATTTTCATTTGAAAATACTTCGATTAAGATCCATTCGACTCCAAAAATCCAAGTTCGTCCATGACCGTTCTAAAGGTACTCTTTTCTCATTTTTCTTGTTTCATTGCTGTATATATGTATATATTTTTTCATTTTTGTTGATTAACTCCTGTTTTTAAGTTTTTTTATTTTTCTGTATTTCTTCTTCTCCGAGTTCAAAGACCTTTATTCGGTCAATTGCTTTTCTATTTTTTGTTTGTTCGATTGCGTATGTTGTAGAATGCATATTCGCTTCGATTAGCGTCGTCGAATACTTAGTTTCATCTTTGGCCGAGATTATTGGAATCACTGTTTTATCAATTAATCTGTTCAATGATACATGTTTTAGTTAGTTTGATTGAATGTCGTTGTTTAATCTCGTAGATTTTGTGGTTCGAAATGCCGGACAGCACCAACACTTTTTGAATTGAATTAAGCTTGTTTGATTTCTGGTTTAGGAGTTCAGATTGGTTATAGCTGTCCTTAATAGAAATTCAGAATCAAACTAATTGGCACTTAATTAAAACACCAAATGGTTGTTTAAAAGGATTAACAGAAAGCCTGACACTCGTTTATGCTATTTGTTACAGCAAGGTTGAAAGGGTTTGTTAGCTGTTTAAATCTTTGAAATATGCAAGGTTTTGTTTAAATTAGTTCTAAAATGTGAAAAGGGGACTGTTACACTGTCCCAACAGCCTGAAAGAATTAAAAATGTCTAGCTTTAATCTTCAGATTTAGACACCAAGTAGTGGAGGCCAAGAGTTTGTTCTGATTTAGTAATAAAATAGGCAATGCACATAAGAGAAGGTGTTAAGACCTGCTGGACAGCAGGATTTTCCAGCATTTCTTCTACACTTTAGAGTTTTATATAGCTGAAACCATGCTTAGACAGTAAAAGGTGGGAAAGCAGGGAATAATGTGGGGTTTTGTTTGATTTTAAATAGTTAGGAGGTGCTGCAAGAGGGCTGGAAAGTTTGGCTATAAATAGAGGCTTTGAGTGCAGAGTTTAAAAAGAAAAAACAGACATAGGGAATACATACATTCACAAATACATCACTGGCAGAACACTAGAAACAGATTGAGATATACACACACTCACACTGACACAGATACTCACTGGAAAACACACACAGAGAGAGAAAGAGTTGCTGGGAGAATACTGAAAACAGATAGAGTAAGGAGAGAGTTCTTTCCAGTCTTTGAAATCAAAGATAGTTTGAAAGGAAAAACTATTCCATTATCTTTTCTTGAGTCTGCTTTCCATTTGAGAGTCAAACTTCAGTTTTCTATAAGCCTTTTTAAAGATTAGTCTTGTGAGTAGAAACAATCGAAATCATCCTATTTCTGGCCCTATAGTTAAGACTCAAAACACTGGTTTGTTTGTGAAGTATAGCTTGTTTGGCCGTATAGTTTTCAAACTGGTTTCAAGTTTTGCTGGGTTCAAAGTTGCTTTCTCTGTGCTACTGCTGGGCCTGCTGTTGTTTTGCTATCTGTTTGGGCTGCTACTGATCTTTTCCTACTTCATTTCTGTTGTCAAAATCCAGGTACACATTTTTGTATTTCGAGCTATTTTGAGATTGGAGTAGAGTTGCTGTCAAGTTTTCTTTTTCTTTCCAGTTGAATTCCTTTATATCCGGATGTTTTCAGTAGAAATCTTTTAGCCTATAACTCATTAATAAGTTGTATAACTAGAGTGCATATGTGCTAATGTGTCCTATAGTCCCTTATTAATTTCTGTAATAGGACCATACTGTACGAACTATGATTTTCTCACATTTTTGAAAGTTAAATACTTAATTGATTCAGTGGTTGTTTCAGTTAGGCTAACTCAGTATTGCAGTTACAAAAATGGCAGGATATGTGAGTAAAGTCATGTTAATTTTAGTAATATTGAATAAGGTTAATAACTAGTGTTAGTGAATAATGTTAGCCTAATGTTAGTTCTTAAGTACTGATGTATTTTCAACAGTGGTGAAAGAGGAGTTAAAAAATGGTCTTGTATCATGATTTCAATAGTCTAATTATCTAATAATGTTAGCTTAAGTAAGTTCGAAAATAGTTAGTTGGCTTTAGTAATATTATCACCAAACTCTTGTGTTTATTTAATCGTCAATTTCAGTAATCTTCACTAATAGATCAGGGTATAGGACAAGTGTGAGCATGAAATAGAACTTAAACGGATAGTGTTAATATCCCGTCATAATATAAGTAGAAGGGAATCGATCTTCCACTCGTCCAAATGATTTGTCCGACTTGGTTGATCTTTAAGCCCAGCGTATATGTTACTAAGAGTTTTGCCCAATGAGTTATTACATGGTTTGGGCTCCCCGGCCCTAAGATCAAAATCGGCACTATTTTGTTAGTATATAAACGGCCAGTTGTGGTTTTTCAATTTAGGTATCATTTTATTTAGTCTAACAATTTCTTTAATCGGCATAGTTCCAAAGTAAGTAATTCAGATACATTTTTTATTTATTTACCTATTTGCCAAAAGTCCGAGTCTATGTTGTAATTAGTTTTCTTTGGTCCAGTTTCAAATTAATGAAGTGGTTTAAAGTTTAATTAGAGCATATAATTTATAAACATGTATAAAATTAGGTATTTTTAGCCATTTATAATAATTGAAGCGACCGTGCTAGAACCACAGGATCCGGGGGTGCCTAACACCTTCCCTCGGGTCAATAGAATTCCTTACTTAGAATTTCTGGTTCGCGGACTTCATTTGGAAAGTCGTAAATTTCCTCGATTCGGGATTTAAATAAATCGGTGACTTGGGACACCTTAATTTATTCCAAGTGGCTACTCTGAAATAAATAAGATAATCCCGTTTCGAATATTGTCACTTAAATTGGAAAAACTTCCTTGCGCATCTACCCTCCGGGGTAGGGGCGCGCCAAAAAGGAGGTGTGACAGCAGTCCCCACTCCGCAGGTGCGGAAACAACATAAGCAGCAAAATCTGCAACTCCAACTCAACTCCAAACCTTCCGTCAACCACCCAAATCCATCCCGAGGCCCTCGGGACCTCAACCAAACATGCCAAAAGTCATATACCTATATTAAAACTTTTTCCAACCTTCAGAATACTCAAAATAACATCAAAATATCAAATCACCCTTGGATTAAAGCCTAAGGATTCCAAAACTTCTGAATTCCACAAATGATATAAAAACCTATCAAATCTCATCTGAATGATCTAAAATTTTGCCCACACGTCACATATGACACATTGGACCTACTCCAATTTTTAGAATTCCAATCCGAACCCGATATCAAGATTTCTACTGATAACCCGAAAAAGCCAAAATTCCAATTTCATTAATTCAAGCCTAAATCTACCACGGACCTCCAAAATACATTTTGAACATGCTCCTAAGTCAAAAATCACCTAACGAAGCTATCCTAACCATAAAATCCCAATTACGAGATTATTTACCCACTAGTCAACTTCCAGTTGACTTTACCAACTAAATAACCAACTTAAGAGAGTAAGTGTCTCATTCCACCTAAGACTACACCGAACACAACACCTACAACACGATATGATGAAATATAGCTGAACAATGCACAAGGAAGCAAAAATGGGAGAAACAGAGCGGTAACTCATGAAACGACCGGCCGGGTCGTTATTGAGATAGAATTCATATTAAGTAATCATACTTGAGAATTGGTTGATCTTCCTCTAGAAAATAAACCTTTGGGTTCTAAGAGAATTTTCGAAGGAAAATAAAAGCTGATAGTACTATTGAAAAAATATAAGGCAAGATTAGTTGTCAAAGGGTTTAGACAATGAGAATGTCTTGATTATTTTGATACATACTCACCGGTAATGAGTTATTTGGGTGTTACTAGCACTAGCCACCGTGTATGAAATTGAAATCCATCAAATGGATGTGAAGACAACCTTTTTAAATGGAGATTTGGAAGAAGAAATTTATATGGAACAACCTAAAAGGTTCGTGGTTCTCGGAAAAGAAAAAAGGTGCGCCGACTTGTTAAGTAACTTTACAGATAGAAACAAGCACCCAAACAATGTCATGTAAAGTTTGACCAAAAAATGTTGGCAAATGAATTTAAGATTAATGAGTGTAATAAATGTGTCTATATTAAAAACACTCCAAATTATATAGTCATTGTATGTATATATGTTTATGATATGTTAATAATGAGCAAAGACATTGTGAATATAAATGCTACTAAGCCTATGCTTGCTAGCAATTTTGATATGAGAGACATTGGAGTTGTTGATTTAATTTCAGCAATTAAAATCCATCGGGATAGCGTTGTCTCAATCTCATTACGTTAAATTAATACTTGAAAATTTTAAGTATTAAGATTTCAAAGTCGCAAAGTCCCCGAACGATATAAATGTTGCTCTTACAAAGAATCTAGGTCAGAGAAAATCTCAACTAGATTATGCTTGAGTGTTGGAAAGTTTAATTTATATTATGAATTATACACGACCTGATATAGCTTATACAATAGGTAAATTGAGTCGTTACACAAGTAATCCCGACCAAACTCATTGGATGGCAATGAAACGAGTTTTGGTTATCTAAAACCTAACCAAGACTATGCTTTGCACTACAATAAGTATCCTACGGTAATTAAAGGATATAGTGATGCAAATTAGATCACAGAATCAACAGAAATAAATTCCACAAGTGGATATATGTTTACTATTGGTGGAGGAGTAATGTCCTGGAAATCAACCAAACAGACCTGCATCGCTCGCTCTACAATGGAATCTGAATTTATAGCTTTAGATAAGGCTAGAGAAGAAGCTGAATGACTTCGAAATTTCTTAGAAGATATTCCTTCTCTCCCAAACCAGTGGATCCTATACGCATACATTGCGATATTCAAACAACTATAGAAAAGGCTAGAAGCGTTATGTATAACAAAAATCCCATCATATACGACGAAGACATAATACCATTAGACAACTACTTTCTAGTATTATCAGAATTGACTATGTAATGTCAAAAATAATGTGTTGGATTTGCTTACAAAAGGCCTAAATAGATAGGCGGTTGATAAATCATCGAAGGAAATGGGACTATGGCCGATGACAAGTCACTGTGGCGGTAACTCTACCTAGAAGACTGGAGATCCCAAGATCTAGGTTCAAGGAGTTCAAGCAAAGTCACTAGTGACAGTTCAATATTGTCAAAAATAAAATTGGTCTATTCTCGTGATGAGACAATGTTAGTACCAATGATAAAGCGTTAGGACTTTTTAATGGTTTCTAAATTTGATAAAGAGTATATCAAATAGTGTATCTACGATATAACAAGTTTAGAAATCACCTATATAAGTGTGAAGTGTAAGCCGCTTCAAGGAGAATTCTGTAAGGCCTGTACTCTACGCACTTATGAACCAGGCAGTGTTCATGGCTGAAACGAACACAACAATGAGAGCCAAAGGCAGTTAAAGGGTTGATTGTGTGACTTATGGCTGTCTAGATATACACAAAAGTTTGACAGTTCAAAGATATCAAATCTACTGATTGACCGAGTATATCCGACATAAGTTTACTATGAAAAGTTGAAACGAAAACCTACTTATCCAAATGTGATTAATCCTTGCTTGTAAATCACACAGTTTTTCACGTTTGCATATTTTCAGATAGTCATTTCCCATTCAGGTGGGGGATTGTTGGATTTTTATCTAATTAGATAAGAGTTGTAACTGAAAACTGGAGGGAAAAGAAAAGTTTGAAATTGTTTCTTTGCTAATGCTTTTTGTCCCTCATCAAAAAATAGAAAGAAAATCTTTGTGCTTATATAGAGAAGCATATCTTATAGCTCTTAAAGAGTTAAAACGAAGTGGTGCCTCGCGTTGTCGTCGTCGTCGGTTGCTCGACTCGTCCTTGGCTTTGGCTTTGGCTTCGGTTTCGGCTAATTGATATGATTGATTGATAATTTTTGGACCAAATTTATTTTCCGTTATCCGTTATATAATTTCCTTTCTAATAATATTTCATGGAATTTTAATTTAAAATTCACAATTCTCGATGGTCGTTTTGAGTTTAAAATTCACGACTAGACTTCTACCGAAAAGGTACCTCATATGAACAGGTGCCTTCGCACCTATTCAACCCAGACTTTTTGGCTATAAAATCAAAGGTTTTGTCTCAATTTTGAGCCCATGAAAATCTGTATACTCTCCCCTCTCTCTTATGCATTTGTGCATTATTTTCCAACATCAAAACGTAAGCATCAGTGTGGTTTACTGCCGTTTGTTGAGTTCGATGAAGTTCTATAATTTTTATTGCCGTTATTACAGAATAGCTGTTCCATTCTATTATGGGAGAAATTAATCCAACAACCTTGGATAACAGTGAGGGGATTAAATTCCTTAAGGAAACACAAATTTCTGCTGGGCTCGAAACTTTATTCATCTGATTCTATTTCTATCTTTTGCTTCTGGTTTCATTTTATTTTGCAGAAATTATATTTTTGAGTACAAATACTAACAATATGATGGGCAAAGACAAATTAAAAGAGTAAGGCTATTGTAACTTATTGATTGACCTTTGCATGTCGTCTGAAATAATATGACATGAGTAATTGTTATTCTTTATTGAGATTTCTACGCAGTTGCTCACTTTTTAAAAAGTTTTCTCATAAATAGTACTCCCTCCGTTTCAATTTATGTGAACCTATTTCCTTTTTAGTCCGTGCCAAAAAGAATGACCTCTTTCCTTATTTGGAAATAATTTACCTTTATGCAATAATTTATAGCCACACAAAATAAAGGTGCCTTATTGTACACCACAAGATCAAAAGTCTTCTCTCTTTTCTTAAATTCCGTGCCCAGTCAAATGGGTTCACATAAATTGAAACGGAGGGAGTAGTATTTTATGCTTATTCCAAAAATAGCAAACGTTTTTACCATTTTAGCACATCTAATTTTGAATTGAAATTTGAAAGTTTGACCTATTCTATTAGGCCCCTAAAAAATCTCCTGAATTTAAGAACAATCTTTCCTATTCCATACGTTATTTACTTTCCTTCCATGATTCCATCTTTCTTCCCTTTACTTTGTCATGAAGACTTTTGGAAGATATTTCCTTTTCTTTTTTACAGAGCCTTCACTAAAAGGCTTGAAGCACATTAAAGAGGAACTAATATGATAAAATATAAATCAAAATATACTAGAATACCATTGTAAGTTATATAATAAAATTATTAAATATCATTATTATACCCTGTATATAATATAGTTTAATAGTATTGTAATTTATACATTGTTAAATACCATCATTATATCATGTATATAAATATTTATAATGTGTATATATTTTTTCCACGTATATATACATACCCTATCATTAAAAACACATTTTATACATACAATGGCTGAAACAAATTATGATATTGTAGTGTATATCATAAATATGCCATACATGATAGTATTTTTATTTATATGTATGTATATGTATATCATATATATACCATTAAGATACTATGAATATATACTAGTAATAATTATACAACACAATGTATTATTAAGTTAATATATTATAAGTATAACAATTAGATTTAAAAGCAGTTAGTGAAGGAGAAATGAGAGCATTTTGAGGTAATACATTAAATGAGGGAGCGAAAGACGTGGGAATGATTGTTCCAGCTTTATAGTTTTGTGCTAGAAATGTAGTTATTGGCTGCCATATTTGTTAATTACTTATTCTTGCTAGGATTTTGTAAAATTTTCTTAAATATTGGCTAAATATGTTTTTCTCTCCTCTTTATTGGTAGCATGGCAGGCAATAGATTACATGCAAACTTATATTAGGAGATTAAGTGAGCTTTTAGACATAAGAATTGTAAAATTTCAAAAAGGTGAATTTTTTTTCAAGTAAAAATAGTATTTAAAATTTAGAGTTGTGTTTGGACATGAATACCATTTTGGATTGTTTTTGAAAATTTCTGAGTGATCTGAGTGAAAATTTAAAAAATTAGCTTTTTGGAGTTTCTTAAATTTTCAAAAAATTTTAAAATGCATCTTCAAGTGCAAATTAAAATTTTTATAAACAAATATTGATTTCGAAAAAAGTGAAATGTTTTTGAAAAAAGAAAAAAATCTCTTATGTCCAAATGGGCTCTACATGGCCGTTTAGACATAAGAAATGTAAAATTCCAAAAAGTAAAAAAGTTATTTTTTTTTTCAAGTGAAAATGGTATTTGAAAATTAGAGTTGTGTTTGGATATTAATATAATTTTGGGTTGTTTTTGAAGTTTTGTGAGTGATCGATCTGAGTGAAAATTTAACTTTTTTTGGAGGTTTTCAAATTTTCGAAAAATTTCAAAATTCACCTTCAGGTGAAAATTGAAAATTTTATGGCCAAACACCGATTTTTGAAAAAAAATGAATTTTTTTTTGAAAAAAAGTAAAAAATTTCTTATGTCCAAATAGGCTCTAAATGCTCTCTGTCAGTTTTTTTTCTTTCTATTTTCGAGATCTGAATTTGAAATTAATAATTAAAGTGAAAGGATCTTATTCATACCGTCCAAAATATTTATTAATCTTTATTGATATTTGAATATGCACATTAATTGATGGGGGAGCAAGTTTGGAGTGGTTAATACCGTCCCCGACTCCAACTCTGTCTCATTCCTCTTGTAGGAACTGTGTGACCCTCATGCGTAGACCCAACCTTGTCATTTGAAGTAGGTCACATTCTAATTCACAATTACACACCAAAAGTTGATGGCTATACTTCCAATCACACCTCAAGACTCCATAAAGAAGCTATAAAATATGTTTTGTTTTTTCCTCTAATGAAGCTACAATAATCATAATTAGCCAAATCAAATTGTCCAAAAGGAGCTTTATCCCTCTTTCCCATCCTCTCCTTTTAAAGTATTACAGTAGAAAAGGTGGTTACGCTTTTCTACATAATTAACTCTTTCCCCACTACAGTCAAAACAATGATCATAATCATTAGACAAACCAATTAACCAAATCAATAAAGCACGTAAGCAGTAAACATCAATAATAAACAAATTAATGTTACCAAAATAATTAACATTAATATCAAAAATCATAAGTGATTTCTCCCATTAGCCTGGTACCTAATAGAATATAGTCAAAGTGCACACAACTTACCGAACACCATTGGTTAAAAAATAGTGATCTTTATATAAGTAATCTATTGTATCCATTATTTAATTCTTTTTGGCCGAAATACATAGATTTTTACTAATTGTACACAAATCAAATGACATCCACAGACTATTTTTAATTTAAGTAGTAACTATTTAGGTTAATTCTTCATATTAGCAACAATGCAACATTTTAACGTTTATGCAACTAATAATAGCATTATTATTTATGTAAAGACATTTATATAATTAAAAAAAATTCACAAGGCACCCATAACTGTCCTACAATCTTACAAATGCTAATAAATAAACAACTCACATGGAAACATCATGCTTTTCCATAAGGAAAAGAACAAGAGTAGCAAAAAACATGGGGCAGGGCCATCCTTGATCCACTCTACAACCTCCACCACCCACCAACCAACCAAACCCCTCAGCCCACCGGCCCTTTGATTGTGTATCCATGTCTACATGTATTTTGTCAAGATCCGATGTTTCCGACAAAGCCATTGACTTTGAGATAAAAGAATGGAGAATGAACCTTCCTTTGTCCACCTATTACTGCATGAGAGCCATAGGCTAGCAAACAACAACAAAAACTATGATTTTGATGTAATGCAATAACCTCATATTTCGCCTTGGTGGGTCATTTCCAGATATTGTTGTATTGATAAATATTCATTTGCTAGCCTATTATCTCCATCCAAGTAATTAAGCTCCAAGAAAAGTCCACCACAAATACCTTTCTTCATTCTTTCTTTTTTCCTTTCTGTAGCCAGAAGAAATGAAGCTGTAAGTTTGTAACTTATCTGGTCCAAAAATTGACTTTTGAATCTTTATTCACACTACTAGTAGTATTCCACTGGGGTATCAAGGCAACTTCCACCAGACAGAAATTCTTTACTAAAGGGAGGAGGAGTGAATGGTGGTGATGTACATCTTAAAAGTGCCCAATTGACTCCTTGGAAGAATGGATGTTGTTTGATTGCTGTGGCACCCATAGTTGACCCCAACCTTCTAGCTGGATCCTTTGTAAGTAGTTGTGATATCAGGTCTTTAGCTGGGGTCGGGATTGCTGGCTCTTTAGGGAATTCAAGGGCTCGAGCCACGATATTAGCTAGTGTCAGTTCATGGTCTATCCCCTTAAAGGGTGTTACACCATATAACAACTCAAATATGAAAATCCCCAGTGTCCACCAATCAACTGCACTACCATGGCCTTCACCTGACACGATCTCTGGTGCCAAATACTCGTGAGTTCCCACGAATGACATTGATCGAACATCGACTGGTTCAGCAACAAATTCAGGCCCACCGAGATGGCCAGGCTTCTTCTTTCGCTTCCTTTTTGGGTGGAAGCATGAAACAGCAGGTACTATACAGTTAGGAAGGATACATGAAGAAGATGTAAACTTTGGTGGTTCAATTTTGTACTCATTTTGTTGAGTTCCATTAGGCGTATTTTGGCTTGAAATCACTTGAGCTGGTGTTGATGTGGAGTCATCGCATTTTAGGGAGAGATCAAAATCAGTGAGCATGATATGACCATCTGATCGCACCAAAACATTTTCAGGTTTCAAATCACGGTAAACAATTCCCATCATGTGAATGTACTCCAATGCTACCACCACCTCAGACGCGTAAAACCTGGAGGCACCATAAAATTAGTCTAACGTACATTAGTCTATATAATTTAAATTCTTTAGATACGTGTAGACAACAAAATAAAAAGAGGCAAACGAATGAAATTTTAAAACTTCTTTGCGGGTAAAATCATGATACAAGTGATGGATGCACGAGGGAATTAAAGGAAAAAAAACTGTAGTAAATGGATGTACTCTACAGGTGCACAAAGCAAGCAGCACTTTGTTTCAACTTTCAACTCTATCATATGAGGAGGGGACCAATGTGCTTCTATAAAGATAGTATATTATTTTATTATGTGGAATCCTGGACCCTCACTATTTCCCCATGCAACGTAGCAAGATTAAAAGAACTGGGTCCGTGCACATTGTCCCTATATCATGGCGCAACTTTACTGTCCTCTTCTCCTTTTTGTGTTCTTCGTTTAGTTGCTTTCCACAAGTGTAACATGATTACATCGTGTACTAGTTTTTATAATAAAATGGAAAAAGTTCGTGGGATATCCACAGAAGAAGAAAAAGTTATTTCATATGAGAATATCAAGGACTTTCCATTACTGTAGTTTTTATCAAGGATATTTTTCCTTTCCTATATCATAGTAAATATATTTTCTTGAAAATACAATGGCCATTCATTATGAGGTAAAATGAAAAGAAATTGCAAGTAGATTAGAGTAAACAACCCACAAATTAGTTAAAAAGGTATGGCCTACTCAACCATCAATCGTGGCATATTGTAGGCCGAACAGTAAACAGAGGAACCAAGAAGGAACTACTCTGTAGCCCAATAATTCTGCTCAGTTCAGTAGGTAATATTGCATTTTGGTAGGAATTAAATTATTACAGAATATTACTTCCCATCTATCATTCTAATCAGAATGATCGATGTTTTCAAGAATTAAACATTCAACAATAACAATAAAAAAGACTAGTGTAATCCCACAAGTGGAACGTGTACCCATACCTTATTTCAATATAATAATACACATCATATTTTTTTCTTTTCAATTTTGGCACTTAATCGATAGAGTTATCTAATTTGCTTTATGTTTCAAGGGAGACAGGGGGTCATACATAATCAAAAGAGACAATAACAACAACAGACCTAGTGTAATCCCACAAGTGGAACGTGTACGCATACCTTATTTCAATATAATAATACACATCATATTTTTTTCTTTTCAATTTTGGCCCTTAATTGATAGAGTTATCTAATTTGCTTTATGTTTCAAGGGAGACAGGGGGTCATACATAATCAAAAGAGACGTCCTTCCAAACCATAAAGTCCCAAATTCAGGCAGTGAAATGTCAAGTCAGAAAAAAGTTACGATCTCCAGGACCTTTCACAACTACTTGCTAAACTAAGCTAGAGAAATTAGAGTTGAATTATTTCCACTACTTTCCTTCTAGTTACATTCTTCTAGATCTAGCTTGGTTGTCATCATCTGTATAACTTGTGTACCAACATGGCATATTTGTCAATTATAGAAAATAGTATTATATAGGGCCTCTATACAAATCAACTTACCGTAATACTCCATAAGGGACCACTATGGTAAAGAACATTGAGAGAAATAAAAGGTCGTCAAGATTAATATTCCCCACGTTAAAATTCGAAATCCCAGATATTCCGGATAAATTAATGGAAATGCATCTTAATTACTTTTCCCTTACTTTTTGACAGTTTGACTATTCCCCTAATTTTGGGAATGATAAGTGATAACTGGACAAACTACAAAATTCTCAGAAAAGTTAATTCGGCACATTAAACTTGGACTTGTAATTTATTTTAGGTCTTCAACTTTTGCTACAAAGCTTCCCTCGAGAATACTACTTTCCATCCCAAATTAACAGTCACTTTAGCTAAAAAAAAAACAAAAAACACAATAAACCATCCCAAAAATGTAGCACTGGGACATAAATTTTGTTGAAACTTGAAAAAAATAAGTTTTTAAAGATTGAGATGAAAAATATATTTTTGAAAGTTGAAATTGTGTTTGGACATGCATTTTACTTGGAAAGAATTTGAAATTTTGTGAGTAGAAAACTCCAAAAACTACTCTAGAGCTATTTTTGGGATTTGAAGATTTTTTTTTAAATCTGATAAAAAATAGTTTAAATCTATAAATTAACAGATACTATTTGAAAACAAAATTTAACAAAAAGCTTCAAATTTTACGGCAAAATGGGAGCTAAAAATTCAAGAGTAATTCTGCAATTATTTTCAACTATACTTTTTATATTAAAGAAATAGCAGCTCTTTTTAATACTGCGTAATTCTCAAAAAATAGTTAGCACACTAAATTTATAATTATTTTCAGCTACACTTTATAAGCTTGAAAAGAGGTAAAACGACAATTAAAGTGGGATGAACGGAGGGAGTAACCGTCCATCTTTGGAGCAATTAATAAACCATCAACCAACGCCCATGAAAATCAGAATAGAACATTTTCCATCATTTACCAAAACACAGCGCACGTAGAATTTTAAAATTTTGAATTATTACCGATTTTGATTTAAACAAATCTTCAAAAATTAGAAAACATAATGAAGCAGAGGGCACGTGATTAAGTCAATCCCTTCCCACATGCACCCCATTAGGTCAACTATAAAACATACGAGTAGATGAAGATACTTCGCAAGTAATATATACTCTTCCTGTTTTAAAAGATTGTCATTATTTCTTAATAAGTCTATTTTAGAAAAATTGATACTTTCCAATATTTTCTTAATAGGAAGGATATACGGCTACACAGATGCTATCGCAAGTTTCGGACATGCAATTTTTAAAAATTTGATGACCACACAAATATTATAATTTATTTAAGATCACATATATTAAAAAGTTTTTCCTTCTTAACTAAGTTTATGCCAAATTTAACTAAAATAATTTTTTTAAAACGGAGAGAGTAATAGTATATACGGGCAACACACTCCTCAACGGATGAACCAAACGGTGATTAGTAAACTAAAACCCAAAACAAAATTATGTGAAACAAGTTTTTTTGTTAAACAGAAATAAAGAGTTCTTGTTAAACCTACAAAAAGTTATTCATTAAAGTTAGAATTAATTACGAGATTTTTAAATGGTGTGAGAACATACGCCTAACCACGTGTCTGTTGCTTATTGGCTGAGCTCAAAATCTGAGTTTTAGCCGACTATCAGAACTCAGAAGTTTAAAGTCATATTGGGACACGTGTGCCTATGACCTATACAAATTTTCTTCCTTAGTTACTCCTACCATTCTTTCAAGGATCCAATGTACGACAGTCCACCATAGATCCTGTGTTCCGTCATTAAAGAGAAGAAGATCGAAGAAGGTGATTCAGTGACCAACTAGATGGCCCCTACTACTGACAATCACCAGCTCCTCACCAGGTGGTGGGAGCCACTCAGACACGTCACTGTCATCTCCTTTGAGTTTTTTAGAATTTGAAAATAGAAGAGATTACAGTCGATAAATTTTCCAACATATTATATATAGATATGAAAGAATATTTGGAGATTATTTCAAATAGTAATGTGAGCGTAGTAAGGAGCAAACCTGACGGCGGATTCAGGGAAGCGTTTGGCCGGCTGACGTTGTCGGAGGACGTGAAGGTCACCGCCAGGGCAAAACTCCGTCAACAAGCACGACCATTTCGGCGAATCTATGGAGGCGTAAAGCGTCGGTAGAAAAGGATGATCCAACATTTCGAGTATTTCCCGTTCTGTCCTCGCTCTTCCTTCCTTATTACGGCCCGCCAGTTCCTTCTTATCCATAACTTTCGCCGCGAAGTAAGCTGCCGCCGACGCCTTCGATGAACTTACCGGCGCCGGAGTTTTAATTTCTGCTAGATATACGGAACCGATGTCGCCGGAACCAAGGCGATGGAGGAAGCGGAGGTCGTTGAGGGAAATTAACGAGGAAGGAGACGTGGAAATGACACGTGTAATGGCGTCCCAGTAAGGGTCGCCGGAGGGAGTGGTGGCGCGTGGTTTAATGACATGTTGGTTCAAGGAGGAGGAAGAGGAAGAGGCGGTGGTTGCAGTCCACGTGGCTTCGGAACCGGAACTGGTGGAGCGGTTAATGTCAGTGGTGGTGGAAGTGGTGGTAGAGTTGAAGCTGATGCTTTGAAGGTCATCGGCTAAGTCATCGAGCCATGGCTCCATTTGGGCTCAGGCGAAGAAGAAGAAGAATGAGAGAACAAGAGAGAGTGGAGAGCTTTTTGAAGGTGAATTTTCTCGGGGAGCGAAATTAGCTTTGGGCCGTGAAATAGGGGAGTTGGGCCACGTAAAGTCCGTTGCTCGTGTAGTAGATATTGGGTGCCGTTGGGCCCGGAGAATATTTATGAGTAATGTCTTTTCTCATATATTTCGAATTTTAAATTCTTTATCTCAAATAAGTTGAGTTGAATATATAAATTATTTGTACTCATCCAATTTCTTTCGAGCTCATTTCTTCGTTATGATAATGGCATATAAATTATCATTTAAGACAAATGGACTCTTCCCTTTGATTAGAGGTTCACTAAATCTCACATCTAATCGTTTTCGTATTGTAACATACAAGTTGACTAGGGTGTCCTGAAAAATAAGTAATTTTCTTATCTTGTTTTTTTAAATTTGATAGTAAATAAAAAATATTATTTCAAAAGCACTTATATATAATCTAGACAAACACAATATGGACATGAGTGAGGGGTGATAGGGGTTATGAGATGAGAGGTGGGATAAGGTTCACGATTGGGTAGGGGAGTGTGAGGGTGGGGATACCAAACACACCCTATAAGGAGCTTGTTTTATATTTTTACCAATCAAACATGGAAAAATTGATAATATTATAAATAGAGTTTTATTTATGGTGAATGTCTATATTTAGAGAGATTCTAGTGTTTATTACTTGGTGGCTAAGTCACCATCACCCTATAAATAGAGGGTTCTACTCCATTGTAATTCATCCAATAGCAATAAGAATTCTCTCTCTTTCTCTGCAACACTATATCTTCTTCTTTTATTGTTTCATAACACGTTATCAGCACGAGGCTTTAACCAATTAAGTAGAAACTTTGGGATTGATCATAATGATTGTCAATTGTTCTATGAATTTCCTTCATGATTAAATTCTGCATTTAAGGTAAGTATTTTACCGTATTTTTCTCTTTTATTCTATAATTTTGATTTTAAATACAAGCAAAAACAATAAATTTTGATTACAACTCTAATGGAGTTTGAAAGAAATTATAACCACCCGAGTGGTAAAATTTCTATGTCTTGCCATGATCAAAGTCATGTATGATCGTGAGCATAAGAAGTGAAAACCCGTCCCAATGAATTTGCTCTATTCTCATTCCCTTAAGAGAATGTGATAACAATATGTGATAAGCCTGAAAGAAGACATAATTATATATTACCTTGAAGGTATCAATGGTGTGGACGTGGCATAGACGAAATTATAATCATCATCATTGTGGTAATGAGAATAATAAGGATTCTCAATATAATCATTCACTCTGTGAAAGTAATATTTGTCATCGATGTGACATGAGATTTATAAAGCACATATAGATGATTATTTTACATTCATGATGTGAATGTGACAACGTCTCATTTATGAATACATATTCATTATTGGAAGAATATGAACATGCTAGTGGTAGTATATATACCACGCTCACCTCTAGAATGAGGCTTGAGATGATATAAGAAACCAATGTTATTATTATGGCATAAATGGTCATTGGTCACGTACTTATGATATGCCAAAATATTTTGGCATTGTGATTATTAAAAGACAACAGTAATGTAAGAAATAAATGACCATAACCATAATGGTATAACTTTCTCTTTAAGAGAGATATTCACCGTATGGATGTTGATGAATATGTTGTAGTACCAAATTAATTGAGAGCTCTGGAAGAGCCAATTATTACTATTTTGGAGAAAACACAATTGATTACTAATAAAGTATTGTGTTGTAATAAGTCTCAAATAAACTTATTCAGTTTCCAAAGTATACGCGAAAGCGATTAATTATATTGAGACTATAAATAAATAAAAGATTTAATATCTCCTATTACAATAACTTTTGGATAATATGTATGTAAAAAGTTACCAACTTTATTTTTCAGTTTGTACTACACAAATAAAAGAATACCATAATAAAGTGGATGTTTATTGATATAAAAATACATATCAAAATAAACTTGGAGTTTATTAATAATTGCACACGTCATGGTATAAATATGAAGTTTATCAATATTTATAATTTATTCAGGTGACATAATTGATTTACCCATATCAATTTAAGTATGATGTGCAAAAATATAAAGAATTCATACGGGTAAATATTAAAGAACTAGAAAATTCTTTATAAATTCTCTTATATTGCGTGTTCTTATTAATTAATAGATCAACTAAAATTGGGATTGAATCCCATGAATACTGAAAATATCAAAGTTGAATATAGGCACATTCACCTGCCATGTAAACCACATAAGATGCATCTATGAGATGGCTACATGTGCAGTTATTATTAACCCGCTACATGGTGTTTGCGAGGTAACTTGCTCAATAATTTTAATTTAGAGTATATTCCAGATTCTCTATTCAAGAAGTTCATCTTGACAACTTGGTCTATATTACAACTGTTTTAGCAAAATGATTTATTGAGTGCCTCCACTTAATAGCTAAACAATTGTTTATGAGAACAATGTTTTGTATATTAGTTTGACATACATTATATACAAACGTATATTAATTTCTCCCCTCACAAGTGGTTCGTAGTCAGGAACCAAATAATTCCATCTTATTATTATTGATGTGCGGTGTATATTTTGATTAACACCATAGCGCACAAAGATGAGTTCTCAAAATTGAGAAACAAGTTAGTTTTTCTAACATGAGTGGGAGACATGATAAAATGTTGAGAAAAAGTTGCGTGGAATGAATTATCATTTGTACATCTAGATTCTCGAATAAAATAATATGAACTTGAAGTTCATAAAATGATAATTCATTTGCAATATATTGCAAAGTATGCCAGACGTATTTGTTGATCCAAAGAACGTAAATATACTCTCTTTTCAAATGCTCCTATTAAGTCCAAGAAGGACAAAGTCTATGGTACGCTTAAAGCGTATAGACAGATCGGTTTCAAATAAACTTACTGATAAAGAAGATGAGCAAATGATCAAAATGATCATAATAAGGAGGCAGTGATCTAGAAGATCACATGACATAACATTTCATAAAATCTTATGAGAGATTCAAGTACTTGAATATATGAATGAAGAAATCTCTATGTTATGTCTTTATGAAAAATAAGGAGGTTGAAACCGATATAAAATGCTCGTTGATGAAATTGATTGTACCGCTAAATATATGTGAGGATCTTAAGTCGAGAGAAACAATTCAAGTAGAATTGGTTTCATATGAAAGACATGCAATTTGAACATGTAGTTTAAATACTTGATAGTATAAAGTCAATGATATGTGCAATCAGTATTCAATATCTTATATGTCTAGCATGACATGAAAACTTGATATGCATCTAAAATCTATTATATGGCTTATACGACAATCTATGAAGGATTTAAGTTGCTTGAAGCATATACAATTCTGATCTTGAAGTACCACATCCTCGGTGCAATTTGTGCATATATGTATCTTGCTATAATTAGAAGCATGATAATGTGAGAGCAAGAATACCTCTATGGAGATATTGAAAAGTCATTCCACAACATTATATGAAGACATTATATATCTATCAAGAATGATGATTTCAAGGTGCAAAATATTCATTCAAGTTAATATGGCTGATTTGTTCATCAAATCTCTATCAAAGATCTTTTGAAGATGGTGCACAAGATTGGAATGCAAATGCTCAAGGATGTGAATTGATGCTCTTATAAGAGGGAGTTAATATGCGTTGTACTCTTTTTTCCTTACAAGGTATTGTCCCACTAGGTTTTCTTTGCAAGGTTTTTAACGAGACAACCAAAAGGCGTATTATTAGATATGTTTAATCTTTTATCCTTTTCTAGAATTTATTTCCCATTGAGTTTTCTTTTAGTTAAGGTTTTAACGAGGCACATTATCTGTTGAATAGACACTCAAGGGAGAGTGTTATAAATAGAGTTCTATTTATGGTGAATATCTATATTTAGAGAGATTATAAGGTTTATTACTTGGTGGCTAAATCACCATCTCCCTATAAATAGAGGGTTCTATTTCATTGTAATTCATGCAATATAAAGAAAAATTCTCTCTCTTTATCTGCAACAATATTCTTCAATATTCTTCTTATTTTATTGTTTCATAACGGATAAATTTTTGAAGGTTTTGAAGGAATAGATCGGGTAAGTGCCCAAGAAATTTCATACTAGCTATACTTCCACTACTGTCACCCCTAAGTATCAACCAACGGAAAAATTCGTACCCCATATAACTCGATTAAAAAAATATTTTCCTCTCTACAAAGCACACCCTGGATTAAAAGGGTATCAAATTTGTTTAGTTACAACTAGGTGATCATATCGCCATAAAAGAAATATGTGGTTGAACTTTTTTCCTGTTTGTTTTGAATTAAATATTTCCATAGTGGAGCTGTTGCGGTCCTTTTGTTTCGTTAATTTTAGTTAGAGGTTCAATAAATGATAACTTGAACTAGAAGCCATGGGGATGATAAAATATTGCTTTTGTCCATTTATCAACAAATTCATTAATACCTACTGTTTTGATTTATCATATTCCGATTTCTGCTTCTTTATTTTCTGTAGCTAAAAAGATTCTTTCTTTTAGATGATTAGTCTTTAGCTTGTTTATTTACCGTGCTTAGAATCAGCCTATATGCTTATCAATTGCTCATCTTTGGATTTACCTTACAATTAGCAGCAAGACGAGTGTTTGAACTAAAAACGAGGAAAATTTCTCTGCTATTCTTAATCATTGGATCATTTTAAGGTGAGACGTATGTTTATGGTTAGTGGTGGAGGCATAATTTTTGTTAAGGGTATCAAAATATATAAATATATATATATATACCAGGAAATTAAGGGGAGTCAATACATAATATATATATATATATATATATATATATATATATATATATATATATATATATATATATATATATATATATATATATATATATATATATATATAATTTATCTTTTTATCTATTTATACAATGTATTTTTTTACGGAAGGGTGTCATTTGACACCCTTTCTATAAGATAGTTCCACCACTGGTTATGGTCACTCAGTTCGTTATCTGGTCCAACCCTAAAAGGAGAAATACATATTAAACGAAGAAAACGAAAATATGGAAGTGCTCTAGGATAAGGGAGTGAATTCGAAAATGACCGTCATGTATCATGATCACGCCCAATTCTAGTCCTAAAAAGGATAAGCGACCGTTGCAAATATAATCCGGTCTAAAAGTCTGAATCGAATCTCACAGAGAATTAAGGCTTAGCTGTCTGTTTAGTGTCAATAAGAAGACAAGATTGAACAATTTTATATTACAAACGATTATAATGTTTATTTTTATCTAATTGACTAATAAATACTAGAAAGCAGTAAAACTATCAACTAACGAAACAAAGGGTTGGAGACCTAATTAAAGAGGTCTAGAGTTATGAATTCCCCAATTGTCGGAATCTTTCTAGCTATGTTCCCTATAATTTTGCCAATGTATTCTCTACTGATCGTGAGCACTTTCGGTGCCGTAATTCTCTCTCGAGCAACCACAATCATTTACTAGACATATCTCTCGAACTACGCTAATTGGCTTTATCTAACTGCTCATTATGACCACGTCAAGGCTTTGTTATTTCTAAACCTGCCTTTAAACCCGCTATATTGATTTCTCACATACTTTAGGAGTGACTTTGTTCAACAACCACCTAAATATATATTCTTTCTCAAACAACACAGAATAAATAGGCATAGTCAATCGATGACCATTCAATCAACAACAGTAAACACATAGTTGAACAAGTAGAGAAATTCAACAACTCAATTATATAAAAACATAACAAGAATTTATCCTACAAAAGGTTCCATCAAAACCCTAGATAACTAATTAGATATTCACAATAGTATGTAAAACTACAATACTCAAATTCATAATCAACAATAAAAATAGGAAGATGAAGGGGAAAAACCCGTAGTTGAATCTTCCTCCTCGCTCCTAGCGTGTTCTTGCCTCCAAGGGTATTGTCTAACCTTAAAGTAGTGCCTCCTCCTTCAAAGTGATATTTTAGAATGTATTTATATGACCTAAATGAGGGGCGGAATTCTTCAATCCAATTTCAGATGGGAGAGTTGGAATCCGCGTCTGCCTTCGCGTCTAGATGCGGACTTTGATGTGGATCCGCATTTGCCTTCATATCTAGACACGTACTTTGACATGGATCCAACTTTTGAGATTCTTTCATTTCGAAAAGCGCTTCATGCCTTTTCTTTGCTTTTCTAACTGTGCCTTAACTGTCACGACCCTAGTTCACCAATCGTGAACCTGTCATGACGGCACCCAATCCCCACGACTAGGTAAGCCTAACACATTGCGGAAAATACAAGCTTATGCACATTTAATAAGAATTAGCGGGAAATGAGATAAAAGGAATGTAATCCGTGCCGCTTGGCACATACACTCGTCAAACACACTATGAAAAAAAAATACCACCAAGACCCGGAATCCCACGGGCAACACGGACTAAGAAAGAGTACAACTGTGGATCTATACATCAAGAATGTCTATACAACGGAACCAAGGGAAATAACCTGATATCACTAATGAGAATAGAAGGGGACTCTCCGGATCCGCGGACGTAGCGGATCATACCTCAAGTCTCCTAAAAGTGCTCCTAAATCACCTGTAATGTGCCTGATGTGATGTACCTAGATTTGCACAACAAAAGTGTGCAGAAGAGTAGTATGAGTACACCACAACAGTACTCGGTAAGTGCCAAGCCTAACCTCGATGGAGTAGTGACGAGGAAGGTCAGGGCCCTACTGAGAGAAAACAGTTACAAAAATGATAATAACAATAATAAGCAGCTTAACGATAATAATTCCGAAATAACAACAATAAAATGATTACCGCAACCGTCTACAATTAACTAACAACAAGTAACAAACTCAATTAATAAGTCCAGGGATCTGTGGGAATTGAACCCACAGTCCCATTCTCAGTACCCCGGGTCTCCGGGAATCGAACCCGCAGCCCATGTCTCAATAGTATCACAATAACTCAGGATCTCCGGGAATCGAACCCGCAGTCCCTACCAATAACTCAGGATCTCCGGGAATCGAACCCGCAGTCCACATCTCAATAAATCTCAGGATCTCCGGGAATCGAACCCGCAATCCACATCTCAATAAATCTCGGGATCTCCGGGAATCGAACCCGCAGTCCACATCTCAATAAATCTCAGGATCTCCGGGAATCGAACCCGCAGTCCACAAACACAGCAAGTAAAGGAATACACAGAGAGAAATATAATATGCTTAACTATAACTTCACCGATAAACAGCGCCAGCGATTACCAAGAAAACTCAAGTAAGACAATTAGGCAACTAGACAGTTGAATACTACCAAATCATGGTTTTCTAACTAACCCGCAGTCCACCAACACAACAAATAAAGAAAACGCACACGGAAAATATAATATGCTTAACTACAACTTCACCGAGGACTAGTGCCAACAATTATCAAGAAGTTCAGTAGGACAATTAGGCAATTAGAGAGATAAATCCTACCTAATCATGCTTCCCTAACGAATACCAGGTAAATGTCACAATTTAATAAATTAAGAATAGGAATATCACCAATTGAACAATTCAAGTAAAGTGAGTTACAACAACCAGCGCATGTACACGCCTGTCACCCCGCGTACAAGGCATTTAAACTATCACATAATATCCTAAGGGTAAAGGTTCCCCCACACGAGGTTAGACAAGCCACTTACCTCGATTCCGGTACAAAACCGCTAAGAGACAACCCTCTTGCCGCGAATATCCGACTCCGAGTTGCCCGAATCTAGTCAAACCAATTACACAGTATAAATAACATCGCAAATAACTAATTACAATGATAAATTACAGCTACAGCGCGAAAGTGGGTGAAATGACCAAAATACCCCTGAATCCATCGGCTCGGAATTGAAATATTTTTACGTTTTCAGAACCCTCGTACTCTCACGAGTCTAACCATATAAAAATCTCCCAAATCGGACCACAAATGGCCATTCAAATCCCAAATTTAAAGTTTTTGCTCAAAGCCCTAATTTCTTACAATTTTGCTATGTTTTCATAAATTTCAAGGATGATTCTTCAATAAAATCATGTATTTAGTTCATAGGACTTACCTCTAATCACTTCTTGTCAAAACCCCTTCAATTCTCGTCCAAAAGCTCTCAAGAATGACCAAAAATGGTGGAAAAATGGGTTTGGTTCGCGGATGAAATGTTTTAAAACTTTCTGTCCAGGTATTTTGTTCACTGCGATCGCGGGAAATGCTTCGCGATCGCGGAGAACAAATTCTGGCCCAAAACTTACCCTTCGCGATCGCGGGAAATGCCTCGCGATCGCGGTGAACAACTTCCAGTTCCTCCGGACATGCTTCAGTAAAATGGTCATAACTTTGTACACACAACTCCAAATGACGAATGGTTTGATGTTCTGGAAACTAGACACATAGGGATATAACTTTCATTTGTTGATCATTTCCTGAATCCTTATACATTTCGATATACAAGCTTTCAAATCCATTTATGTGTTTTAGATATCCTTCTCGGACAGCATAGAGTGTAACGTACATAACTTTTGCTACCAATTTCCAAATGTGGATTTCTTTATCTTTCTGATAACTAGACATGATGATCTACAACTTTTGTTTTTGAATCACCTCAAAATACCTTTTAGATAAAAAGATATGATCTTCCAAAGTAGGGCCTACGCGACAGAAATTTCTTCTTCGCGATCGCGAAGCCATCTACGCGATCGCGATTCATTAGTTCTTTTCTCGGATTTTACTCAGATTTTACTCACCGCGATCGCATAGAGCACTGCTGTAGCCAAAAACCAGCAGTGAAAAATGGCCTAGAAATGGTCCGAAACCACCCCGAAACTCACCCGAGGGCCCCGGGACCTCGACCAAAAACACCAACACTTCCTATAACCTTATTCAAACTTGTTCCAATCATCCAAACACGTCCATAAACACAAAAATTATCAATTTACAACGGATTCGAGCCTAAATTTCTTAAAACTTTCCGAATTGCACATTCGATCTAAAACCCGACCAAACGACGTCCGAATGACCTGAAAATTTGCGGACATATCCAAAATCACATAACGAAGCTACAGAAATTGTCGGAATTCCATTCCGACCCCCGAATCAAAATCTCACCTATCGTTCGGATTCGCCAAAATTTCAAAATTCGGCATTTCAAGCCTAATTGAGCTACGAACCTCCAAAATACTTTCCGAACGCGCTCCCAACCCCGAAATCACCTAACGGAGCTAATGGAACCATCGGATTTCCGTTCTGAGGTCATCTTAACACTGTTCCGGCTACGGGCCATTTTCTAACTTTAAAGCTCTCATTTAGGGACTAAGTATCCCAAAATACTCCAAATTTCAGAACCGACTCTCTCGGCAAACCACAATAGCAGAAATGAACTTAGGGGAACAGTTAAATTGGGGATTGGGGCATAATTTTCTAAAACGGCCGGCCGGGTCGTTACATCTTCCCATACTTAAAAGATTCGTTCGTCCTCGAACGAGCATAGAAAACATATCTGGAGTAGTGAAAAGTTGAGGGTACTGGCTGCGCATATCCTGCTCGGTCTCCCAGGTCGCCTCCTCGACCGGCTGGCCCCGCCACTGAACCTTTACTAAAGCGATGTTCTTTGACCTTAGCTTCCCGACTTGCCTGTCTAGAATGGCTACTGGCTCCTCAACATAAGACCGATCCTCGTCTAGCTGAACATAAGTGAAATCCAACACATGTGACGGGTCACCATGGTACCTCCGGGCATAGAGGCATGAAATACGGGATGGACTCCGGCTAGGCTGGGAGGTAAGGCCAACTCATAAGCAACCTCCCCAACATGCCTCAAAATCTTAAAAGGGCCAATAGATCTAGGACTCAGCTGGGCACATTAGCCTGATATAATCTGAAGATATTCCCTCTTGTTCAACAATTAAGTCTTAGAGCCTAATTCCAACATCCGGAATTCTATGACAGGCTTGTTTTCATCAAGAGATCACTCAATATTCCTCAAACTCCATCCTCAAACATGATTGCATAACCTTGCTGGATTCTTACCTTGCAACACTAAATCCACAGGACCACGATAATATTTTATGATCAAATTAGCCAAAAATTCAACGAATCGGATGCTCCCATTGCACCTCACGATCTACATAGGTCTCGTTCCAACTTTTACAATACTGACACGACGGAAGAGATGTGCTGATATCCATAACCAACTACTGAGTCAATAATTCATTGGGTCTATACTCCTGACAAGATCCATTACCTTGTCCTAAACCAGAGGATGATCCTTTCCTCTATAATATATTTCATATAATCAGTTGGCACTGACCCCAAATCACATAATCTCATCTCACCCAGTACGAACTGCTCAGGCGATAAGCCACATCAGACATAATCAAAAGTCCCACAAGATGACACAATGTGCCAGTAGGCTACTGATTCGTACGTGATACAAAAGGAAGGCGAACACTAGAGAGAACTATTCAACTCTCACATTAACATGGACCTCCTCAGAAAATAGGAAACAAAACACATAAAAGCAATTATAGACACTGAAATAAACATCACACTGTTGCGGCGTGCAACCCGATCCCAACAATATGACCATGGCGGCGTGCCACCCGATCCCAACAATATAACTATGGCGGCGTGCCACCCTATCCCAACAATATAGACTCACACAAAAAGTTATATGTCAAGCTGAATAGCTCATCACATCAAAATACTGAATATCGATCATAAGCACACTAAGGTGCATGATATCAGACTCAATGAAAACATATAGCACTATAGGCTATGAACTCAAGCTCAACTGAGGTGCGACATAAGATATGAGCCTCAAGAGCCATCATGCTCATATAACATCACCGCTGAGCGGAACCTCAACACATAAGGAACTTACCAAGCCGTCGCACACTCATACGGCGCAATATATCTTTACTTGAATTAACTAACCGCGAAATAAGACCGCGACTATCCCTCCATAAAGGGCGCATTGCTGGAAGAAACATAACTGGCCTGACGCAAGGCTCACTTCTACATTTAAATCTATCCACCGACCTTAAGTCTATCCTGGTCGTGCCAAGCTAAGTCAATAATATTTCACAGGTCTATAACCCACTAAGCAGAGTGCCCTCCGGGCATAAGTTCTCAAATGGATGATATCACCAAAATCCTCATACTTGGTTTAAATTTCTAACCAATCAAGTGACTATAAGTCACACCTATACAATCTTCTTGTGGGTCAAGCTCCCACCATCTTCCGAATAATTAAACGGACCTGCACATTCAACCCACCGGCTGCACTAACACTGAAAAGCGATGAGGAGTCCCTAACCGGGATTCAAAGCCTTTCTCATAGAACACCGATCTCAAATGATACTGATGTTAATACCCATCTTACTCAAAACAGTGACACTCTTTCCCTGCTCATCCGAGCTCTTTATATCACATTCATTGACCAAATTGTGACCTTGGTCCTTACTTCAAATTTTCATACTACTCATTGCACCCCACGTGCCGATATACGATAGGCACAATTTCCATCATAGCTCTAGAACTGACGATAGACTAATACTTCATCACATAAGACTTTCCATTAAGCTCACTGCAGGAGAACTATAACAACATACGGCGAATTCTCATAACCATCGAATATGCCAATCCATAAGTAGTGGTCCAAGCCACCATAACCCTTCCCGAGATCCTGCCTACTCATAACAAGCCCTTAACAGAAGAATACTTCAGAATAACATCAATCACTGCGGCCGACAAGTCTTAAATGCACCGCCACAAATCACATGGATAATTCGATCATGTTGCATGAACCGATCATTGACACTAATACGCCAACTCAACTATGGTTGATCAATCTACTTCCTTCCAGGTTATCCTTGATTGCCTTAGAAATGTTAATATCTTCCTTCAATACCTAACTTATTCCAACCGCACTTACCCCGAGTGACCTTAAATCATGAGGCCATGCTATCTTAAGAACGACGACCATTTCATGTCTCTCAAATACTACACCACAAGTCAAAACATCATAGATCATTTTGTGCCTTTCTTCATAAGTTGCTTCAAAAGCTTGAGCCTCAACTGTACTTATAGACTCAGAATTATCAGGCACCACACTTTACCTCTTGAATTCACTAGGACCACTATTGAGAACCATCCGGCCCTGACTTGGCCCAGTACCAACCAACTCTACTGAATGTTTATAACATATGAATACCCTCTCGATAAAGCACCCAGCGGAACCACTTCCCGCGAAGCCTGCACCTATACGAGGCATAAGTCATGAATCTTTCCTCTTTGAACATGAGCCAGTAAGGCTAACCATAACATGCATTCAACAGTACATATACTCAAATTACCACACATGGTCCTTTCCCGTGGCTTCAATAACACAATAATACGCTAGTATCCAGAATTCACACCGGTAATTAACCATGCGACCCAATCTTAAGCGGTGGGACTCTCCCACTTAGCCCAAAGCCACTATTACACGACTCTTGAACACATTAGAACCATTCTCTCGAGTCATTTACTATTATTCAACTGCAACTCACTTGATCCAACGAATATAACCATATGTGCTCTATTAGCACTCTAACATCATAGGGTATGACCTCATCCCAATACAACCAAACATCTTCTCGCTCCATGCACCGAGCATTCTCTACCAACAACATCTTAAAACATACTATGATTCTCACACGCCTACGAGCCACCATGTAGCCTTTGTCAAATATTTCCCTGCTGATAATAAAATGCAGAGTTTATTAGGGACACAGGAACATCTAAAGTCCCAACATTATACCATACGAGCCTCAACTCTTGCCCATCCGCAAGTTTTCAAGAACTTTGGAATAGCACCTAAATACATCGCAGGCCAAATCTGGTACGACACATGACCCATAATTACATCGTTGATAGTGAAATCCTTTCACTTGACACGAAGCCTTAAGATACATCTTGCTAACCATGATACTAGCCCTTAACATTCGTACGTCTTCATCATAAAACAAGCCCAAGGCATTCGTTTGGTACATGTCCTTCTTATGACAGTTAAACTCATTTTCCCCAGTATCTCTGCTGGCTGAATCCTTCGCTAAATAGATATCTCATATGAACCATATAGTCTTTATTACCACCAACTATTTTTAGATCTACATCCACCTTGTGATTCTACCATTGCTGTGACGATTTGGCAGTTACGTAAACCTTGTCACGACCGTACTATCAACCGAATGCCAGAACCTAGTGCACCCCCATGTGCACAATTGAAGATCTCTCAATTCTCTTGCATTATCGATATGGACGACACGCGGTAACAATAGTTGAGTAAATTCTTGACTCCCTTGAGATCTCTCTGCAGTGTCACGAACCGTCGGTGCATACTTGATACCGAGTGCGCAATTTCAATACACGAGTGGATACAAAAGAACATATGACATAGGCTTCCACTGAATAAATGACGCACGATAAGGAATTCAAAGAATTGAAGAGTTTCCTAAACAGTTACATAGCCTCTCGTAGATAAATACGGACGTCTCCGTATCGATCAGCGAGACTCTAAGTAACCGGTCTGTGTCCCGTGACTCCTATGAACCTAGAGCTTTGATACCAACTTGTCACGACCCTAGTTCACCAATCGTGAACCTGTCATGACGGCACCCAGTCCCCACGACTAGGTAAGCCTAACACATTGCGGAAAATACAAGCTTATGCACATTTAATAAGAATTAGCGGGAAATGAGATAAAAGGAATGTAATCCGTGCCGCTTGGCACATACACTCGTCAAACACACTATGAAAAAAAAATACCACCAAGACCCGGAATCCCACGGGCAACACGGACTAAGAAAGAGTACAACTGTGGATCTATACATCAAGAATGTCTATACAACGGAACCAAGGGAAATAACTGATATCACTAATGAGAATAGAAGGGGACTCTCCGGATCCGCGGACGTAGCAGATCATACCTCAAGTCTCCTCACAGTGCTCCTAAATCACCTGTAATGTGCCTGATCTGATGTACCTGGATCTGCACAACAAAAGTGTGCAGAAGAGTAGCATGAGTACACCACGGCGGTACTCAGTAAGTGCCAAGCCTAACCTCGATGGAGTAGTGACGAGGAAGGTCAGGGCCCTACTGAGAGAAAACAGTTACAAAAATGATAATAACAATAATAAGCAGCTTAACGATAATAATTCCGAAATAACAACAATAAAATGATTACTGCAACCGTCTACAATTAACTAACAACAAGTAACAAACTCAATTAATAAGTCCAGGATCTGTGGGAATTGAACCCACAGTCCCATTAACAGTACCCCTAAGTCTCCGGGAATCGAACCCGCAGTCCACATCTCAATAAATCTCAGGATCTCCGGGAATCGAACCCGCAGTCAACATCTCAATAAATCTCGGGATCTTCGGGAATCGAACCCACAGTCCACATCTCAATAAATCTCAGGATCTCCGGGAATCGAATCCGCAGTCCACATCTCAATAAATCTCAGGATCTCCGGGAATCGAACCCGTAGTCCATATCTCAATAACTCAGGATCTCCGGGAATCGAACCCGCAGTCCACAACAATATCACTCCGGGTCTTTGGGAATCGAACCCGCAGTCCACAACAATATCACTCCGGGTCTCTGGGAATCGAACCCACAGCCCTGGGATCTCCGGGAATTGAACTCGTAGTCCACAAATAAATAGCAAATCCGGGTCTCTGGGAATCGAACCCACAGCCCTGGGATCTCCGGGAATTGAACCCGCAGTCCACCAACACAACAAATAAAGAAAACGCACACGGAAAATATAATATGCTTAACTACAACTTCACCGAGGACTAGTGCCAACAATTATCAAGAAGTTCAGTAGGACAATTAGGCAATTAGACAGATAAATCCTACCTAATCATGCTTCCCTAACGAATACCAGGTAAATGTCACAATTTAATAAATTAAGAACAGGAATATCACGAATTGAACAATTCAAGTAAAGTGAGTTACAACAACCAGCGCATGTACACGCCTATCACCTCGCATACAAGGCATTTAAACTATCACATAATATCCTAAGGGTAAAGGTTCCCCCACACGAGGTTAGACAAGCCACTTACCTCGATTCCGATACAAAACCGCTAAGAGACAACCCTCTTGCCGCGAATATCCGACTCCGAGTGGCCCGAATCTAGTCAAACCAATTACACAGTATAAATAACATCGCAAATAACTAATTACAATGATAAATTACAGCTACAGCGCGAAAGTGGGTGAAATGACCAAAATACCCCTGAATCCATCGGCTCGGAATTGAAATATTTTTACGTTTTCAGAACCCTCGTACTCTCACGAGTCTAACCATATAAAAATCTCCCAAATCGGACCACAAATGGCCCTTCAAATCCCAAATTTAAAGTTTTTGCTCAAAGCCCTAATTTCTTACAATTTTGCTATGTTTTCATAAATCTCAAGGATGATTCTTCAATAAAATCATGTATTTAGTTCATAGGACTTACCTCTAATCACTTCTTGTCAAAACCCCTTCAATTCTCGTCCAAAAGCTCTCAAGAATGACCAAAAATGGTGGAAAAATGGGTTTGGTTCGCGGATGAAATGTTTTAAAACTTTCTGTCCAGGTATTTTGTTCACTTGCGATCGCGGGAAATGCTTCGTGATCGCGGAGAACAAATTCTGGCCCAAAAATTACCCTTCGCGATCGCGGTGAACAACTTCCAGTTCCTCCGGACATGCTTCAGTAAAATTGTCATAACTTTGTACACACAACTCCAAATGATGAATGGTTTGATGTTCTAGAAACTAGACACATAGGGATATAACTTTCATTTGTTGATCATTTCCTGAATCCTTATACATTTCGATATACAAGCTTTCAAATCCATTTATGTATTTTAGATATCCTTCTCGGACAGCATAGAGTGTAACGTACATAACTTTTCCTACCAATTTCCAAATGTGTATTTCTTTATCTTTCTGAAAACTAGACACTATGATCTACAACTTTTGTTTTTGAATCACCTCAAAATACCTTTTATCTAAAAAGATATGATCTTCCAAAGTAGGGCATGCGCGACAGAAATTTCTTCTTCGCGATCGCGAAGCCATCTACGCGATCGCGATTCATTAGTTCTTTTCTCAGATTTTACTCACCGCGATCGCGACCAATACCCCGCGATCGCGTAGAGCACTGCTGTAGCCAAAAACCAGCAATGAAAAATGGCCTAGAAATGGTCCGAAACCACCCCGAAACTCACCCGAGGCCCCCGGGACCTCAACCAAAAACACCAACACTTCCTATAACCTTATTCAAACTTGTTCCAATCATCCAAACACGTCCATAAACACAAAAATTATCAATTTACAACGGATTCGAGCCTAAATTTCTTAAAACTTTCCGAATTGCATATTCGATCTAAAACCCGACCAAACGACGTCCGAATGACCTGAAAATTTGCGGACATATCCAAAATCAAATAACGAAGCTACAGAAATTGTCCGGAATTCCATTCCGACCCCGGATCAAAATCTCACCTATCGTTCGGATTCGCCAAAATTTCAAACTTCGGCATTTCAAGCCTAATTGAGCTACGAACCTCCAAAATACTTTCCGAACGCGCTCCCAACCCCGAAATCACCTAACGGAGCTAATGGAATCATCGGATTTCCGTTCCGAGGTCGTCTTAACACTGTTCCGGCTACGGGCCATTTTCTAACTTTAAAGCTCTCATTTAGGGACTAAGTGTCCCAAAATACTCCAAATTTCAGAACCGACTCTCTCGGCAAACCACAATAGCAGAAATGAACTTAGGGGAACAGTTAAATTGGGGATTGGGGCATAATTTTCTAAAACGGCCGGCCGGGTCGTTACATTAACTTTTCTCCTTTTTCGTATCCGACCACGCACGAGAGTAGATGAGCTCCCACTCCTTTAATTTCTTCTTTTTGTGTTGAATTGTCATCTTTTGATCATTTATCATCCAAACTCATTCTTTTTATACATAAGAAATACATAATGAGTATATTTCACTTTAAAAATTATGTAATCTCCCGCGACACGCACAAGAATTAATATGCAAATATACTAAAAAACAATATGCATTTTTTATTATTTATCAACACCCCATACTTAAACTCTTGATCGTCCTCAAGCAACTTAAACTTGAGTGCATAGGCAAGAATACCTTTCAAAATATACTCAAGCATCACACCAATAACAACGGTTAGAACCCAACATATACACTCTTCATACATTTCTCAAGTTCTAAACTCATGCCAAGAGTATTAAAATTTTTGTTTGACCCTTCTAACATCCTAGCCTCAAAAATTTGACTCCACTACATTCTTCTTTGTGACTCGCTTCTTGTGGAAACTAAAGATACGAGTTCTTTACCAATCTATTGTAAAACATGTGCCCTCATCATCAAAACAAGGAGAGTAATCAGTCCGCACGCCCAAATATGAATTCAAGTATAATTTAGGGACTCATAGAATGAAAGAATTCACTCACTCTCGCAAAGAAACTCATATTCCCCTAAAGCTCGTACTATAGGCTTGCCCGTAATGTAGATCTCTACTAATTTAAGCTCTCAAAGTCTAGGATCACTTAGGTCTTCATGGGTTTAATGTAGGCTAAGGGACGAGCAAGATATATTTGAGAAAATAGTGACTAACCCTCCTAAGCACTTTAATACACTACACTTCACTTTTTAGCATACCTTCTTGTCATAACCAATTTGATGTCTTGCCATGGAACCATGCTCATTTGTGCCCTTCTTCATTAAGCACATTAACATATAGATATTTATTAGTCCAAACAAATATATGGAGGTGTTATTCAATTTTTTTCCCTTTTTCTTTCACTCTCATTAATATGATATTTTCCTGCTAGTATTTGTTTTTATACCCAAGTGCACCTTTTCGGCTTTTCTATGATTCCACTCAAAAGCTCTCCAATCTCTTTATTCTTCTAGCTACTGAAGTGTTTTCGGAGGTACATGTTCAACAAAATTTGATTAAGAACAAAGGGGGTTGAGCTTGTAATATGGTTGCTAAAGAAAAGATCTACATGCTTAAAAAGGGTTGACTACGGATAATATTAACACTAATAGGCAAATAGGCTAACTTGTCAATCAAGAAAGCCTATATCACTTCCCAAACTCACAAAACTTTATTTTGCTTCGACTCACACACGTGGCAAGTTATAGACTAACAAGGGATGACACATAGTACAACCAAAATCTCACCTTACACAATACATAAATTACTCAGGACCACTTAGAACCCCCTCCCAAGTTACAACAACTAGCACAATCATGAAATAATCCCAACACTAGGAAATAATAACATGACTCAATAGACGAGCCCAAGCATCAAAAGAAACATATATATTCTCAAAGCATATAGTCACAAGAATAAAGAAGAAAGTACTCGGTGCAAATGCTCCAGCTCTAAGCCCAACATAAAACATGTCAAAAAGCATAAATACTCAAGTTCTTTCCATTCCATTATCAGTTGTGTCACGACCCATTTTTCATAAATAGGTCATGATGGTGCCTAACACCATGGTTAGGCCAGCCGAGTGCATAATTATGACTTAAATACCCATTTTTGTTTAACCCAAAACCAACATACCAAAGACTTCCAATAAATGAAGAAAACAACAGAACTATAAAGTACAAACATAGTAAAATAGACCCCAAAAATGAACATCCATATAGTGTGTGTGCCAGAACTCGGTGTCACTAGTTACGGACGACCAATAGAGTATGCACCAAAATATACAAAATACTGTCCTACAGTCTAAATTAGAATAGACAGAAAATGACTTCTTCAGCTGCGGATCAACATGAGAAAGAAGACAACTCACCGTAGAAGTCCCCGAGCTAACTCACTACTGTACGCCCGAATACTAACCAGATCCACCTGCCTCAAAACCTGTACATTTAAGTACAAAAGTACAGCATGAGTACATAAACCACATGTACTCAGTAAGTATCCCATCTAATGTCGAAGAAGTAGAGACGAGATGTCGACTTGATACTTACTAAGGTCCAAATAATATGTTATAGTAGAGAGGATTATACAACACAGTAAATTATCAATAATACAGGTTCCACCGAAGAATTTTACCAGATTTTTTGATTTAATCAAATTTCCAGTTTCTTTCTTTAAATAGAACAATTAGTACTAATATCACAATTAATTGTAACACATAAATCATGCACAAACATGCCGAGGTCGACGGTCCGCTCCAACAGAAAATAAATATGCACTGCCGAGGGTCGAGCAACATGAACCATAGATGCATCTATTATCACCGAGGCGATTGGCCCGGTCCAAAATCATCAAGACAATATCAAGAAAAGCACATAAGGTTCGATTACATACAAGGAAAAACTCTACCAAGGCTTAATAATTTTATATGTTCACTTTCATGTTTTCAAGTTTCTAACAATTTACAACGTTCATATTGGAAACTTTAAAGTAAGACATATTCCCCAAATAGGCATGCATGGGTCCTAAACTACCCGAACAATATTCATGTAGTAGCTACATACGGACACTCGTCACCTTGTAAGCACGTATCCCCCACATTTAGCAACAATAACTCATTTAAATCCTAAGGGGAAGATTTCCCTCTTACAAGGTTAGAAAAGAGACTCACCTCGCGCCAAAGTGCACTCCCAATCTCCAAGAAAGAGCTCAAGTCCTTAATTCAAAGTCGGACAATCTCAAACTAAGCAAACGAAGCAAGAACTAGTAAATAAAGGCTTACAAGATCGAGTTCTAGCTATTTAAGCAATTTCCTAGTCATTAAGACTAGTTTCCTAAATTCTGACCCCGGGCCTACGTGCCTGGATTCTGAGATTTTTGAGTGAAGTTGTTCTTTATCACCTAAGGATCACAATTATATGATTTCTAGTTCATTGCATGGCCAATTTTGTGTTAAAATTTTAGTTCTCATTAAACCCTAGGTCTAGCTCAAATTCCTTAATTTTACCCAATCCTTGGTGTTAATTATACCTAACGTTTATGTATTTGAACTAAAAAGGAGTGGGGATTACTTACCTCGAAATGTTATGTTGAAAGACCAAAATTGCCTAAGAGTTGAGAGAGATATAAGAGAAATGAGCTTAAGCTCGAATTAAATGAGGTACTGTTCCCTGCGATTTCCCCTTCTGCGGAAGGAATCCCGCTTCTGCGGGTTCCGCTTTAGCGGAAATGGGCCGCTTTTGCAAAAAAAAGGCCAAGGGGGCCTGGGCCGCTTCTGCGGTCCCATACTCGCTTCTGCTAGTCCGCTTAAGCGAAAATCCCACTGCTTCTGCGGTTAGGGCCTGGGGCGGATGGACCACTTCTGTGGTCAGGGGTCCACTTATGCGATTTTCCCAGAACCTGGCCCCTTTCGCTTCAGCGACTAGACGGCCACTTCTGCGGTCCAAGAGCCGTAGAAGCGGTTTTGACAGAAGCAGCTGAAGGAATTTTTCCTAAGTTTTCAACTTTGCTCGAACCTCGATCATTTGACACTCGGGGCTCCCGAGCCCCGCCCGAACATATCGATAAGTTTAAAATTACGAGGCGGACCTAGTCGAACCCTCAGAACACTTAAAACATTACTAAATCAATGAATCGGACCCTAAAACCAATTGTCTAATTTAATGAACTTCAAGTTCTTAACTTCCTACCAACGAGCCAAAATGCCCTTAAACTACTAGGATTGACACCAAATTTATTAGGCAGGTCTTAGCTAATATTTTGAACTTGTACCAAGTTTCAGAATCTAAATCCAAACCCAATACCTATGAAAACGATAATTTCTTGGTTTATTAAATCTTCGAAACTTAAACTTAATAATTTTTACATAAAATTCCATTACTCGGGCTAGGGACCTCAAAATTCAATTTTGGGCATACGCCAAGGTCCCATATTTTCCCGCAGACCCTCAAAAATTGCCGGATCACAATTTCGGGTCCGTTTTCCCAAAATGTTTACTGAAGTCAAACTTGACCTTTTTAGAGAAACTTAAAGAAGCAAATAGGCTTATTTATGCCCGAAATTCTTCTAACTTCCGAACCACCTGCCCCCGCGTGTCTTAATTTAGCTAAAGCAAATGCAGAAAGTATTATTTAAGGTAACAGGGTTTAAAAATGCAAAATGACCAGTCGGGTCGTTACATTCTCCACTTCTTGAACAAACATTCGTTGTCAAATGGACATAGAAAAGCACCTGGACTGCTGAATAAGTGGGGATATCGGCCCCGCATATCCTCCTCGGACTCCCAGGTCGCCTCCTCGACCAGTTGGCCCCTCCACTAGACTCTCACTACAAAACCCCTCTTGGACATCAACTGGCATTCATGCCTGTCAACAATGGCAACTAGCTCCTCTTCGTAGCCCAAACTCTCATCTAGCCGAATGGTACTGAAATCCAACACATGTGAATAGTCGGCATGATATTTCCGGAGCATCGACACATGGAAGACCGGATGAACTCCTAATAAACTAGGAGGTAATATGATCTCATAGGCAACCTTTCCAACTCGCCTCACCACCTCAATGGGTCCAATGAATCTTGGGCTTAACTTTCCCTTCTTCCCGAATCTCATAATGCCCTTCATGGGCGAAACCTTCAGGAGGACTTTCTCACTAACCGCAAATGATACATCACGCGCCTTCTGATCCACGTAGCTCTTCTGTTTGGACTAAGTTGTGCGGAGTCTTTATTGAATCAACTTAACCTTATCCAGGGCATCCTGGACCAAATATGTACCAAGAAACTTAGCCTCACCAGGCTCGAACCATCCGATAGGAGAACGATAATGCCGACCATACAATGCCTCATACAGGGCCATCTCTATGCTGGACTGGTAACTGTTATTATATGCAAACTCTGCCAAGGGTAAGAACTGATCCCACTGCCCTCCAAAGTCGATCACACATGCTCTAATCATATCCTCTAAAATCTAAACTGTTCGCTCTGATTGTCTGTCGGTCTAAGGATGAAATGCCGTGCTAAGCTCCACGCGGGTTCCCAACTCTCGCTAAACAGCTCTCCAGAATTGGGAAGTGAACTGAGGGCCTCTGTCTGATATGATGGAGACCGGCACACTTTGCAATCGCACTATCTTTCGGATGTAAATCTGGGCATACCTCTCTGCCGTATAAGTAGTCGCCACTAGAATGAAATGGGAAGACTTGGTCAATCTATCCACAATAACCCATACCGAATCAACCTTCCACTGAGTCCGCGGCAACCCGAATACAAAATCCATAGTGATGCGCCCCCACTTCCATTCCGGAATGGGCATCTGCTGAAGTAGGCCACCTAGCCTCTAGTGCTTATACTTGACTTACTGGAAATTTAAACATCTAGCTGCATACTCCACAATGGCCTTCTCATCCTTCGCCATCAGTAATGCGATCTCAAGTCACGGTACATCTTCATAGCACCTGGATGAATGGAGTATATCGAACTATGGGCCTCCTCTAGGATCCTCTCTCTCAAGCCATTAACATTAGGAACACATACACGACCCTGGAGCCATAATACACCATCCTCGGCAATAGAAACCTCCTTGGCACCTCCCTGAAGCACGTCTCTTTGAGAACTGCCAAATGCGAATCATCGAGCTATCGGGCCTTAATCTTCCTCAACAACAAAGATTGCGCAACAACACATGCTAAGACCCGGCTGGGCTCTAAAATGTCCAATCTCACAAGTCTGTTAGCTAGGGACTGAATGTCCAAAGATAGTGGTCTCATCTCAGCATGAATGAATGCCAAGCTACCCATGCTCCCCGCCTTCCTACTCAAGGCATCCGCGACCATATTTGCCTTGACTGGGTGATATAGAACGGTAATGTCATAATCCTTCAGCAATTCGAGCCACCTGCGCTGTCTCAAATTAAGGTCCCTCTGCTTGAACAAATGTTGTAAGCTGTGATGGTCTGTATACACCTCACATGACATCCAATATAAATAAGGCCTCCGTATCTTAAGAACATGAACAATGGCCGCCAACTCTAGATCGCGCACATGGTAATTCTTCTCATGAACCTTCAGCTGACAAGAGGCATATGCAATAACTCGCCCCCCTGCATCAATACACATCCCAAGCCAACACAAGAAATGTCGCAATATATCGTATACGTCCCTGAACCAGAAGGAAATACAAGAACTGGTGTCATGGTCAAAGCCGTCTTGAGCTTCTAGAAGCTCTCCTCACAATCATCGAACCAACAGAATAGGACCCCCTTTTGGGTCAATCTGGTCAGAGGTGATGCAATGGATGAGAAGCCCTATATAAATCGTCAATATAGCCTGCTAACCCCGGGAAGCTCCTGATCTCGGTCACTGAAGTAGGACGTGGCCAACTCTAAACTGCCTCGATCTTTTTGGGATCCACCTTAATACCCTCTTCTGACACGATATGCCCCAAGAATGCCACAGACTCTAGCCAAAACTTATACTTAGAGAACTTAGCATAAAGCTTCTGCTCTCGCAAGGTATGAAGCACTGCCCTCAAATGCTGCTCGTGCTCCCCCAGGCTACGAGAATATATCAAGATGTCATCAATGAAGACAATGACGAAAGAATTAATATAGGGCCTGAACACTCTGTTCATCAAATCCATAAATACCGCTGGAGCACTAGTCAAGCCAAATGACATCACCAGGAACTCATAGTGGCCATATCTCATCCTGAATGTGGTCTTCAAAACATCTGAGTCCTAAATCTTCAACTGATAATACCATGACCTCAGGTCGATCTTAGAGAACACCCTAGCTGTGACGACCCAAAGGGTCATCACTTATTTTATTAATAATTTCGAGCTTCTGAGGCCTTGAAAACCTCGTTCTATGTTGCCTCGATTTACGTGCACGATCCGAGCATGTAGCCGGAAAGATTTTGTGATAGAAAATATGAATTCTATGAGAAATTTGGATAAAAATGATATTAATATTGATATGGTTGACTTCGGTCAACATTTTTGGTAAACGGATCCGGACCGAGATTGGATGGTCCCGAGAGGTCCGTAGGAAAATATGGGACTTGGACATGCGTCCGGAGTCGAATTCTGAGGCCTAGAGCCCAAGTTATGAATTTTTCTATGAAATTGTTTTTGATGTAATTGTTAAAGGAAATGAATTAATTGACCTTGGTATCGGGCTCGTATTTTGGTTCCGACGCCCGGTACAAGTCTTAAATATTATATATGTGATTTCTGTAAAGTTTGATGACATTTGGATGTCGTTTGAGATGTTTTGGACCTTGAGTCCCAAGTTTGAAAGTTTTGAAAACTAAAGGCATGAAAATCATGCATTTGAGGCTTGATTTGATGAAAACGAGGTGATATTGGCGATGTGATCGCACGAACAAGTTCATAATGTGTTTTTGAGGTTATGTGCATATTTGGTTTGGAGCCCGAGGGCTCGGGTGAACTTTGGATAGGCCACGAGATCAATTTATCATGTTAGAAGTTGCTGTCTGCAACTGGTCTGCAGAGTTCGCAAATGCGAACAATAGTTCGCAAATGCGAACTCCCCACTATTCTGCAGAGTTCGCAAATGCGAACAATGGTTCGCAAATGCGAACTCCCCCTATTGTGCCTGTGTTCGCAAATGCGAACAATAGTTCGCAAATGCGAACTTGACCCTACTGTGCTTGTGTTCGCAAATGCGAGCTATAGTTCGCAAATGCGAACTGGCCACTATTCTGCCTGGGTTCGCAAATGCGAACAATAGTTTGCAAATGCGAACCTCCCCATATTTAGCCTTTGTTCGCAATTGCGAACAATAGTTCGCAAATGCGAACTTCCCAGTTTTGCCTTGGCTTCGCAAATGCGAAGAAATGTTCGCAAATGCGAACTTCCCACCCTTAGCTTATTTTTCAAACTCCGGAAATTGGTCGGGGTTCGCAATTGCGAACCCATGTTCGCAAATGCGAACACAGAGACCTGAAAAACACGAATTTCAGTCATTTCTTCATTTTTCACAAAACCAAAACACCCATTCGCGACTCTTCAAGGATTTCTTCTTCATCAAAACGATTGTAAGTCACTTTTTACTTAATTCTTTCAATTCCTAACATCATTAAACATGTTTTTCATAAGAAATCAAAGATTTTCATGGTAAAATTCTTGTTTTTGTTAGAAAATAGGGTTTTTCATAAATTGGGGAATTGGACCTCGAATTGAGGTCCGATTTTGAAACAAATCATATACATGAACTCGTGGGGGGATGGGTAACCGGATTTTGGTACTAACCCCGAATTCCGACCATGTGGGCCCGGGGTTGAAATTCACTATTCATGGCAGAATGTTGTAAAAGTGGTATTTGGTCTTAAGAATTAGTTTGTTGAGTAGAATTGATGATATTAAATCAATTGTGTATAGATACAATTGGATTGGAGTCAAATTCGAAAGGAAAGGGCATTGCTACGGATTAAATCATTCGTAAACTTTCGAGGTAAGTGTTTGTTCTATCCTAGTTTGTAGGGATATGAATTTAATTATAAATATTGTTGACATAGAGATTATTGGCTAAATGCCGGTAACATATATACTATATAATTGGGATCGGGTGGTACGCCTACCACGAGATATAATTATTGATATAATTGGGAGCGGGTGGTACGCCTACCACAAGATATAATTATTGATATAATTGGGAGCGGGTGGTACGCCTACCACGAGATATAATTATTGATATATTTGGGAGCGGGTGGTACGCCTACCACAAGATATAATTATTGATATAATTGGGAGCGGGTGGTACGCCTACCACGAGATATAATTATTGATATATTTGGGAGCGGGTGGTACGCCTACCACAAGATATAATTATTGATATCATTGGGAGCGGGTGGTACGCCTACCACGATATATAATTATTGATAATTGGGAGCGGGTGGTACGCCTACCACAAGAGATAATTAATGTGATAGTTGGGAGCGGGTGGTACGCCTACCACGAGACATGAAATGAAAGAGGAAATTGAGACAAGAAAGTAAGGTTTATTATGTTGATTTGATTATTCTGGATAACTTGAGTTATTGACTGTTATTTTAGAGCAGAGTATTTCTTTATAAATGTATCGTATATATATACATATATATATCTATATTGCAACTGTATAGGTTTAGGTGGGTGACTGGCCTTAGCCTTGTCACTAGTTCGCTGGGATAGGCCAGGCACTTACCAGCACATGGGGTCGGTTGTGCTGATACTACACTCTGCGCTCTTTTGCGCAGAAACAGGTTACGGACAGCAGCGGCGGCAGTAGCGACTTGTGGATTTCCCGATTACTGAGACTACGAGGTAGCCTTGCAGGCGTCCGCAGGACCCGTTGTCTCTTCTATCTATGCTTTTCATTCTGTTATCTCATGTAATCGAGATAAACAGCTTGTATTTTCTTTCAGACAGTTATGTGTATTATTCTTAGAAGTTCGTGAGTATTGTGACACCAATCTTGGGTAGTATATCAGATTTGGATTTTCTTTATCACATTTGACTAAGTCTTCCGCTGTAATTTTTATGTTGTTAATAAGAAATTAGTAATTAATGGAGATGTAATTAATATTTGGCTTGCCTAGCTTCCATTTAGTAGGCGCCATCATGACCCCGATGGTGGGAAATCCGGGTCGTGACAAGTTGGTATCAGAGCACTAGGTTGCATAGGTCTCACAACTCACGAACAACCTTAGTAGAGTCTGAAGGATCGGTACGGAGACGTCTGTATTTATCCTTCAGAGTCTATTGAGTTAGGAAAAAGTCTCTCATTTGTTCTTTCTTGTCGTGCTACTTGATCCTCAATTGCTGATTGAATTTCTATTCTGTCCTTTCGCAGATGGTAAGGACACGCACTTCTTCGTCCGCTGACCAGCAGCCTGAGCCCCAGACAGCTCCTGTGAGGGGCGGGGGTCGGGGCCGTATCAGAGGCCGTGGTAGGGGTAGAGCTCAGCCTCAGGCGGCTACCCCAGAGGTGGAGCCTCATATTGAGATGGAAGAGGAGGTTCCGGTTCCAGCAGCTCCAGTGGGCCCAGCTCAGGTCCCAGGAGAGGCTTTGATTACCCCGGATCTCCGGGATGCTTTGGTCAGAATAGCGGGATTTATGGATAGCATTGCCAGAGCGGGTTTATTATCAGTTGCCCCAGCTACTTCTCAGGCTGGAGGAGGGGCCCGGACTCCTATTGCTCATACTCCGGAGCCAGTAGCTCCTCAGCCTCAGGCACCAGTAATTCAGCCAGCTGTGGCCACTCAGTCAGGTACCACAGCTTATGCCGGCGATGGAGCGGCCATGACTTTCGATTCGTTATGGAGGCTTGATCGGTTCTCCAAGCTATTTACCACTACATTCAGTGGAGCCGCATCAGAGGATCCTCAGGACTTCTTATTCAGTTGCCATGAGATTCTCAAGACTATGGGGATCGTGGAGACAAACGGAGTTGATTTCTGTACCTTCAGACTTGCAGGATCCGCCAAGACTTGGTGGAGAGATTATTGCCTGACTCGACCAGCAGGGTCCCCAGCTCTATCATGGGACCAGTTTGCGGAACTATTTATGGAGAAGTTTCTCCCTGCTACTCAGCGGGATTTACTTCGGAGGCAGTTTGAGCGCCTCCGTCAGGGCACTATGACAGTTACACAGTATGAGACGAGATTTATTGACTTGGCTCGTCATGCAGTGGTGATACTTCCCACGGAGCGGGAGAGGGTCCGCAGATTTATAGATGGGCTTAATCAGCCGATTAGACTCCAGATGGCTATGGGCGTGGGGAGTGACATATCATTTCAGGAGGCAGCCAATGCAGCACGCAGAGTTGAGATGGCTCTTGCTAGGGGAGGCGGTTATTCTTCAGATAAGAGATCTCGTAATTCTGGTAGATTCAGTGGTACCTCGTCCGGAGATAGAGATTTTTATGATAGAGGCCATCCTCCTAGGCCTTATCAGTCAGCTCTTCAGGTTTCTCATGATACTTCAGGTGATCGTAATTCTCAGCCACGCTACTCTGATCAGCAGCCTATCAGTGCACCACCACTTCGCTATTTTCAGCAGCCGAGGGCTTGTTTTACGTGCGGTGATCTTAGGTACATTGCAAAGTATTGCCCTCGAGCTTCTGACAGATCTCACCAGCAGGGTTCTCGTGCCATGATTCAGGCCCCAGTTCCCTCACAGCCTGCCCAGCCAGCTAGAGGCGGGGGTAGAGGACATAGAGGTGGAGGTAGAGGTCATAGAGGTGGAGCTCAAACTGATAGAGGTAGAGACCAGCCAGCAGCTGATCGTCTTAGAGATACTGCTCAGGGTGGTGGGGCACAGCCCGATGTTATGCACTTCCTGCCAGACCAGAGGCTGAGTCTTCTGATGCCGTCATTACAGGTATTATTTTGGTTTGTGATAGAAAGGCATCAGCATTATTTGACACTGGGTCTACATATTCGTATGTGTCTTCCTATTTTGCACCATACTTGATTCAGCCCAGTGATCCACTGAGTGTTCCTGTTCATGTGTCTACACCAGTAGGCGACTCTATTGTGGTTGATCGAGTTCATCGGTCATGTATTATAGTAATTGAGGGTCTTGAGACCCGTGCTTATTTATTACTCCTAAATATGGTGGACTTCGATATTATACTAGGCATGGACTGGCTATCTCCTTATCATGCTATTTTAGATTGCCACGCCAAGACTGTGACTTTAGCTCTGCCAAATTTGCCTCGTATAGAGTGGAAAGGAATTTCAGGTCATACTAGCCGTAATGTTATTTCTTATGTTAAAGCTCAGCGTATGGTTGGAAAGGGGTGCTTGGCTTATTTGGCCTATGTCCGTGATTCTAGTGCTGAGGTTCCTTCTATTGACTCTGTGCCTGTGGTTCGCGAATTTCCTGAAGTATTTCCTTCAGACTTGCCAGGTATGCCGCCCGATAGGGACATTGATTTTTGCATTGATTTGGCTCCGGGCACTCAGCCCATTTCCATTCCCCCATACCGTATGGCTCCGCCAGAGTTAAAAGAATTGAAGGAACAGTTGCAGGATTTACTTGAAAAGGGTTTCATTAGGCCCAGTGTTTCGCCGTGGGGTGCACATGTATTATTTGTAAAGAAGAAAGATGGTTCGATGAGAATGTGCATTGACTATCGACAGTTAAACAAGGTGACTATCAAAAATAAATATCCACTTCCGCGAATTGATGATTTATTTGACCAGCTTCGGGTGCCAAGGTATTTTCAAAGATAGATTTGAGATCTGGCTATCATCAGCTGAAGATTAGGGCATCCGATGTCCCTAAGACAGCGTTCCGCACTCGGTATGGACATTATGAATTTCTGGTCATGTCTTTTGGGTTGACAAATGCTCCAGCGGCTTTTATGGAATTAATGAATCGGGTGTTCCGGCCTTATTTAGACTTGTTTGTAATAGTCTTCATAGATGACATATTAATATATTCCCGCAGTCAGGAGGAGCATGCGCAACATCTCAGAGTGGCCTTACAGACTCTGAGAGATAGCCAGCTATATGCAAAATTTTCAAAGTGTGAATTTTGGCTAAGTTCGGTTGCATTCCTGGGTCATATTGTGACGGCAGCAGGTATTCAGGTTGATCCGAAGAAAATTGAGGCAGTCAAGAGCTGGCCTAGACCGACATCAGCCACGGATATTCGGAGTTTCTTGGGGTTAGCGGGTTATTATCGCCGATTCGTAGAAGGATTTTCGTCTATTGCAACCCCACTGACCAGATTGACCCAGAAGGGTGTTCAATTTGAATGGTCCGATGAATGTGAGGCGAGCTTTCAAAAGCTCAAGACAACCTTGACCACGACACCGGTATTGGTTTTACCCACAGGTACGGGACCTTATACTGTTTATTGTGATGCTTCCCGTATTGGGCTTGGTGCAGTGTTAATGCAGGATGGCGGGGTTAGCCTATGCTTCGAGGCAGTTGAAGATTCATGAAAAGAATTACCGAGTGCATGATCTAGAATTGGCGGCGATTATTCATGCATTGAAGATCTGGAGGCATTATTTGTATGGTGTAGTATGTGAAGTATACACCGATCATAAGAGTCTTCAGTATTTGTTTAAACAAAAGAGTTGAATTTGAGGCAGAGAAGGTGGCTAGAGTTGCTAAAAGACTATGATGTTACTATTTTATATCACCCAGGTAAGGCCAATGTGGTGGCCGATGCATTGAGTAGAAAGTCTACCAGCATGGGTAGTCTTGCATATATTCCGGTCAGTCAGAGACCATTAGCTATAGATGTCCGGGCCTTAGCTAACCGGTTCGTGAGATTAGACATTTCTGAGCCTAGCAGGGTGTTAGCCTGCACGGTCGCTCGTTCTTCCTTATTTGAGCGTATCCGTGAGAGGCAATTTGATGATCCTCATTTGCGTGAGTTGAGAGATACGGTACAACGGGGAGGTGCCACACAGGTAAATCTAGATGATGATGGGGTATTGAAATTGCAGGGTCGAGTTTGTGTGCCCAATGTCGAAGGGATTCGAGAGTTAATCTTAGCGGAGGCCCACAGCTTCGAGGTATTCTATTCACCCGGGTGACGTGAAGATGTATCAGGACTTATGGTAGCACTATTGGTGGCGTAGGATGAAGAAGCACATCGTTTTGTATATCGCTCGGTGTCTGAACTATTAGCAAGTGAAATATGAGCACCAGAGGCCTGGTGGTGTATTCCGAAGAATTGAAATTCCCGAGTGGAAATGGGAGCGAATTACAATGGACTTCGTTACTGGACTTCCTTTGACTTGGAGGAGATTTGATGCTATTTGGGTCATTGTTGATAGGATGAGCAGGTCAGCACACTTCATTCCAGTATCTGCCTCTTAATCATCAGAGAAGCTAGTAGAGATTTACATCATGGAGATTGTTTGCCTTCATGGGGTGCCGATGTCTATTATCTGAGATCGGGGTACACAGTTTACCTCGCATTTCTAGAGAGCTGTCCAGCAGGAGTTAGGCACCCAGGTTCAATTGAGTACAGTTTTTCATCCTCAGACGGACGGTCAGTCAGAGAGGACTTTTCAGATCCTATAGGGCATGCTCCGAGCCTGTGTCATTGATTTTGGAGGCTCGTGGGACCAGTTTCTGCCATTAGCAGAGTTTGCCTACAACAACAGCTATCAGTCTAGCATTCAGATGGCTCCATATGAGGTGTTGTATGGTAGGCGATGTCGGTCTCCAGTCGAATGGTTTGAGCCGGGAGAGAATCGGTTGTTGGGTACAGACTTAGTTCAGGAGGCCTTGGATAAGGTCAAGACTATTCAGGAGAGATTACGTTCAGCTCAGTCTAGGCAAAAGACTTATGCGGATCGCAAGGTGCGAGATGTAGATTTCATGGTTGGTGAACGAGTATTGCTTCGGGTGTCGCCTATGAAGGGCGTGATGAGGTTCGGAAAGAAGGGCAAGCTCAGCCCTAGGTATATTGGTCCATTTGAGATTCTAGACAGAGTGGGAGGGGTGGCTTACAGATTAGCTTTGCCGCCTAGCTTATCAGCCGTGCATCCGGTTTTTCATGTATCTATGCTTCGGAGATACCACGGCGATCCCACACATGTGTTAGACTTCAGTACTGTCCAATTGGACAATGATCTATCTTACGAGGAGGAGCGGGTAGCCATTCTAGACCGGCAGGTTCGACAGTTGAGGTCGAAGAGTTATCCTTCTGTGCGTGTTCAGTGGAGAGGTCAGCCTCCTGAGGCATCGACCTGGGAGTCCGAGTCTGATATGCGGAGCCGTTACCCACACTTGTTTCCTGACTCAGGTACTTCTTTCTTTTGTCCGTTCGAGGACGAACGGTTGTTTTAGAGGTGGAGATTGTGAAGACCCAAAGGGTCATCACTTATTTTATTAATAATTTCGAGCTTCTGAGGCCTTGAAAACCTCGTTCTATGTTGCCTCGATTTACGTGCACGATCCGAGCATGTAGCCGGAAAGATTTTGTGATAGAAAATATGAATTCTATGAGAAATTTGGATAAAAATGATATTAATATTGATATGGTTGACTTCGGTCAACATTTTTGGTAAACGGATCCGGACCGAGATTGGATGGTCCCGAGAGGTCCGTAGGAAAATATGGGACTTGGACATGCGTCCGGAGTCGAATTCTGAGGCCTAGAGCCCAAGTTATGAATTTTTCTATGAAATTGTTTTTGATGCAATTATTAAAGGAAATAAATTAATTGACCTTGGTATCGGGCTCGTATTTTGGTTCCGACGCCCGGTACAAGTCTTAAATATTATATATGTGATTTCTGTAAAGTTTGATGACATTTGGATGTCGTTTGAGATGTTTTGGACCTTGAGTCCCAAGTTTGAAAGTTTTGAAAACTAAAGGCATGAAAATCATGCATTTGAGGCTTGATTTGATGAAAACGAGGTGATATTGGCGATGTGATCGCACGAACAAGTTCATAATGTGTTTTTGAGGTTATGTGCATATTTGGTTTGGAGCCCCGAGGGCTCGGGTGAACTTTGGATAGGCCACGAGATCAATTTATCATGTTAGAAGTTGCTGTCTGCAACTGCTCTGCAGAGTTCGCAAATGCGAACAATAGTTCGCAAATGCGAACTCCCCACTATTCTGCAGAGTTTGCAAATGCGAACAATAGTTCGCAAATGCGAACTCCCCCCTATTGTGACTGTGTTCGCAAATGCGAACAATAGTTCGCAAATGCGAACTTGACCCTTCTGTGCCTGTGTTCGCAAATGCGAGATATAGTTCGCAAATGCGAACTGGCCACTATTCTGCCTGGGTTCGCAAATGCGAACAATAGTTTGCAAATGCGAACCTCCCCATATTTAGCCTTTGTTCGCAATTGCGAACAATAGTTCGCAAATGCGAACTTCCCAGTTTTGCCTTGGCTCCGCAAATGCGAAGAAATGTTCGCAAATGCGAACTTCCCACCCTTAGCTTATTTTTCAAACTCCAGAAATTGGTCGGGGTTCGCAATTGCGAACCCATGTTCGCAAATGCGAACACAGAGACCTGAAAAACACGAATTTCAGTCATTTCTTCATTTTTCACAAAACCAAAACACCCATTCGCGACTCTTCAAGGATTTCTTCTTCATCAAAACGATTGTAAGTCACTTTTTACTTAATTCTTTCAATTCCTAACATCATTAAACATGTTTTTCATAAGAAATCAAAGATTTTCATGGTAAAATTCTTGTTTTTGTTAGAAAATAGGGTTTTTCATAAATTGGGGAATTGGACCTCGAATTGAGGTCCGATTTTGAAACAAATCATATACATGAACTCGTGGGGGGATGGGTAACTGGATTTTGGTACTAACCCCGAATTCCGACCATGTGGGCCCGGGGTTGAAATTCACTATTCATGGCAGAATGTTGTAAAAGTGGTATTTGGTCTTAAGAATTAGTTTGTTGAGTAGAATTGATGATATTAAATCAATTGTGTATAGATACAATTGGATTGGAGTCAAATTCGAAAGGAAAGGGCATTGCTACGGATTAAATCATTCGTAAACTTTCGAGGTAAGTGTTTGTTCTATCCTAGTTTGTAGGGATATGAATTTAATTATAAATATTGTTGACATAGAGATTATTGGCTAAATGCCGGTAACATATATACTATATAATTGGGATCGGGTGGTACGCCTACCACGAGATATAATTATTGATATAATTGGGAGCGGGTGGTACGCCTACCACGAGATATAATTATTGATATAATTGGGAGCGGGTGGTACGCCTACCACGAGATATAATTATTGATATATTTGGGAGCGGGTGGTACGCCTACCACAAGATATAATTATTGATATAATTGGGAGCGGGTGGTACGCCTACCACGAGATATAATTATTGATATATTTGGGAGCGGGTGGTACGCCTACCACAAGATATAATTATTGATATCATTGGGAGCGGGTGGTACGCCTACCACGATATATAATTATTGATAATTGGGAGCGGGTGGTACGCCTACCACAAGAGATAATTAATGTGATAGTTGGGAGCGGGTGGTACGCCTACCACGAGACATGAAATGAAAGAGGAAATTGAGACAAGAAAGTAAGGTTTATTCTGTTGATTTGATTATTCTGGATAACTTGAGTTATTGACTGTTATTTTAGAGCCGAGTATTTCTTTATAAATGTATCGTATATATATACATATATATATCTATATTGCAATTGTACAGGTTTAGGTGGGTGACCGGCCTTAGCCTTGTCACTAGTTCGGCGGGATAGGCCGGGCACTTACCGAGCACATGGGGTCGGTTGTGCGAATACTACACTCTGCGCTCTTTTTGCGCGGATACGGGTTACGGACAGCAGCAGCGACGGTAGTGACTTGTGGATTTTTCGACTACGAGACTACGAGGTAGCCTTGCAGAGCGTCCGCGGGATCCGTTGTCTCTTCTATCTATGCTTTTCGTTCGTTATCTCATGTAATCGAGATAAACGAGCTTGTATTTTCTTTCGGACGGTTATGTGTATTATTCTTAGAAGTTCGTGAGTATTGTGACACCAATCTTGGGTAGTATATCGGATTTGGATTTTCTTTATCACATTTGACTAAGTCTTCCGCTGTAATTTTTATGTTGTTAATAAGAAATTAGTAATTAATGGAGATGTAATTAATATTTGGCTTGCCTAGCTTCCATTTAGTAGGCGCCATCATGACCCCGATGGTGGGAAATCCGGGTCGTGACAAGTTGGTATCAGAGCACTAGGTTGCATAGGTCTCACAACTCACGAACAACCTTAGTAGAGTCTGAAGGATCGGTACGGAGACGTCTGTATTTATCCTTCAGAGTCTATTGAGTTAGGAAAAAGTCTCTCATTTGTTCTTTCTTGTCGTGCTACTTGATCCTCAATTGCTGATTGAATTTCTATTCTGTCCTTTCGCAGATGGTAAGGACACGCACTTCTTCGTCCGCTGACCAGCAGCCTGAGCCCCAGACAGCTCCTGTGAGGGGCGGGGGTCGGGGCCGTATCAGAGGCCGTGGTAGGGGTAGAGCTCAGCCTCAGGCGGCTACCCCAGAGGTGGAGCCTCATATTGAGATGGAAGAGGAGGTTCCGGTTCCAGCAGCTCCAGTGGGCCCAGCTCAGGTCCCAGGAGAGGCTTTGATTACCCCGGATCTCCGGGATGCTTTGGTCAGAATAGCGGGATTTATGGATAGCATTGCCAGAGCGGGTTTATTATCAGTTGCCCCAGCTACTTCTCAGGCTGGAAGAGGGGCCCAGACTCCTATTGCTCATACTCCGGAGCCAGTAGCTCCTCAGCCTCAGGCACCAGTAATTCAGCCAGCTGTGGCCACTCAGTCAGGTACCACAGCTTATGCCGGCGATGGAGCGGCCATGACTTTCGATTCGTTATGGAGGCTTGATCGGTTCTCCAAGCTATTTACCACTACATTCAGTGGAGCCGCATCAGAGGATCCTCAGGACTTTTTATTCAGTTGCCATGAGATTCTCAAGACTATGGGGATCGTGGAAACAAACGGAGTTGACTTCTGTACCTTCAGACTTGCAGGATCCGCCAAGACTTGGTGGAGAGATTATTGCTTGACTCGACCAGCAGGGTCCCCAGCTTTATCATGGGACCAGTTTGCGGAACTATTTATGGAGAAGTTTCTCCCTGCTACTCAGCGGGATTTACTTCGGAGGCAGTTTGAGCGCCTCCATCAGGGCACTATGACAGTTACACAGTATGAGACGAGATTTATTGACTTGGCTCGTCATGCGGTGGTGATACTTCCCACGGAGCGGGAGAGGGTCCGCAGATTTATAGATGGGCTTAATCAGCCGATTAGACTCCAGATGGCTATGGGCGTGGGGAGTGACATATCATTTCAGGAGGCAGCCAATGCAGCACGCAGAGTTGAGATGGCTCTTGCTAGGGGAGGCGGTTATTCTTCGGATAAGAGGCCTCGTCATTCTGGTAGGTTTGGTGGTTCTTCCTCTGGTGGCAGAGAATTTTATGATAGAGGCCATCCTCCTAGGCCTTATCAGTCAGCTCTTCAGGTTTCTCATGATGCTTCAGGTGATCGTAATTCTCGGCCACGCTACTCTGATCAGCAGCCTATCAGTGCACCACCACTTCGCCATTTTCAGCAGCCGAGGGCTTATTTTACGTGCGGTGATCTTAGGTACATTGCAAAGTATTGCCCTCGAGCTTCTGACAGATCTCACCAGCAGGGTTCTCGTGCCATGATTCAGGCCCCAGTTCCCTCACAGCCTGCCCAGCCAGCTAGAGGCGGGGGTAGAGGACATAGAGGTGGAGGTAGAGGTCATAGAGGTGGAGCTCAAACTGATAGAGGTAGAGACCAGCCAGCAGCTGATCGTCTTAGAGATACTGCTCAGGGTGGTGGGGCACAGCCCGATGTTATGCACTTCCTGCCAGACCAGAGGCTGAGTCTTCTGATGCCGTCATTACAGGTATTATTTTGGTTTGTGATAGAAAGGCATCGGCATTATTTGACCCTGGGTCTACATATTCGTATGTGTCTTCCTATTTTGCACCATACTTGATTCAGCCCAGTGATCCACTGAGTGTTCCTGTTCATGTGTCTACACCAGTAGGCGACTCTATTGTGGTTGATCGAGTTCATCGGTCATGTATTATAGTAATTGAGGGTCTTGAGACCCGTGTTGATTTATTACTCCTAAATATGGTGGACTTCGATATTATACTAGGCATGGACTGGCTATCTCCTTATCATGCTATTTTAGATTGCCACGCCAAGACTGTGACTTTAGCTCTGCCAAATTCGCCTCGTATAGAGTGGAAAGGAATTTCAGGTCATACTAGCCGTAATGTTATTTCTTATGTTAAAGCTCGGCGTATGGTTGGAAAGGGATGCTTGGCTTATTTGGCCTATGTCCGTGATTCTAGTGCTGAGGTTCCTTCTATTGACTCTGTGCCTGTGGTTCGCGAATTTCCTGAAGTATTTCCTTCAGACTTGCCAGGTATGCCGCCCGATAGGGACATTGATTTTTGCATTGACTTGGCTCCAGGCACTCAGCCCATTTCCATTCCCCCATATCGTATGGCTCCGCCAGAGTTAAAAGAATTGAAGGAGCAGTTGCAGGATTTACTTGAAAAGGGTATCAGTAGACCCAGTGTTTCGCCGTGGGGTGCACCAGTATTATTTGTTAAAGAAGAAAGATGGTTCGATGAGAATGTGCATTGACTATCGACAGTTAAACAAGGTGACTATCAAAAATAAATATCCACTTCCGCGAATTGATGATTTATTTGACCAGATTCAGGGTGCCAAGGTATTTTCAAAGATAGATTTGAGATCTGGCTATCATCAGCTGAAGATTAGGGCATCCGATGTCCCTAAGACCGCGTTCCGCACTCGGTATGGACATTATGAATTTCTGGTCATGTCTTTTGGGTTGACAAATGCTCCAGCGACTTTTATGGAATTAATGAATCGGGTGTTCCGGCCTTATTTAGACTTGTTTGTAATAGTCTTCATTGATGACATATTAATATATTCCCGCGGTCAGGAGGAGCATGCGCAACATCTCAGAGTGGCCTTACAGACTCTGAGAGATAGCCAGCTATATGCAAAATTTTCAAAGTGTGAATTTTGGCTAAGTTCAGTTGCATTCCTGGGTCATATTGTGACGGCAGCAGGTATTCAGGTTGATCCGAAGAAAATTGAGGCAGTCAAGAGCTGGCCTAGACCGACATCAGCCACAGATATTCGGAGTTTCTTGGGGTTAGCGGGTTATTACCGCCGATTTGTAGAAGGATTTTCTTCTATTGCAACCCCACTGACCAGATTGACCCGGAAGGGTGTTCAATTTGAATGGTCCGATGAATGTGAGGCGAGCTTTCAAAAGCTCAAGACAACCTTGACCACAGCACCGGTATTGGTTTTACCCACAGGTACGGGACCTTATACTGTTTATTGTGATGCTTCCCGTATTGGGCTTGGTGCGGTGTTAATGCAGGATGGCAAGGTTATCGCTTATGCTTCGAGGCAGTTAAAGATACATGAAAAGAATTATCCAGTTCATGATCTTGAGTTAGCAGCAGTGGTTCATGCCTTAAAGATCTGGAGGCATTATTTATATGGTGTGACATGTGAGGTGTACACTGATCACAAAAGCCTACAGTACTTGTTCAAGCAGAAGGAGTTGAATCTACGACAGCGGAGATGGTTAGAGTTGCTAAAAGACTATGATGTTACTATCTTATATCACCCAGGTGAGGCCAATGTGGTGGCCGATGCATTGAGTAGAAAGTACGCCGTAGTCTTGCATACATTCCGGTCAGTCAGAGACCATTAGCTCTAGATGTCCCGGCCTTAGCCAACCGGTTCGTGAGATTAGACATTTCTGAGCCTAGCAGGGTGTTAGCTGCACGGTCGCTCGTTCTTCCTTATTTGAGCGTATCCGTGAGAGGCAATTTGATGATCCTCATTTGCGTGAGTTGAGAGATACGATACAGCAAGGAGGTGCCACACAGGTAAATCTAGATGATGATGGGGTATTGAAATTGCAGGGTCGAGTTTGTGTGCCCAATGTCGAAGGAATTCGAGAGTTAATCTTAGCGGAGGCCCATAGCTCACGGTATTCTATTCACCCAGGTGCCGCGAAGATGTACCAAGACTTACGTCAGCACTATTGGTGGCGCAGAATGAAGAAAGATATCGTTGCGTATGTCGCTCGGTGTCTAAATTGTCAGCAGGTGAAATATGAGCACCAGAGGCCTGGTGGTGTATTCCAGAGAATTGAAATTCCCGAGTGGAAATGGGAGCGGATCACTATGGACTTCGTTACTGGACTTCCTTTGACTCGGAGGAAATTTGATGCTATTTGGGTCATTGTTGATAGGCTGACCAAGTCGACACACTTTATTCCAGTATCTGTCTCCTACTCCTCGGAGAGGTTAGCGGAGGTTTACATTAGGGAGATTGTTCGTCTCCGTGGAGTGCCGGTATCTATTATCTCCGATCGGGGTACGCGGTTTACCTCGCGGTTACGGAGAGCGGTCCCGGCGAGGAGTTAGGCACCCGGGTTCGGTTGAGTACGGCATTTCATCCTCGGACGGATGGCCGGTCCGAGAGGACTATTCGGATTCTTGAGGACGTGCTTCGAGCCCGTATTATTGATTTCGGAGGCTCGTGGGATCGGTTTCTACCATTAGCAGAGTTCGCCTACAATAACAGTTACCAATCTAGCATCCGGATGGCTCCGTATGAGGCGTTATATGGTAGGCGATGTCGATCACCGGTTGGATGGTTTGAACCGGGAGAGGCTCGGTTGTTGGGTACAGACTTAGTTCAGGAGGCCTTGGATAAGGTCAAGACTATTCGGGAGAGATTGCGTTCAGCTCGGTCTAGGCAAAAGACTTATGCGGATCGCAAGGTGCGAGATGTAGATTTCATGGTTGGTGAACGAGTATTGCTTCGGGTGTCGCCTATGAAGGGCGTGATGAGGTTCGGAAAGAAGGGCAAGCTCGGCCCTAGGTATATTGGTCCATTTGAGATTCTAGATAGAGTGGGAGGGGTGGATTACAGATTAGCTTTGCCGCCTAGCTTATCAGCCGTGCATCCAGTTTTCATGTATCTATGCTTCGGAGATACCACGGCGATCCCACACATGTGTTAGACTACAGTTATTGTCCAATTGGACAATGATCTATCTTACGAGGAGGAGCCGGTAGCCATTCTAGACCGGCGGGTTCGACGGTCGAGGTCGAAGAGTTATCCTTCCGTGCGTGTTCGGTGGAGAGGTCGGCCTCCCGAGGCATCGACCCGGGAGTCGCGAGTCCGATATGCGGAGCCGTTACCCACACTTGTTTCCGACTCGGGTACTTCTTTCTTTTGTCCGTTCGAGGACGAACGGTTGTTTTAGAGGTGGAGATTGTGACGACCCAAAAGGTCATCACTTATTTTATTAATAATTTCGAGCTTCTGAGGCCTTGAAAACCTCGTTCTATGTTGCCTCGATTTACGTGCACGATCCGAGCATGTAGCCGGAAAGATTTTGTGATAGAAAATATGAATTCTATGAGAAATTTGGATAAAAATGATATTAATATTGATATGGTTGACTTCGGTCAACATTTTTGGTAAACGGATCCGGACCCGAGATTGGATGGTCCCGAGAGGTCCGTAGGAAAATATGGGACTTGGACATGCGTCCGGAGTCGAATTCGAGGCCTAGAGCCCAAGTTATGAATTTTTATGTGGAATTGTTTTTGATACAATTATTAAAGGAAATAAATTAATTGACCTTGGTATCGGGCTCGTATTTTGGTTCCGACGCCCGGTACAAGTCTTAAATATTATATATGTGATTTCTGTAAAGTTTGATGACATTTGGATGTCGTTTGAGATGTTTTGGACCTTGAGTCCCAAGTTTGAAAGTTTTGAAAACTAAAGGCATGAAAATCATGCATTTGAGGCTTGATTTGATGAAAACGAGGTGATATTGGCGATGTGATCGCACGAACAAGTTCATAATGTGTTTTTGAGGTTATGTGCATATTTGGTTTGGAGCCCCGAGGGCTCGGGTGAACTTTGGATAGGTCACGAGATCAATTTATCATGTTAGAAGTTGCTGTCTGCAACTGGTCTGCAGAGTTCGCAAATGCGAACAATAGTTCGCAAATGCGAACTCCCCACTATTCTGCGGAGTTCGCAAATGCGAACAATAGTTCGCAAATGCGAACTCCCCCTATTGTGCCTGTGTTCGCAAATGCGAACAATAGTTCGCAAATGCGAACTTGACCCTACTGTGCCTGTGTTCGCAAATGCGAACTATAGTTCGCAAATGCGAACTGGCCACTATTCTGCCTGGGTTCGCAAATGCGAACAATAGTTCGCAAATGCGAACCTCCCCATATTTAGCCTTTGTTCGCAATTGCGAACAATAGTTCGCAAATGCGAACTTCCCAGTTTTGCCTTGGCTTCGCAAATGCGAAGAAATGTTCGCAAATGCGAACTTCCCACCCTTAGCTTATTTTTCAAACTCCGGAAATTGGTCGGGGTTCGCAATTGCGAACCCATGTTCGCAAATGCGAACACAGAGACCTGAAAAACACGAATTTCAGTCATTTCTTCATTTTTCACAAAACCAAAACACCCATTCGCGACTCTTCAAGGATTTCTTCTTCATCAAAACGATTGTAAGTCACTTTTTACTTAATTCTTTCAATTCCTAACATCATTAAACATGTTTTTCATAAGAAATCAAAGATTTTCATGGTAAAATTCTTGTTTTTGTTAGAAAATAGGGTTTTTCATAAATTGGGGAATTGGACCTCGAATTGAGGTCCGATTTTGAAACAAATCATATACATGAACTCGTGGGGGATGGGTAATCGGATTTTGGTCCTAACCCCGAATTCCGACCATGTGGGCCCGGGGTTGAAATTCACTATTCATGGCAGAATGTTGTAAAAGTGGTATTTGGTCTTAAGAATTAGTTTGTTGAGTAGAATTGATGATATTAAATCAATTGTGTATAGATACAATTGGATTGGAGTCAAATTCGAAAGGAAAGGGCATTGCTACGGATTAAATCATTCGTAAACTTTCGAGGTAAGTGTTTGTTCTATCCTAGTTTGTAGGGATATGAATTTAATTATAAATATTGTTGACATAGAGATTATTGGCTAAATGCCGGTAACATATATACTATATAATTGGGATCGGGTGGTACGCCTACCACGAGATATAATTATTGATATAATTGGGAGCGGGTGGTACGCCTACCACAAGATATAATTATTGATATAATTGGGAGCGGGTGGTACGCCTACCACGAGATATAATTATTGATATATTTGGGAGCGGGTGGTACGCCTACCACGAGATATAATTATTGATATAATTGGGAGCGGGTGGTACGCCTACCACGAGATATAATTATTGATATATTTGGGAGCGGGTGGTACGCCTACCACAAGATATAATTATTGATATCATTGGGAGCGGGTGGTACGCCTACCACGATATATAATTATTGATAATTGGGAGCGGGTGGTACGCCTACCACAAGAGATAATTAATGTGATAGTTGGGAGCGGGTGGTACGCCTACCACGAGACATGAAATGAAAGAGGAAATTGAGACAAGAAAGTAAGGTTTATTATGTTGATTTGATTATTCTGGATAACTTGAGTTATTGACTGTTATTTTAGAGCAGAGTATTTCTTTATAAATGTATCGTATATATACATATATATATCTATATTGCAACTGTACAGGTTTAGGTGGGTGACTGGCCTTAGCCTTGTCACTAGTTCGCTGGGATAGGCCAGGCACTTACCAACACATGGGGTCGGTTGTGCTGATACTACACTCTGCGCTCTTTTTGCGCAGATACAGGTTACGGACAGCAGCAGCGACAGTAGTGACTTGTGGATTTTTCGACTACTGAGACTACGAGGTAGCCTTGCAGGCGTCCGCAGGACCCGTTGTCTCTTCTATCTATGCTTTTCATTCTGTTATCTCATGTAATCGAGATAAACAACTTGTATTTTCTTTCAGACGGTTATGTGTATTATTCTTAGAAGTTCGTGAGTATTGTGACACCAATCTTGGGTAGTATATCAGATTTGGATTTTCTTTATCACATTTGACTAAGTCTTCCGCTGTAATTTTTATGTTGTTAATAAGAAATTAGTAATTAATGGAGATGTAATTAATATTTGGCTTGCCTAGCTTCCATTTAGTAGGCGCCATCATGACCCCGATGGTGGGAAATCCGGGTCGTGACACTAGCACCCTGCAAGTGGTCGAATAAATCATCAATACAGGGTAATGGATACTTGTTCTTGATGGTAACTTTGTTCAACTGGCGGTAATCAATGCACATCCTCATAGTCCCATCCTTTTTCTTTACAAACAGCACTGGTGCACCCAAAGGCGATACACTAGGCCTAACAAACCCCTTAGCTAGAAACTCCTCTAACTGCTCCTTAGGAGCCATACAGTATGGTGGGATAGATATAGGCTGAGTTCCTGGAGCCAAGTCGGTACAGAAATCAATATCATGATCTGGAGGCATGCTCGGAAGATCAGAAGGAAAAACATCGGCGAACTCTCAGACTACTGATACTGAATTTATCGTCGGAGACTCTGCAGTAGTGTCTCGAACATAAGCTAAGTAGGCCAAACACCCCTTCTAAACCATGTGTTAAGCCTTCAAGAAGGAAATAACCTTGCTAGGTGTATCTACAGTGGAGCCCCTCCACTCCAATCTCAGTAACCCTGGCATCACTAGAGAAGTAGTCTTGGAATGGCAATCTAGAACAACGTGATAAGGAGATAGCCAATCCATGCCCAGTATAACCTCAAAGTCGATCATATCCGGCTACATGAGGTATGATCTAGTCTCAAAACCATAGAAAGTAACCACACAAGACTAGTAGACCCGATTCACAACAACAAAATCACCCACAAGAGTGGACACATAAACAGGAACACCTAAGGGCTAAGGAGAAATGGCCAAGAACCGAGCAAACAGAGATGATACATATGAATAAGTGGAACCTGGATCAAATAATACCGACGCATCTCTACCACTGACAGAAATAATACCTGTAATCACGGCATCTGAGGCCAATGCATCTGGTCTGGCGGGAAGAGCATAGAACCTAGTTGGAGCACCGGCTGACTGGCCTCCAACTGACTGAGCAGTAGCTGGCTGACCTCTCCCTATCTGGACCCTACCCTTGGAACGACCTCTGCCAGTGTGCTCTCCACCTCTAGGCGACTGGACCATTGGTATTGGAGTCACGGGCTGCTGCCCCTGCTGTACTGCCTTGCCCTTAAGCCTGGGGCAGTATCTTCTCATGTGGCCTGAATTCCCGCACTCAAAAAAATGTGGTACGGCGGCATGCTGCCTAGATGGCTGTCCTTGAATACCCGAGGGCCCACTAAAAGAAGCTTGAGTAGCCAGCGGGAGGTAAGAACCCTCATGCATAGCACTAAAATATGGACCGGAAGACTCCGGAGGACCTGAATACCCACTAGATGAACCTTGGATGGCTGGCGGGCGATGCAAACTCTCTTGCATGGCACTGAAATAGGAGCGCGCTGGAGCACCGCGAGAAGGTGGTGGTGCTGGAGCTGGGGGCCTACTGGACTGACCCCTCCCAAAATGACCTCTGCCCTAGCTGGGGCGCCTTTGAACTCGCCTTAGAATCTGGCCCTCTTATCCTACCGCATCTCCTCTCTACCCCTCATCTGATAACCCTCGATTCTGCGGGCAATCTCAAGTACTAGATGATATCCTATGCCCATATCTGTCTCACGAGCCATACCCGGCAGGATAGTGGGATGTAACCCTGCAACAAACCACCGAGCTCTCTCTGCCTCCGTGGGGAGTACTATGAGTGCATGGCAAGACAACTTAGAGAATCTTGCCTCATAATCAGTCACTGACATATATCCCTACTCCAGATACTCAAATTGATGATGTAGCTCTTCCCTCTCGGAGGGTGGAATGTACTGATAAAGAAATAACTGGGTGAACTGACCCCAAGTGAGGGGAAGAGTGCCTGCTGGCCTGCTAAGCAAATAGGACTGCCACCATCTACGAACCCTACCCTCCAACTGGAAAGTAGTAAAGTCGACTCCATATGACTTCAATATCCTCATGTTGTGCAGCCTATCCCTGCACCTGTCAATGAAATCCTGGGCGTCCTCATGACGCTCGCCCCCAAAGACTGGAGGGTGCAATTTGGTCCATCTGTCTAATAACTTCTGCGGATCACCGTCCACAGCTGGCCTGGACTGGGGTGCCACTGCAATAACTGGCTAGACCCCCTCTACGGGTAGTGTACCTAGAGTATGATAAATGGCGGCTGCATGAACTGGAGCTTGAGCGGTAGGGGTCTGTGCTCCCCCTCCTGCCTATGAGGTAGCCAGATCTGCTGGAAATAAGCAAGCCTGAGTCATAGTGTCCATGAGCCGAAGCATACGACCCATGACCTCCTAAAATCTCGGTGCAGTCATAAAATCCACTGGAGTAGGTGCAGCTACAGGCGCCTCACTCTGCTCCTCGATGATGGGATCCTCTGCAGAGTCTGTTGGTGGCACAAATGGAATGGATCTGGGAAGCCCTCGTCCCCTACCATGGGCTGATGCCCTCCCCCGGCCTTGACCTCGACCTCTAGCAACTGAGGGAGTAGCTCATCCTGTGTCTGGTACATCAACGGTGCGGGTCCTCACCATCTGTGAGCGAATTGGAGAGGAAACTTAGTACACTAACCACTGCATGATGGAAATGAATAAAGAGTAGTATTTCCTAACATCCTATAGCCCCTTGAAGATAAATACAGACGTCTCCGTACCGATCTACACGACCTTACTAGGTTTGCTCGTAACTTATGAGACCTACATGAACCTAGTGCTCTGATACCATGTTGTCACGACCCATTTTTCATAAATAGGTCATGATGGCGCCTAACACCATAGTTAGGCCAGCCGAGTGCGGAATTATGACTTAAATACCCATTTTTGTTTAACTCGAAACCAACATACCAAAGATTCCAGTAAATGAAGAAAACAACAGAACTATAAAGTACAGACATAAAAATAGACCCAAAAAATAAACACCCATACAGTGTGTGTTCCAGAACCCGATGTCACTAGCTACGGGTGACCAATAGAGTATATACCAAAATATACAAAACACTGTCCTACTGTCTGAATCAAAATAGACAGAAAATCATAAATACAAGAAAATGACTTCTTCAGCTGCAGATCGGCATGATAAAGAAGGCAACTCATCGTAGAAGTCCCCGAGCTAAACCACTGCTGTGCGCCCGAATACTAACCAGATCCACCTGCCTTAAAACCTGTACATTTAAGTACAAAAGTGCAGCATGAGTACAAAAACCACATGTACTCAGTAAGTATCCCATCTAATCTCAAAGAAGTAGAGACGAGAGGTCGACTTGATACTTACTAAGGTCCAAATAATATGTTATAGTAGAGTGGATTATACAACACAGTAAATTATCAATAATACATGTTCCACCAAAGAATTTTACCTGATTTCTTACTTTAATCAAATTTCCAGTTTCTTTCTTTAAATAGCAATTAGTATTAATACCACAATTAACTGTAACACATAAATCATGCACAAACATGCCAAGGTCGACGATCCGCTCCAACAAAAAATAAATGTGTACTGCCGAGGGTCGAGCGGCACGAACCATAGATGCATCTATTATCACCGAGGCGATCGGCCCGGTCCAAAATCATCAACAATATCAAGAAAAGCACATAAGGCTCAATTACATACAAGGAAAAAGTCTACCAATACTCAATAATTTTATATGTTCACTTTCATGTTTTCAAGTTTCTAACAATTTACAACGTTCATATTGGCAACTTAAAGTAAGACATATTCCCCAAATAGGCATGCGTGGGTCCTAAAATACCCGAACAATATTCATGTAGTATCTACGTACGGACTCTTATCACCTCGTACGCATGTAGCCCCCGCATTTAGCAACAATTAATCATTTAAATCCTAAGGGGACAATTTTCATGTTACAAGGTTAGAAAGGAGACTCACCTCGCTCCATAGTGCACTCCCAATCTCCAAGAAGGAGCTCAAGTCCTTAATTCAAAGCAGGACAATCCCAAACTAAGCAAATGAATCAAGAACTAGTAAATAAAGGCTTACAAGATCGAGTTCTAGCTATTTAAGCAATTTCCTAATCATTAACAATAGTTTCCTAAATTTCGACCCCGGGCCCACGTGCCCGGATTCCGAGATTTTTTTAGGGAAGTTGTTCTCTATCACCTAAGGATCACAATTATATGATTTCCAGTTCATTGCATGGCCAATTTTGTGTTAAAACTTTAATTCTCATTAAACCCTAGGTCTAGCTCAAATTCCTTGATTTTACCCAATCCTTGGTGTTAATTATACCTAATGTTTATATAGTTGAAATAAAAAGAAGTGGGGATTACTTACCTCGAAATGTTATGTTGAAACTCCCCTTTTGAATCACCAAAATCACCAAAGAGTTGAGAGAGATATGGGAGAAATGAGAGTAAGCTCGAATTAAATGAGGTTCTTTCCCCTGCGATTTCCGCTTCTGTGGAAGGAATCCCGCTTCTGCGAGTTCTGCTTCAGCGGAAATGGGCCACTTTTACGAAAAAGGGCCAAGTAGGATTGGGCCGCTTTGCGGTCCCATACTCGCTTCTACAAGTCTGCTTAAGCAGAAATCCCACCGCTTCTGCGGTTAGGGCCTGGGGCGGATGGACCACTTCTGCGGTCGGGGGTCCGCTTTTGCGATTTCCCCTGTGGCTCGCCCCTTCCGCTTCAGTGACTAGACGACCACTTCTGCGGTCCAAGAGCCACAGAAGCGGTTTTGACAGAAGCAGTTGGAGGAATTTTTCCTTAGTTTTCAACTTCGCTCGAACCTCGACCATTTAACGCTCGGGGCTCCCGAGCTCCGCTCGAACATAGCGACAAGTCTGAAGTCACGAGATGGACCTAGTCGAACCCTCGGAACACTCAAAACATTATTAAATCAATGAATCGGACACTTCCTACCAACGGGCCAAAATGCCCTTAAACTACTTAGATTGACACCAAATTTTACAAGCAGGTCTTAACTGAAATTTCGGACTTGTACCAAGTTTTAGAAGTGAAATTCGAACCCGATACCTATGAAAACGATAGTTTCTTGGTTTATTAAATCTTTTAAACTTAAACTTACCAATTTTTACATAAAATTCCATTACTCAGGCTAGGGACCTCGGAATTCGATTTTGGGCATACGCCCAGGTCCCATATTTTTTCACGGACTCTCAGAAATTGTCGGATAACGATTCCAAGTTAGTTTTCCTAAAATGTTGACCAAAGTCAAACTTGGCCTTTTTAGAGGAATTAAAGAAGCAACTAGGCTTATTGTTAGTCGAAATTCTTCAACTTCCGAACCATCCACCCCCGCGAGTCATAATTTGGCTAAAGCAAACATGGAAATTATTATTTAAGGGAACGGTGTTCGAAAATGAAAAATGACCAGTCGGGTTGTTACAAGTTGAATTTTTTTTTAATTTTTCTTTAGACTTTAAACCCTCAAGAAAACTGTCAAGGAAGTCCATCGTTGGGAAAAGTCCCAAATTTTTTGAAAATTTTACTTGAAAAAAAAACTATTACCTGGTTCAATTGTCATCCCATGGAAAAGAACCGTGGCCAAAAGAAAAACCAAGAGGAATTATTTCTGCCTAAGTTTCTTTTCTTTTTTGTGATTTTTTTAATGCGCATAAAATAATACAACTAATATAAAAAACTACCCAAATAGTATCTTCACCCTACACTTAAAATTGTGCATTATCCCCAATGCAAATCATAAATAACAAGAGGGTGACAGAAACTCCCTAGTTGGCCAAAGGCCGAAGCATCAACAATTTATGGGATACTCAAACTTCTCCCAAGCTTGGTCCTTCGTGCACGTACCTCACACTTAATTCCAACCATCTGGTTTGCTGCTGTATCCTTCCAATAGCTTTGCTTTCTATGCTCCTAAAAAATCACAAATTGACGCTACAAAAAAAATACAATAAAAAATAAAATAAAAAATAAAATAAAAAATAAAATAAAGTAGTAAAGTTGGGTTGCTTCCCAACAAGTGCTTGATTTAACATCGCGGCATGACATGAATCACTTTTTGCCTCCACCTTGAGCTTATAAATTGAACCCCAAGTTTTATTTCAAGATTATGATTATGCTCTCGGGATGGTACAAATTCTTGCGAGCCAAACATTAGATAAAGTCTTATGTAATTTTTGGCTCTCGACCGAGGAGTTTCACCTTGCCTAGATAGCCTTGAGAGTTTCAAAATAAAAGGCTCATCTACCTCTTCCTTGGACTCCTTTTTATGCTCGTAAGGATCCATTCCCTTTTCACCATTCGAACATAATGTAAAGAAGTGTTTGGAATGAGATCCAACATGCTCAAATACATGAACTTCATGATTTTTGACCTCCTCAACACCAGTCACACAAGAGTCAACTAAATTTGTATCTTAAATGTCCTTGGCTGACTCTAGTGTTACTTCTTGAACATGGGCATCCTCAAATTCTAGTTGGATAGATTGTTGGCGTTTTACTTTGACATCCTCCATTAGCACCTCAATTTCAGTGTCTAATTCATGCTCTTCTTGACTACTATCTCCAATATTGACTTGTTGAACATTAAATGCTTCCATTAGTTGACTCATTTTGTGCCTCCAGGTTGCGAATAGTAGCATCTTGCCTTTCTGTCTACATTCATCTTTAATCATTTTGTTCAATAAGGTAATTTAGCATATCCTTGATCTCTTTTAGATTATCATCCCCGGGGTTCTTTGTTCCTATTAACTTCACAAAAAAAAGTAGAACCATCAAAGTAAGGGGTTGGGAAAAGATAAAAAATATAAGCACGACCATGAAAGTAACCATCTCGACCACCATATATATATCACATATATCCCACACATAATATTGAATTGGTACACATAACTCGCTCTCGAAAATATTTAGACTATTTTGACCTAGGTGGTTTCTGCCACGATTCACACAAGGAAGATCAACAGTAGAATTACCAACATCAAAATTTTCACAATTCCAGGATGCCGTGTTTCTCAAATTAAAAGTAAAATAAAAAAAATCTAATATAAAAAATAAAATAAAAGTTAACCTAGCAATATGTATACATATAGCTACACCATTAGTTCCCCGGCAACGACGGCAAAATTTGATTACGCCCAACTCTAATCCTACAAAGGATAAGCGATCATTGCAAATATAATTCGGGAGTCGAATCCCACAGAGAATTAAGGCTTAGCCGTCTTTTTAATATCCCTAAGAAGACAAGATTGAATAATTTTCTAATTACAAAAGATTATAGTATTTATTTTTATCTAATTAACTAACAAATACTAGAAAGCAGTAAAACTATCAACTAACGAGACAAAGGGTTAGGACTAAATTAAGGAGGTCTAGAGTTATGATTTCCCCAATTGTCGGAATCCTTCTAACTATGTTCCCTACAAAATTTTCAATGTATTCTCTACTGATCGTGAGCACTTTAGGTTCCGTAATTCTTTCTCGAGAAACTACAATAAATACTAGACATATTCTCTCGAACTACGCTAGTTGGCTTTATCTAAACGCTTATGACCACGTCAAGGCTTTGTTATTTCTAAACTTGCCTTTAAACCCGCTGCATTGATTTCTCACATACGTTAGGAGTTAAGTTGTTCCATAACCACCTAAATATGTTTCCTTTCTCAAGAAATACATAATAAATAGGCACAGTCAATCGATGGTCATTCAATCAATAACAATAAATACGTAGCTGAACAAGTAGAGAAATCCAACAGTTCAATTATATAAAAATATAATAAAAATTTATCCTACAAATGGTTCCATAATAACCCTAGATAAAAAATTAGGTATTCATGATAGTATGTAAAACTACAAAGCTCAAATTCAAAACCAACAATAAGAATAGGAAGAGGAAGGGGGAAAATTCGTAGTTGAATTTTCCTCCTTGCTCCTAGCGTGTTCTTGCCTCCAAGGGTGTTGTCTAACCCTAAGGTAGTATCTCCTCCTTCAAAGTGGTGTTTTAGGATGTATTTATATGACCTAGGGTTGATGAAGGTTGGAATTCTTCAATCCAACTTCGGATGGGAGAACTGGAGTCCGCGTCTGCCTTCGCGTCTAGACACAAACTTTGACGCGGATCCACGTTTGCCTTCGCGTATAGATGCGGACTTTAACACGGATCCAGGTTTTGAGATTCTTCCATTTTGCGAAGCGCTTCGTGCCTTTGCTTCGCTTCGCTATTTTGTGCCTTAACTTTTCTCCTATTTTGCTTCTGACTTCGTGTCACACACGAGAATAGACGAGCTCCCACTCCTTTAATTTCTTTTTTTTTTGTGTCGAATTATTATCTTTTGATCATTATCATCCAAATATGTTCCTACACATAAAAAAAATACATAATGAGTATATTTCACTTCAAAAATCATATAATCTCCCGCGATACACACAAGAATTAATATGCAAATATACTAAAGAAATATGCACTTTTCATCATTTTTTATATATATCATGTATTTATTAGCCCATAGATTTGAAATTGACATATATAGGTGTTGGAGGGTGTGGCGGAGGCCTGATAATTCACTAAAAGAAGAAAGAATAATTTATTCATAGAAATGATCAGCATATTACTTATTATTCCAATAAGTGTTTTAAAAAGTTTTTATGAGATTCGCCCCGAGGCAGGACACTATTATAACGCCTTGAGACTCATGTGTGAGGCTTACGCCCCAAGCGCTCGACTGTGCACCTAAACACACCTAACGCTCAGCGCTCGGGACACGCCCAATAGTTCCTATGCAAATCATGTATTGAATTCATTAATTTGCATCGTTAACTCTTAAAATCTTTAACAAATGAATGATTAAAGTTCTTTTTATCTATAGGAATGTAAAAATTATGAATAACTCAAATAACGAACCATAGTAGTATTGCATATTTAATAATTGAAAACATCGTGAGGTGAATATCATTTGAATATTTCTTTTTGAAATAAATGAACAAAATTTATATCTTTACTTGATAGATCTTAGTTTTATATCTTTCAAAATTATCATACATTTCTTAATTTACTATTTAAAAATAATTTTATATATACTCATGAAGGAGTAATAATTTAAATTATAGTGTCGATAAAATTTATGGAGTATTTACTTCAAAGAAAGTAAAATACGCAGTTTGATAATATTTTTTAAGAAATTATAATTTTTAATTTTTTGAAAGTTAAGAGATTATAGTTAATTTATAATTCATAGTATATATTGTATTTTTTATACTTATAAACCATGCGGAATATTTTATTTTATATGAGTTCCTTTAATTATTTTTCTTTCTTGAACTTTTAATGTATCTTTTATATTTTTATTGTGTTATAATGCTATAATATTAATTCATAAATTTAGAAAATTAAAGATCTATGGGGCTTACGTCCCATGTCTCGAGGCTTTCGTATCGCTCCACATTAAGTAAAACATCCCGCCTCACATCCCCGCCTCTAAAAACACCGATTCCAATTCCGTTTCCACAAAAAAAAAAATCCCTAGAATTTTTTAAATTCATGTAAAAAACATTTAATAAATTTTTTTCTTATAGTCGAGAACATGGAAAATATTTTCTGAGTCGAAAATTTCTGATGACGGCACATCTAAAATAATTTCATGATTATTCCATAAATAGTAAATAAGTAGTATTTATGCTCTAATACATTTACATGCAATGAAATATTTCCTTCTTAAGCTTGACATAACTATCCTATAATTGCAGTCCAACCCTACTCCATAATGATAATCATGTCCCTCAAATTTATATCAATAGAAATGGGTTCATCCACATATAGTATTTATTATAATTTAAACATGCAGTATTGGAGTAAACTTACCTTCTAACTTGCTTCCTAAAGTCGTATCAAATTCACAATAATGGTACACCAATAATAGGTTGACCAACACAGCCCTACATAGTGTTATAAATTTAGTTAATGAACTGTAGTTATTCATAATTAAACATTGTACAAAGAGGACCAGACTCGTACGTCGTACCATCTTTTCTCAACTATTTTTTTCCCCAACCAACAGTAATTATTTGTTCATCTTCTATATTTATATAAAGAAGTTAAGGACTTCGAGCCATTATATCACAATCCAAGATAGTATCCATATTACTTTTGCAATATATCTTCATTTTTTCAAGTTAGTATATTTAAATTCCTATCGTCATTTATTTTCTTTTTTAATTTTCGACTATGGCAGTTTTGCCAATTTCTCATCATTGGTATTCTACCTTAGCTATCGGAGATGGCATTAATATACTACAACTAAAACATATAAATCGGTAAAAACTAACTCGCATCAAATATTTATGTCAAATCATATTAATTTATTAATTGGTAAATGTCTAAGGTGAGAATGTATATCAACTAGAACATTGTTGAAAGAGGAGAGCCAGTCTTGCACACTAAGTCATGAGTGAACCTAGGCTCAATTATAATTTTAAGTGTTATAAAACAATAAAAAAAAGTAAAGTATTGCAGACAAAAGTAGGGAGCGAGAATTCTTATTTATATGAGATGAATTACAACGGAATAGAACCATTTATTTATAGGGGAAAAATGACTTAGCCACCAAGTAACAAATCCTAAATTCTCGCTAAAATATAGACATTCACAGTATATACATTTCTATTTATAACACTCCCCCTTGAATCTCTATTCAACAGATAATGTGCCTCGTTAAACCCTTAACTAAAATAAAACCCAGTGAGAAAAAATTCTTGTAAAGGAAATAGAGTACACATATCTAACGATACACTTTTTGGTTGCCTCGTTAAAAACCTTGCAATGAAAACCCTGTGGGATAAAACCTTGTTAGGAAAAAGAGTACAACGCGTATTAACTCCCACTAATGAGAGCATCAATTCACATCCTTGAGCCATCACATTTAAATCTTGTGCACTAACTTCTAGAAGGTTGATGTCGGTAAAGATTTGGTGAATAAATCATTCATACTAACTTAATGAATATGTTGCACCTTGAAATAATCATTATTGATAGATGTATAATGTCTTCATAAAATTGTAATGACCCGGTCATTTTTGGAATTTACGCCCCGATCCCCAATTTAACTGTTCCTCTAAGTTCATTTCTGCTATTGTGGTTTGCTGGGAGGGTCGGTTCTGGAATTTGGAGTGTTTTGGGACACTTAGTCCCTAAATGAGAGCTTTGTAGTTGAAAAATGACCCGTATTCAGAACAGTATTGATACAACCTCGGAACGGAGATCCGATGGTTCCATTAGCTCCGTTAGGTAATTCCGGGGTTGGGAGCGCGTTCGGAATGTATTTTGGAGATCTGCAGCTCAATTAGGCTTGAAATGCCGAAGTTTGAAATTTTGGCGAAATCCGAACGGTAGGTGAGATTTTCGGAATGGAATTACGATAATTTCTGTAGCTTCGCTATGTGATTTTGGATATGTTTGCAAATTTTCAGGTCATTCGGATGTCGTTTGGTCGGGTTTTTGATAGCATGTAGGTTTCGAAAATTTTGGATGAACTTAGGCTTGAATTCGCTATAATTCGATGATTTTTGTGTTTAAAGACGTGTTTTAATGATTGGAACAAGTTCGTATTGTATTTTAGAGTATGTTGGTGGTTTTCGTTGGGGTTCCGGGGGCCTCGGGGTGAATTCGGACCATCATCCGTGAATTTTGGAACTTAGGAATCTGCAGAAAAATTGCAGAATCTGTGCAGAAATTTAAGCCTTCGCGTTCGCGAGGCAATGGCCGCGTTCGCGTAGGCCAGGCAGGATTGGTCATCGCGTTCGCGTCCCAGGCTACGCGTTCGCATATAAGAAGGAAGGGGAGCTTCGCGTTCACATCCCAGCCTACGTGTTCGCGTAGAAGAAAGAAGCGAAGCATCGCGTTCGCGTCCCGTGTCACGCGTTCGCATAGAGGAAATTCCGGATGGCTGAAGAGTTGTGCATCGCGAACGCGCGGGAGGCGTCGCGTTCGCATAGAGGGAGATTGAGCTGTTCATCGCGGATGTGTGAACAGTAACGCGGACGCGTAGAGTAAATCCGTCCGACAGTGAATTAAATTCTAGAAGCAGTTCAGTCGCGGGTCTATATACAAAAACGCCATTTTTGAGTCTTAGAGAGAGAAACTCACGGGAAATTGTTGGAGATTCATCGGGTATTCATCGGAGGTAAGTTTTATGGCCTAATTACGTTATTTTATCATGGAATCCTTAAGTATTTCACTGTTAATGGAAGATTTATGGGGGATTTTAGCCATAGGCCTAAATTATGGTAAATCGTCGATTTGAATGGGCAAACGGAGTCCGATTTTGGTAAATTTTATATGCATAGACTCGTGTCGAGATAAGGAACCCGAATATATAACTTTCGTAATTTTTCGAGAAGCGTACCAAAAGTCGGGTTTTGGCAACTTGTGGTTTTTGGTGTATTTCGCATTGTTCCGATTGGGTAATGCCCAATTGACCTATTTTGATGTATTTCTATTGATTTTGATTAGATACTACACCTGTGTAGGGATGGAAAATGGTGCGGGGCGGGGCGGTTGCGGGGCACACCCGCGCACACCTGCGAAGACTCCAACCCGCCCCGCCCCGCCCCGCAAAACAAATTTTTTTAATTTTAACCGCCCACCCCGCCCCGCAAAAAACCGCCCCGCCCCGCCCCGCATATATATACTTTTAATTTTTTTAATCCGATCTAGTAAACCAAGTAATTTTTTTATATCTGTATTAGATATTGTTAGGTAGTATTCCATCGTCCGTTCATCACAAGTTGCCTAGTGAATTGGTATAACGAGGGTGTATGTTTTGGGTGATAAATTTGTAAAATAATTATCATAATACTATAATTCGAAAGTATATATCTCACCCAAACGAAATTTATTTGAAAATATACACGTTTGCATTAAGTTTAACTGCATAGCAATTCAGTTAACATACATTTCCATTTTCTTATTTAATTCTTGTACTAATTTTGTAAGGATTGTGTACATTGACGGTGTAAATATTATTACATTATCGGTGCATTTTAATCAATTATACCATATTTATTTATTGTTTTTATATGTTATCTGTTATTATATATAGATAATCTTAGTATGATGATATAAAAATTTATATACTAAGAAGATAATCAACATGGCAACCCGCGACCCGCACCGCCCCGCGTTAATTTTTTTTTAAAAAATTATGCCCCACCCCGCCCCGCCCCGATGTAACCCTCCCCGCCCCGCGAATGCTAAAAATCACCCCGCCCCGCACCGCCCCGCACCGTTTGCCATTCCTACACCTGTGGAGGCCGATATTCGTGGCAAGAGAGTTGTCTCTGAGCGCTTTCATACCGGAGTCGAGGTAAGTGGCTTGTCTAACCTCGTGTGGGGGAACCTTCTCCCCTAGGAGAGTATGTTTTAATTTAAATGCCTTGTACGCGAGGTGACGGGCGTGTACATGCGCAGATTGTTGGAACCCACCTTACTTGAATTGTTCAATTCGTGATATTTCTGTTCTTAGCTGATTAAATCATGATAATTACCTGATATTCGTTAGAAAAGCATGGTTAGATAGGATTTATCTGTCTAAGTGCCTAATTTACCTTACTTGAACTTCTTGATATTTGTTGATACTGGCTTTGATGAATTGTAGTTTTATATATCATATTTCTCTATGCTTTCCTTTTATTGTTGTGTTGGTGGACTGCATGTTCAATATCCTTATTTCCACGGGCTGCGTGTTCAATTTCCGGAGACCTGGAGTTGTAGTGTTGTGGACTGCAGGTTCGATTCCCGGAGATCCAAGGGCTGCGGGTTCGATTCCCAGAGACCCGAAGTTTATTGATATAAATTGAGATACAGACCGCGGGTTCGATTCCCGGAGGACCTGAGATATTAAGGTACGGACTGCGGGTTAAATTCCCGGAGTTTCTAGGGCTGCGGGTTCGATTCTCGGAGACCCAGAGGTACGACTGTAGAGACTACGGGTTAAACTCCCGGAGATCCTGGGTTGTTGAAATATAGAGAGGGACTTGGGTTCAATTCCCATAGGTTCTGGACTTGTTGATTTGAGCTTATTTTGTGTTGGATACTTGTTGTCAGCTTAATCAAAATTTCTTTATTGTTGCTATTTCAGACTCAATCTTATTTAAACTGCTTATTATTGTTATTATCATTATGTTATTGTCTCTCGGTAGGGCCCTGACCTTCCTCGTCACTACTCCATCGAGGTTAGGCTTGGCACTTACTAAGTACCGCCGTGGTGTACTCATACTACTCTTCTGCACACTTTTGTTGTGCAGATCCAGGTACATCAGGTCAGGCTCAGCTCAGGTGATTTAGCAGCACTTCGGGAGACTTGAGGTATGATCTGCTACGTCCGCGGATCTTGAGGGTCTCCTTCTATTCTCATTAGTGATAGCAGTTATTTTCCCTTGTTCTCGTTGTTTAGACATTCTTGATGTATAGAGCCACAGTTGTACTCTTCTTTTAGTCTGTATTGCCCGTGAGATTCCGGGTCTTGGTAGTATGCTACTTAGTGTATTTTGGCGAAGTGTATGTGCCAAGCGGCACTTATTACATTTCTTTTATATCATTCCGGTATTATTTTATCTTTTGTTTTCATGAAATTGTACATTCCGTATCGTGTTAGGCTTACCTAGTCGCGAAGACTGGGTGCCATCATGACAGGTTCACGATTAGTGAACTAGGGTCGTGACAATAATATCGTGGAATGACCTTTTCATTATCTCCATAGAGATAAAAATTCTCGCTATCATATTATCATGCTTATAGTTATAGCAAGATACAAATGTACAAATTGCACTTATGATGTAGTACTTCATGACCAAAAATTTTATATGCTTTAAGCAGTCTAAATTCTCTAGGGATTGTCATATAATTCAAGTTATATAAGCCATATGAATGGACTTTCTATACATATCAAATTTTTATATCATGCTAGACGTATAAGATAGATAAAAGTGATTGCACAACCATTGAGTTTATACTTTCAAGTGTTTGAACTACATGTCTTTCATATGAAAGCAATTCTATTTGTATTTTGTCTCTTCCATTTGGCCAATATTTTTGTCTCTATGTTCGACAGACTTAAGGTCCTCATCTATACTTGTCGCTATCATAGATGTCGTCGACAAATATTTTATATCAGTCTGAACCTCATTTTTTCATAAAGACATAACATAGACATCTCTTCATTCATATTTCCAGATACCTTAACCTCTCTTGAGATTTTATGAAGTATTATATCATGTGATCTTTTGGATCACTTGCGTCCTTATTATGATCATTTTAATCATTTTCTCATCTTCTTTATCAAGAATTTTATTTGAAACCGATTTGTCTCTATGTTTTGGGCATACCATAAACTTTTTCCTTCAACATTTGCAGTGAGAATATAGTTATTTTCTTTTGGTCAGCAAATACGTCTGGCATACTTTGTAATATATTGCAGATGAATTATCTTTTTATGAACTTCAAGTTCCTATTATCTTATTTGAGGATCAAGATGTAAAAATAATAATTCATTTCAAGTAACTTTTTCTCAACTATTTATCAGTCTCTCCCTCGTGTTAGAAAAACTAACTTGATTTTTCAACTTTAAAAATCCACCTTTGTGTGGTGTTAATCAAAATGTACACATCACATTAATCATAATAAGATGAAATTATTTGGTTCATGATCCTGAACCACTTGTAAGGGGAGAATATAATATACTCATATATAACATATATCAAACTGATTAGATAACTTTATTTTTATATGAAATAGTTTAGATATTAAGTGGAGGTACTCAATAAATTATTTTGTTAAACCAATTGTGAAGTAAACCAACTTATCAAGATGAACTGTCTTGAATAGGAAATCTGAAAATTATGCGCTAAATTAAATTATTGAGCAAGTTACCTCGCAAATACCATGTTGCAAGTTAATAATATTTGCACGTGTAACCATGATTCACGTCCATCTTATATATTATACATGACAAGTGAATGATCCCGAATTCACCTTTGATATTTCCAGCATTCATGGGATTCGATCCCAATTTTAGTTGGTCTATTAACTAAAGTGAACAAACAATATAAGAAAATTCGTAAAGAACTTTCTAATTTTTTAATATTTACCCATGTGAATTCTCTTTTATTTTTACACATCATATTTAAATTGATATGGCTATACTAGTTATGCCATATCAATATAGGTAAAATGCATGTTTACATCATGACATGTGCAATTATCGATAAATTCTAAGTTTATTATGATATAGGTTTTTATATCAATAAGCTTCTAGTTTGTTGTTGCATATTTTTAATTGTGTAGTACAAACTAGAAAATAAAGCGGGTAACTTTTCACATACATATTACCCCGCTATAAGTTATAGTATTATAAAGATATTAAATCTTTCCTTTATTTATAGTCTCAATATAACCAACCTCTCTTGCGAATACTGTAGAAACTAAATACGTTTCTTTGAGACTTACTATAACATAATATAATCACATATTCATCAATATCCATATAGTGAATATCTCTTTCAAGAAAAAAGTTATACCTTATGTTTATGGTCAAAATTATCATTGGCAAGATACGTTGCTTCCATTACTTTTGCCCCTGTAAGAATCACAATGCCAAAATATTTTGGCATAATCATAATAGGTACGTGATCAGTGACCATTCATGGAATAATAATAAAATTATTTTCTTATTTCATCTTAAATCTCTTTCTAGAGGTTAGTATGGTATATCCATTACCACGACCCAAAATCCAACTAAGCATGATAACACCTAATCCAACCCGCTAGGTAAGCCAGTTAACAATAAACCAATTCAAACGAGATTCATTAAGAAAAGAAATAGTAATACAACGGAATTATTAGCATCCAACATTTGTATGCAAGGTAAAAATGTGTAGTATGAGTACAACCGACCCTATGTACTCAATAAATAACAAACCTAACCTTAGGTGAAAGTAGTGACGAGCTGGGACAAAGGTCAGAGTCCAACTCCAATAACCAGTAACAATTCATAATAATATAATAAAGATGGCACGAAATAACTCAGGTCATTCACAGTTACAAAAAATAGACATGCTTTTCAAGTATAACAGTAAATCCCAAATCTTTCATCGAAAACACCAAAAATGTAAGTAAGTTTTAAAACTTTAATTTTCCCCAAAAACTTTCAACAACAGTTAAGAAGTCTCATTATCATATGACACGAGGAAAGTACATCTCTATACCTACATGTCAATGTACATGTGAATGTCATAATTGTCACAAAACTGTGTAACATAAGGGAGTGCCTATGCATGTGTGTCAAGTAACAATGTCAATGAAATGCACCTCAATGATGAACTCATGTATCTACTCTCTTAGAGTAATCAATCTCAATGTCTCACACTCTTACGCATCACGCTCAATCTCTCAATACGCTCAGTCACCCAACACTTTACAGGGCAGATCCAACCCAAAAATCAATACCAACTGCGCTCACTCTGAGTGTGTAGACTCTTAAGGGGAAGATCTAGACCAAATGCTAATATAGCCTACTACGTCGTACAATCAAATCCATATATATCCCTAAGGCCTGTAGCGACGTACAACCCGATCCATATATAGCCATAAGGTTTGTTGTGGTGTATAACCTGATTCTCTCACACACACACACACACACACACACACACATATATATATATATATATATATATATATCCATAAGTCTTGTTACGGCGTGCAACCCAATTCACACATATCAATAATATCACTCACAATCCCATATATCACTCACAATCCAGCCCTCAGGTCCCAACCCAGTCATCAATTCTCTAGTCTCTCAGGCTTACAAATCTCATGCCAATCTGCCTTGAAGAAATCAAACGCATTTACTTAAGAACAAATCAAAAAATAATAAATTTGGGTCTTGACCACTTCACGAGTAACTTGAAACAATAATTAATAACCAGTATTAATTGCCTTCTAAGAATTCCACAAAGGAATCAATAATATCACAATAAAGAAGTTATCATACTACCATGAACTATGAACTAGTAAAGGTTGAAAGATAAAACGTAAAGCACAAATAACAAAGATTCAAAAGAACACTCAAAATATAATATTATTAATCAATGATGAAGTACGACAATGAATGAAAAGAACTCCTATTTAAAGGATTAATAAGTCCTTAAAACTAGGTATGGCTACCAAAGCAAACCCTAACTTGGAGGCTAAGCTAAATACTAGAAAACCTAATAAAAGCTAATAAAAATAAGAGGGTGGGCATCCAAATCCCTTAGAGGCAGATTTGGGCCTTAAAACTGCTAGTTTGAGTTACTGGTTTGGACTCCAATTGGGCTCCTTTTGAAACACCCCTTTTTAGACCTCTTCTAAGCTCTTCTAGGTGCTCTTTTGGTGGACTTCAAGGGCTGATTTTGGGACCCAATATTCTTCTCTTGGACTTCAATTTGGGCCACCAAATAATTGTAAAACTTGGACAATTCATATCCTTTGGGCTTGAGATCTTCCTCTACAATTAAAAGCTTCTTTATTAGTCGTTGAAGTCCAACAACCTTATTCTGCAATTCCTCAGTGTGAGATCTTGTAAACAGCCGTCTTGGAGCTTCCAAAACTCTATCATTGTCCTTGATGCTACCATTCTCCTCTTCTTGAAATAATTCATCCCTGATTCGATCCTACATCAAACAAAGACAAGTGAGCAATATTGAATGTGGCACTTACTTGAAACTCACCAGGAAGGTCCAACTTGTAAGCATTGTTTCCAATCTTTTCAAGGACTTGAAATGGGTCATCTCGTCTAGGATGCAACTTTGACTTCCTTTTGGAAGGAAATCTCTCCTTCCTAAAGTGAACCCAAACTAAATCTCAACGTTGAAAAACAACTTATTTTCGACCCTTATTGTTTCTCAAGGCAGGTTGCTCATGAATTTTTTTCATCATTTCAACCTTTGTCCTACCATCAAGATTAGAAATATCATTAGTAGGTAGTGTAATAAATCAAAAGGAGTAAAAGGATTAAAACTATAAACAACCTCAAAAGGAGACATACCTGAAGAAGAGTGGATTGTTCTATTGTAAGAAAATTCAATTATAGGTAAGTGATCTTCCCAAGAAGTTAACTTACCTTGCAAAATAGCCCTCAACATGTTTCCTAATATTTTATTAACTAATTCAGTTTGTCCAGCATTTTGCGGGTGACAAGAAATAGAAAATAATAATTTAGTTCCTAACTTCCCCCAAAATGGACGCCAAAAATCGCTCAAAAACTGTCATGACCCATATTCCATAAACGGTCGTGATGGTTCCTCTCGTGAAGGCAAGGCCAACCAACAACCCCAAATCCTCTTTTACAACAACTATTAAACATAATCAAATAGAAAATACAACTTATTGGCATTTAAATCTATTACTTTCATTCCAATACAACCCGACCGGGGTATCACAAGTCACGAGCATCTAATGAGTAGGGCCTCTACTAATGAGCCAACATAGTATATATAATTAAAAGATAAAACTGAAATTTCAAGGATGGAAAGTAGTGCCGCGAACGCTGGCGGTCACCTTGCTCAACGACCACATGGTCTTCAGTCCTGCTAATAACCCGTTACCAGGTGAACAAAGGTGCAGGGAGTAAAGTTAGTACTTCCAACTCAGTGGTAATAAGAGAGAATAATAGATGAGTAATAAGAAAACATGTATGGGCACACCAAAATGCTATAACAAGACAGAACCACCCTTTTAGAAAAGCCGAAATACTGTAAAAATCCTTTAGAAAATCTCAAGAACAGTAAAACAATCTCCTTTTCAAAATCTCTTTTTCTCTTTCAACAGCCAAGCATATAAATTCTATATCATATAGAGCAAATAGGCTCATAAATCGGCCCCTTAGGTACATCATTCCTTAACATATAATACCAGGGCCTGGTCGACAAGACAAGTAACAGTATGTATGTCGATGATATATGAGTGCTAAATGTCATGCCACATAGTACAAACAGAAGTAAATGCATGAATGCAATGCAATGCATATGACCGCTGCGGCGCGCAACCCGATCCATTTGGGTACCCACGCTCACTGTGGGGGTTCAGACTCTGGAGGGGCTCCTACAGCCCAAGCGCAATATCAATATCACACAGCTGCGGCGTGCAGCTCGATCCATGCATGTATAAGCATATGCACACATAACGCTCGAGGCCTGAAAGCCTCCTCACATCACTCTTTATGCCCTCTCATATGGCCCTCGACCTCAATCAGTCCAAAAATAGTCAAAAGCCCTTCGGGCATCAATAGAACAGTAATGCTCAGCTCAAACAATAGTTCAAATATCACTTAAAACTCCAAGTTTGAGTAAAAATATAGCTGAGTTCATAAACCAGTATAAATCACGTAGACTGAGTTCAAAATATTTCAAATAGTGAGGGAAACATTGATGATAGTTCATAAAAAGTTCAAATAATCGGCAATAATCCCCAAGTATGGCAATGAGCCCAAGTCATAATGATAACAATAATTCATTTGCAATTACGCTGTAATAACCAACAACCAGAACGGACCAAGTCACGATACCTAAGGTTGCTCTACCCCACGCTCAGGTCCAGCGTGCAAGTCATCTCAATACAGCACTAAGATGTGCAAATCCGGGGTTTCAACCCCTCAGGATATCATTCCCAAGTATTACTCACCTCGAACCGGCAAAATCTCAAGCCCGAGATGACTTTGCCCCTCAAATCGGCCTCCACGTGCATCGAAACTAGCCAAAAATAGAGCATATACATCACAATATGAAAATGGGACAATACCCAATTGAATTATAGCAAGAATCTCAAAACTAGCAAAACCCGAGCCTCGGGCCCGCTTCTCAAAAATTACAAAACTCACATTTTCAAAATCCTCCTCTTTCCACGTGTCCATACATATAAAATTCATTAAAATCAAAGTTCTGATGGGCCACCAAATCCCAAATTTACATAGCAAAAACCAAGCCCTAATTTCTTCAATTTTATACCCAATTTCAAAGAATTAATAGATGAATCTTTGATACAATCATGTATTTAATTCATAAAACTTACCTCCAATCGATTCCAAGTCAAAACCCTCTTAATTCTTTTCCAAAAGCTCCCAAGTTATCTAAAAAATGGAGGAAAATGAACCCAAGTCGCGGATGAAATGTCCTTAAATCATTCTGCCCAGTTGAACATTCCTTCTATGCGATCGCGAAAGGCACTATGCTATCGCAATGCACAAATCAACCTAAGCTCTAATTAATTCTATGCAATCGCATTATGCCAACGCAATGCACAAAATTTCCCCAACCTCAAAATGAACTACGTGATCGCATCAATACATATGTGATCACACTGCTTTGAGACACAACCCTATGCGAACGCAGGTAATGTTTTGTGATCGCAGAGACCAAATATCCAGCCTGCCCACACTCTTCTATGCGATCACGTCCAATACATTGCGATCGCACATGCCTAAATCCTGCAACACCCGATTTTGCAATTTCTGCTATATTTTAAGGCCTAAAGAGGTATGATTGACCATCCAAAACTCACCCGAGGCCCTCGGGACCTCAGCCAAACATGCCAACATATACCATAACGTCATACGAACTTGTTCCAATCCTCAAAACACATCAAACAACGTTAAAACTATTAAAACATATCGGATTCAAGCCTAGTTTTCTTCAAAACTTCTAAAACTTGCATTCGATCAAAAACTCGACCAAACGACATCCGATTGACCTGAAATATTTTCAGGCATATCTAAAATCACCTAACGAAGCTACTACAACTCTCGGAATTCCATTCCAACCCTCAGATCAAAATCTCACATACCAACTGGAATTTGCAAAAATCCTAACTTCGCCAATTCAAGCCTATTTCTACATCGGACCTCCAAATTCGATTCCGATTGCACTTCTAAGTCACAAATCATCTCTCGAAGCTAACTGAACCGCCAGAATTCACATCCAAGCCCTCTAACTCAATAGTCAACTTCCGGTTAACTTTTCCAAAACAAGCTTCTTTCTAAAAGGCTATGTGCCTTATTTGCAACCAAAACTAGTCCAATTACACATGATCGATTCTAATACTGATATTGAAACATGAAGCAACACAATAAGGGGGAAATGGGGCGGTAACACATAAGACGACGGGTTGGGTTGTCACATCCTTGCCAACTTAAATAAACGCTCGTCCTCGAGCGTGCCCAGAGTTGTGCTAGAAGCAACCCAATAATTGAATGACCTTACCAAGCATATACTCGGGGTGATCCCATGTCACCCTACCTTGCATAGGTCTGAAAACACAATATAGCTAGAATTTTACCGTCCATCTAAACCATAAACCACATTGCACTTCCCGAAATCATACACCATATCAGGACCCCACATCTATATTCGGAACAAACTCGAACCGACTGCAATAACCCATATTCGCCACTCCAGGCGAGACCATATGATATATTACACAACCCAAACACTCGAGACGATGGAATCTATTCACACCAATTGCGCACTATAACAAAGTACCGATAGAAACGCCTTTCTATTGGCTAAAGTATTATTCTAACACTTTCCTATACTGCCTACGACAACTAAAACACGCGATATACCAAATCCATCTCTTAGGTCAACCGTTCATGAATCCATTTCCCTCTTCACTGATACTACAATAGATTTCGGAGCCAAACCTCGATATTACCTTTCTAACCAGCTGAAATCAAGTATGCTTGCACTCATTAATGACTCTAACGACCATCTCGACTACAACACACCACTTTGGTGATATGACACCTCAACACCAGCCTAAGCCACAACGTGCACAACACAGGCACCAATAAGAAATGATTTGAACACACTCAAGTCATGACAACTAACTCAGACGAAAGAGTTGTACCTCAAGCTCAACAGTACCATTACAACACAAAACTGAGATCTCGTCTCACATCATAGAAATAGAGTACCTGAATCCTCCTCGAAAGGTTATAACATCACGTGGCCTTTCCACACCACGCGATTCTATCCAAACAATGTTACCCATGAAGCACCTCAAGTAACCAAGCTCAAAATAGACAACCATGCATAGATTGAGGTCCGAAACCAAGAAATCCATCACACCTACGGTGAAGCAAGTAATATATACTATTCAATCCTAAAAGGACACAACTGATGCGCTATTCATTGAGCAACACCCAATACAGACTTTCCTCAGAAACCAGGAAGCAAGGCATATAAGGTAACATACAGAAAACTATTCTCCACATCACATTGTTGCGGAGTGCAACCCGCTCTAGATAACATACCCGTGGCGACGTGCCACCCGATCCAGATATTATACCTGTGGTAGCGTGCCACCCGATCCACATATATATCTTATAAAAGAAGATGCATATAGAGTCAAATTTGCTCATTACAATGAACACATATAGCCTCAAGCTCGGCCACAAGAAACGCCTCTGAAAAGGTCCTTCAATACCGGAACTGAATCAATGGTAGAAATCTCTGCACTAACATCCGCCACGAAGGCCTGATTAACAAGCAATACTCGCCAGCCATCCGCTGGTCTTATAAATACAAACTACTTCGCTAGAACATAATTTGATGCACCTTACCATGCAACCTGTGGCATTTTCTGATATAGCCCACAACATATTAGTCTAGATAACTTGACATTGGGATAACCCGTCTGTAATCTAATATCATAACCCAAATTTAACATACCAAGCAAAAAAAGATCCACTCGGACCTCTAGTTTCCAACAACTGCTAGACGATGTCGATACACACGACCCACAACCACCGCATGGTTAGATCACGAGAACTTCTAGTTTCCAACACATATAATGCATGAATCACTATGCCTAATTCCACACTCCGTCGTACGAATACATAACACACATCAAGTATCCACTCATACCATGAAAGATATTCAAAATTTTCCTACGCCATCAACAAACTCAAATATCCGCAGTCGATCCAACAAGAAAATGTCACAATACTACTGATGTATCATCAATTTACATCACCTTAATTCCTCCGAAGATCGGTTCTTTACTCACCTGCAGCTGCCCATACTGCTCAAGAATTTAATGATTTTCCATTATGAACTGAACCAAAACCTTGAACACACAAATTTCAATTCCCATATCATAACATATAGACAATACCACACCAGGATAACATGAGGACTTCCATCTCTCTCCTGCGCCGTAGACATCGATTCACTCAACTAGTCAAGAACTTTCATGATCCCATATAGGAGAAAAATTATAACACACTCCATGCTTTCCATACCCATAATAAATATACTCATATTCAAATCACGGTAAAACACATCAAGAACTATTTTTCCCAATTCCATTGCACAAGCTAAATTGCCAGGACTGAATCCTTTTACCCAAACCAAGCTAATGAAACTTCCAAAACGCAAGATCTTTGCTACACAATACCTGTAAGACTTATTACCTCGAACATATACAAATAATTACTTATATCCTTATCATACTAATTTGGTTTATTAACAAGCTGATCCATTTATCCAATTCCTTCCTAATTCATCTTAAATTTGATATTCTCCCTTGCTGTAGCACCACAATACCTCAACCCAGGTTACCACACAAGACTCACACATAAAACCACACTGTCTAAGACCCATAGGCAACTGAATACCATCTTAAACATCTCCCAGCAATACCACATTCTAGAATACTTTACTTTGAAGAACTTCCTACGAATCTGAATTCGTTTACCATTACCTTCCAAATACGGATACGTAGAATTCCCATGATTAACACAAGGTACCACAAGTCTTTATCTTTTCTTATAAAAATACATTCTCTAGCCACGTACACAACCTTAAGACACCTGATTATTACATGCAAAATCTTGAATACAATAAAACCAGTCTCGAGAGTAATTCACTCATTATTCAGCTGTAATTCACCTGCCCTAAATGACTAGTGCTTTATTAGTACTCTAACACCGCAGAACATGGTTTCACACAAATACTAACAACCATCTTTCCTCTCTATACACTGAGCATTATTTATCAACAACAGTTCAAAACATCCTAGTATTTTTTTTACATCTACGAATCCATTTCCCTTTTAATTGATACCACAACAGATTTCGGACCCAAATCTCGGTATTACCTTTCTAACGAGCTGAAATCACATATGCTCGCTCTCATTAATGACTCGAATGATCATTTCGGTTATAACACACCTTCACTGGTAACATGACATCTCAAACACCGGCCTAAGCCGCGACGAGCACAACACAGGCTCCAACAAAAGAGCTGTAATTCAATTTCTCTGTACCATCATAGCATAGAACTAAGATCCCGTCTCACACCATAGATTACCTGAATCCTCCTCGAGAGGTCATAACATCACGTGGCCTTGCCACGATTTATGATTCTATCCAAGTGCTATTACTCATGAAGCACCTTAAGTCGCCATGCTCAAAACGGTCAGCCACGCGCATATCTAGGTCTGAACTCAAGCAATCAAGTCCCACCTGCGGTGATACAATTGATGTATGCTATCACATCCTGAAAGGACACAACCGATGTGCTATTCCCCGAGAGATACCCAATACGGACTATTCCTCAGAAGCTAGGAAGTATTGTATACAATGTAACATATAGGAAGCTATTTTTTCCATATCACACTGTTGCAGCACGCAACCCGTTCCAATAACATACCTGTGGCGGCGTGCCACCCGATCCACGATATTCTGTTGCGGCGTGCAACCCGCTCCAATGACATACCCGTGGCGGCGTGCCACCCGATCCGGATACTATACCTGTGGCGGCGTGCCACCCGATCCACGCATAAATCTCGCAAAAAACGAAATGCATAACGAGTCAAGTTGCTCATTGCAATAACATATATATAGCCTCTAGCTCGGCCACATGAAACGCATCCGACAAAGTTCCTCAATACCGAAACTGAATCAATGGTAGATACCTCTACACTGACATCCGCCACGAAGGCCCAATTGACAATGCAATACCTACCAGCCGTCCACTGGCCCTAGGATACATCCACCCTGCTGGAGCATGATCCGATGCGCTCTGCCACGCAGTTGTGACATTTCTCTGATATAGTCCATATCATATTAGTCTAGATAACCCGACTTTTAACAACCAGTCTGCAATCATATATCATTATTCAAATTTTTCATATCAAGTAACGAGAGAGCCACTAGGGCTTCCAATTTCCAATAACCACTAAACAGTGTCGATACACACGACATACCACTACTGCGTAGGCGGATTAAGAGAACTTCTAGTTTCCAACACATATATAACACATAAATCATTATGACTGATTCCACACTCCACCGTACGAATACATAACACACATCAAGCATTCATTCATACCACGTAAGCCATTTAGAAATCTTTTTATGCCATTTACAACTCAATCATCATTGTCAATCCAACAAGAGGATACCATCACACCACTAGATATTATCAGTTTATATTACTTGTCCCTTTTGACCATATACTCTGCCGAATTACTAGAATAGCAGTACCATTTTCCTCAATCACTAGGAAGATTGATTCTTAGATTATTTGCAGCTGCCCACGCTGCTTGTGGATTTTAATGACTTCCCATATAATATGAACTGATCTCAAAACCTTGAACATGCCGTTATCATCTTTCCATAACACATCACATATACCATACTGCACCAATATACATGGAGAATTTCTATCCCTCTCCTACGCCGCGAACCTCGGCGCACTCAACTAGTTAAGGACCTTCATGATCCCATATAGGAGAAAAGTCATTACACATTCCATGCTTCGCATGCCGATAGAAATATACTCATTTCAAACCATGATAAAACACATCACAACTCTTTCTTCCAATTCATTGCATAAGCTTAACTTTATCATCTTTCCATAGAACATCGCATATACCATACTGCACCATAACTGCCAGACTCGTTATTTTGAACACATACCAGGAGCTACTCGTGCCCTTTTCATACTGTTCCAGTTTACTAACAAGTTGTTCCATTTACCCAGTTTCCTTTCTGATTCATCTTTAATTCAATATTAGCCTTTACTGTAGCACCATAATACATCAACTCATGTTACCACACAAGACTCGTACATAAGACCACATCGTCTAAGACTCACAGGCCGCTGAATACTCTCTCAGATGTTTCCCAGAGGTACCACAATCTACAATACTTTACCTTGAAGAGCTTCCTGCAATTTTGAATTTGTTATTATTACTCTCCAATATAGATACATAGAATCTCATCATCCCCATAATATAACAAAAGTCTTGATTTCTTCTAACGAAACCACGGTCTTTAGCCATATACACAATCTTAAGACGCCTTACCATTACAAGCAAAGTCTTGAACACTGCAAGGCCATTCTCGGGCGTCATTCACCCTCAACCGGTTATAATTCAACTGCCTAATTGAACAGAACCACTCGTGCCTTACTAGAACTCTGGCACCGCAGAACATGATTACATACAGATACAATTAGCTATCTTTCTTTTCTATACACCAAATATTCTTTACCAACATAAGTTCAAAACATCCTAGTATTTCTTCACGTCTACGAAGCACCATAACCTTTATCAAAATTTTCCTTCACCCTCGCCATTCTCGGCTAAATTTTCGCGACCAGAACGGATTCGCCAACATACCTTGAGACAGAACCAACATGACACACAACGGTGCAATCAATTAATCAATAACAACCTCCCTAGCTTGGCTCAAAGCCATGTATCAAGGTACTTTTAACTACTCATAGCATTCTTATTCAAATGACGGCACAATGTTATAGCGAGATTAAACTCAAGTCATTTACTAGCTTTGGCAGAGCCTCAAATCATCATAAATCTTAACACTTCTGCAATTCTTGCATTTATACACACACAATAGTTAAGCCTACTCTTTAGAAAACAAAATCTTTTCTAAATACCAAATTTTTCCAAAACTTTCGACAGATATTCCTTTGTAAGTTGGCCTATCCACCTGCCAGAGAATCACCAAAACCATCCTAACAATACATCCGCAACTCGACAAGACATCACAATGCATATCAACAACATAAATCTCAATACTACACGAATTATATTATCAAAAATTAGTACATGAACATGCGCTGTGCCTGCTCACATCATATCATATCTCAAATACCTTTCACCCCAATACACATAGCACAACCAATTCGGTCTTCTTGCGTCTGAACTCATACTATCACACGTAATGTACTTTACCTTTCTACTAAGGAACATGAACATATTCACCACGCCCATAGCTAGGGCTACATAACAGATCACAATAAGAATCGAATACCTTACAACTCACCCATTATCGAACCACCAATTCACAATTAGGGACAATACCGATCGTATAAATTTCATAATATCGGCTCGCAAAATTAGCACCTTGGTGCCCAAGCCATAGACAAAGATCCGGCCTCAAGTCCTCGTGAGTGGCCCAACATGAACTCGCAGAGATTATATCTCGCCCCTCGATCGAGAAATCATAAGCCATCAAGGTAAATTTATCACTAAGCACTCGAGTGCACTTACAAACGTGTAGAAGGAATTTCAGGAATTACATCTCAAGCTGAATCAAGTACGCACGATAAGAATTTCAAGAATTTGAAGCTTTCCTAAAAAGGTTTACAGCTTCCCGAGGATAAGTACAGGCATCCCCGTACCGATCCACAAGACTCTACTAAACCGGCTCATGACTCGCGAGACCTGTTAACCTAGGCTCTGATACCAACTTGTCACGACCCAAACCCCGGTCGTGATGGTGCTCAACACATTGCTAGGCAAGCCCGACCATCTCACAGTACACATCAAGTACTGGCTCTTAATATGCTATTCAGCTAATTTTACGGCTGAGTGTAAGTTTCCAACATGATATAGGGGTCGCCTAGCTCTACAGGTCCCCTAATGCTCTACAAAATCGGCACAAGGCCCCAAACATGGCTAGTAGCCCAATTACACAGTTATACTCTCATTCTCAGTCATAATACATAATGCACTATTAGCGGGAAGGACCAAGTCCAATTCCCCCATCACATTGTCACCACGCCCGTCACAAGACACGTGTCTCATCTCAACATAGCACTGTGAAGTGCTAGTACGGAGTTTCAAACCCTGAGTACATTATTTACTATCACCACTCACCTCGATCAAGTAGAAGCCTTAGTCCGCCTTGCGCTTGCCTCGTAACTCAATCACCTCGGATGCTGAATCTGCTCAAAATCAATTAGAATACATCAATATAGGCTAATTAGACACAACCCATTCGAAATAACTCAATTTGCACCAAAACCCACAAAGTTGTCAAAATCCGACTTTTGGTATGCATCTCAAAAAATTATGAAACTCATATTTTCAGAATACTCGTCTCTCTACGAGTCCGTACATACCAAGAACTCCCAATTCGGACCACAAATGGTCCTTCAAATCCCCATTTTAAGATTTTTGCTCAAAGCCCTAATTTTCTTGATTTCTTACCCAAATTCAAAGAATTAATGGAAGATTCTTTTATAAAATCATGTATTTAACTCATAAAACTTACCTCCAACGATTCCCCGTCGAAATCCCTTCAATTCCCGTCCAAAAGCTCTCAAGAATGACCAAAAATGGTGGAAAAGTAGGTTGATTCGCGACTGAGATGTTTTAAAAACATTCCGACCAGGCATATTACTCATCGCGATCGCGGAGGACAAAAGTTTTCGCCCAAAATTTACCCTTCGCGATCGCGGGAAATGCTTCGCGATCACGGTGAACAAATTCCGATACCTCCAGACAGGCTTCGGTATAATGGTCATAACCATTGCCACACAACTCCGAATGATGAATGGTTTGATGTTTTGGAAATTAGACACATAGATCTATAACTTTCATTTGTTGTGCATTTCCTGAATCCCTATAAATTTCGAGATATAAGCTTCCCAATTTATACATGTGTATTAGAGATCCTTCTCGAACACCCTATAGTGTAACGTCCATAACCTTTTGCACATATGTGCAAATCAAGATTACTGTATCTTTCTGAAAACTAGACACGATTAGCTACAACTTTAAGGTTGAATCACCTCAAAATTCCTTGTAGATAAAAGGGTATGAGCTTCCGAAATAGGATCAATGCAACAGAAATTTTCCTTCTTCGCGATCGCGGAGCATTTCATGCGATCGCGATTCATTAATATTTTTTGCACATTTTACTCACCGCGATCGCGTCCCATTGTCCGCGATCGTGTAGAACACTGCTACAGACATAAACCAGCAGTTAAAAATGGCCTAGAAATGGTCCAAAACCAGCCCGAAACTCACCCGAGGCCTCCGGGACCTCAACCAAAAGCACCAACACGCCCTATAACCTTATTCGAACTTGTTCCAATCATCAAAACTCTATCGTTAACATCAAAATCGTCCGTTTTCAACAATTTCAAGCTTAAGTTTAACTTTAACTTCAAAAATTCACATTCGATCAAAAACCCGACCAAGCGATGTCCGAATGACCTGAAAATTTGCAGGCATATCCAAAATCACCTAACGGAGCTACTGCAACTGTCGGATTCCATTCCGACTCCCGGATTAAAATCTCACCTATCGTTCGGATATCGCCAAAATTCAACCTTAGCAAATTCAAGCCTAAAACTACACCGGGCCTCCAAATTCACTTCCGATCGCTTTCCTAGCTCATAAATGACCTCCAGGAGCTGACCGAATCATTAGAATTCGATCCCGAGCTCTCTAACTCACAAGTCAACGTCCAGTTGGCTTTTCCCAACTATTCCTTCTTCTAATAGACTTTTTATCTCATTTTTACTAAACTCAATCTGAATTGACTCGAACTCGCCAAACATGCATATTGAAACATTAACAAGCATTTAACGGGGATAACGAGGTGATAACTCACATGATGACGGGCCGGGTCATCACAATGGGGTTGAAGAGGACTATGAGACGGTCCTATGGAGTTAATGGCGAACGCTGTTTCAAAAGTACGGAGTAGGGTTCCACGACATCTTTTGGATTATTCGAGGTTTCCTAGGGGTTTTCGAGGGAAACTAATATGATAGGGTGATAGAGGGAACGGAGACGGTCTAGGGATGTATTTTGTGTGGGGATTTGTGTAACAAGGGTCTCCGGCAGGTAGGGTTCCGGTGGGCAGTTGAGAGAAGCTTAAGGCAGCTGAAAGAGACGAGGGAGATAATTTTTTAGGGTTTGGGGTTAATGACGATGGGGGTGGTGAATACCAGATATATTAAACCTGTAAATATAGCTTTGGACAGTTGGATTAATATCAACCAACAATAAAGATCATTACATCCCTATACGATGTCGTTTGTTGTTAGTGAGGACCTTTATTTTTGTCCGTTGGATGCATTGAATGAACGACTCAGATCGGATTAAACGAAACGATGCCGTTTTATTTATTAACGGGCTTTAGCTTATCCGTTGGATTTAACGAATTGAACGGCTAAGATTTCTTGGCATCCAAACGGTGCCGTTTTGATTTTGAATGGCTGGACCGGATTGAGTTTCCTCTTGGGCCTGGGCGGATGAGCTTGGGATTATTTCCGTTTGGGCTGTTCAATTGTGATTTTTGGCCCAATTTTCATTGTATTGCATTTTGCATTATAATTACCTTTGTATTTATTCTTTGTATATATATATATATACATATATATTTATATATATATATATATATATTTATATATATATTTTTTTCATATTTTCTTTTCTTTTATATTTTGTATTTTTATTTGTATTTATGCATTTTGTTGTATTTTAATTTCCCTTTGCATTTTCTGTATATATTTTTTTATATTTTGTATCTATTTTGATTTTATTAATTAACTTCTATTTTATAATAACTTCTCAATTAAAATCACAAAATGCTATGAATTAATACCTACTAAAATGTGAAATTAATTTCCTAAATGCACGTACATATTTTTATATTTTTATGTGCAAATAACATGCAAATAATCAACACAAAATTCACACAAATTGTAAAAAATAAGGAAAATTTATTTTGAATATTTATGGGAATAACTCATATATAGGGTAAAAATCACGTGCTCACAGTTCAAAATTCCTCAGTTACTACACATACCCTCTAATTACACATAAGATATTTTAACATACACATAAGGATCATACTGCTCAAAAACACTCCGCGGGAGGTAACCCACCTGCTTCGCCTTTATTTTGATATTTCCATATACCTTCCACCATTATATACGTATTACACATCCATTTAGTCTTTCTGAGTCTATACTCATACTGCCACATGAAATGTACTGTACCTTCCAACTAAGAGACATGAAAATATTCTTCACGCGTTCATAACTTGGGGCTACACAACAGATCGCAATAGGAAACAAACGCTTAACAACTCATCTATTATCCAGCAGACTTCTTCGTCACTACCAAAATCACATATATACACCTCGTAGTACTAACATACTCATCACATGGATATCCAGCTGTCATTCCGGCTAATAATAACGACACCAAACATATAAGTTCAAAACACTCACTCACACAATCATCACCTCGGTGCTCAAGCCATAGGCAAAAATCCGACCTCAAGTCCTCCAGAATGGCCCAACATGAACTCATGGAGATTACCTCTCGCCCCTTTGTCGGGGAATCATAAGCCATCGAGGCACATATACTACTAAGCGCTCACGTGTGCATACAGACGTGTGGAAGAAACTTCAAGAGTTATCTCAAGCTGAATCAAGTACGCATGATAAGAATTCCAAGAATGGGAAGTTTTCCTAAATCTTCTGTAGCCTCTCGAGGATAAATACAGACGTCTCTGTACCGATCCGCGAGACTCTACTAACCTTGCTCATGACTCGTGAGACCTAGTAACCTAGGCTCTGGTACCAACTTGTCACGACCCAAATTCCATACACAGTCGTGATGGCGCCTCTCGTGAAGACAAGGCCAACCAACAACCCCAAATCCTCTTTTACAATAGCTATAAAACATAATCAAATAGAAAATACAACTTATTCGCATTTAAATCTATTAATTTCATCCCAATACAACCTGACAGGGGTGTCACAAGTCACGAGCATCTAATGAGTAGGGAATATACTAATGGGCCAACATAGTATATATAATTAAAAGATAAAACTAAAATTTCAAGGATGGAAAGTAGTGCCGCGAACGCTGGCGGTCACCTTGCTCAACAACCACAATATGGCCTTCATTCCTACTAATAACCCGTTACCGGGTGAATAAAACCTGCAACTGCATGCAAGGTGCAAGGAGTAAAATGAGTACTTCCAACTTAGTGATAATAAGAGAGAGATAAGAAAACATGTATGGGCACACCAAAATGCTATAAAAAGACGGAACAACCCTTTTAGAAAAGCCGAAATACTGTAAAAATCCTTTAGAAAATCTCAAGAACAGTTAAAAAATCTCTTTTACTTTTTCAACAGCCAAGCATACAAATGCTATATCAGATAGAGCAAATCGTCTCATAAATCGGCCCCTTAGGCACAATACTCCTTAACATATAATACCAGGGTCTGGTTGACAAGGCAAGTAACAGTATGTATGTCGATGATATATGAGTGCTAAATTTCATGCCATATAGTACAAACAAGAGTAAATGTATGATTGCAATGCAATGCATATGACCGCTGCGGTGCGCAGTCCGATCCATTTGGGTACCCGCGCTCATTATGGGGTTCAAACCCCGAAGGAGCTCCTACAGCCCAAGCGCAATATCAATATCACACTACTGCAGTGTGCAGCCCGATCCATGCATGTATAGGCATATGAACTCATAACGCTCGAGGCCTGAAAGAATCCTCACATCACTCTTCATTCCCTCTCATATGGCCCTCGGCCTCAACCAGTCCAAAAATAGTCAAAAGCCCCTCGGGCATCAATAAAACAATAATTCTGAGATCAAACAATAGTTCAACTATCAGATAAAACTCCAAGATTGAGTAAAAATATTGCTACATTCATAAAACAGTGTAAATCACGTAGACTGAGTTCAAAATATTTCTAATGGTGAGGGAAGCAGTTATGCTAGTTCATAAAGAGTTCAATTAATCGGCAATAAGCCCCAAGTATGGCAATGAGCCCAAGTCATAATGATAACAACAATTCATTTGCGATTACGTGGTAAAAAACCAACAACCGGGACGGAACAAGTCACAATCCACAATGGTGCTCTACCTCGTGCTCAGGTCCAGCATGCAAGTCACCTCAATACAACACTAAGATGTGCAAATCCGAGGATTCAAACCCTCAGGATATCATTCCCTAGTATTACTCACCTCGAACCGGCAAAATGTCAAGCTCGCGATGCCTTTGCCCCTCAAATCGGCCTCCACGTGCATCGAAACTAGCCAAAAATAGAGGGAATACATCACAATATGCAAATGGGATAATACCCAATCGAAAACAATCGAATTATAGCAAGAATCTCAAAACTAGCAAAACCCGAGCCGTGGTCCTGCTTATCAAAAAATTACAAAACTCACATTTTTGAAATACCCGTCTCGCCACAAGTCCGTACATATAAAATTCATCAAAATCGGAGTTCAAATGGGCCACCAAATCCCAAATTTAGATAGCAAAAGACAAGCCCTAATTTCTTCAATTTTATACACAATTTTAGAGAATTAATGGATGAAGCTTCGATAAAATCATGTATTTAACTCATAAAACTTACCTCCAATTGATTCCAGTCGAAATCCTCTTAATTCCTTGCCAAAATCTCCCAATCTTGCTAAAAATGGAGGAAAATGAACCCAAGTTGCGGATGAAATGTCCTTAAATCATTCCGCCCAACTGAACATTCCTTCTATGTGATCGCGAAAGGCACTATGTGATCGCAATGCACAAATCAACCTCAGCTCTAATTAATTCTATGTGCATCCATATTTGTGCGAACGCATTGCACAAAATTTCCCCAACCTCAAAATGAACTACGTGATCATACCAATACATATGCAATCGCACTGCTTTGAGACACAACCCTATGCGAACACAATAAATGCTATGCGATCGTAGAGACCAAATATCCAGCATGCCCAGGCTCTTCTATGCGATCGCGTCCAATACATTGCGATCGCATAGGCCTATATCGTGCAACACTTGATTCTGCAATTTCTGCTATCTTTTAAGGCCTAAAGCGGTCCGATTGACCATCCGAAATTCACCCGAGGCCCTCGAGACCTCAACCAAACATGCCAATATATCCCATACCATCATACGAACTTGTTCCAATACTCAAAACACATCAAACAATGCTAAAACCATTAAAACACATCAGATTCAAGCCTAGTTTTCTTCAAAACTTCTGAAACTCGCATTCGATCAAAAACCCGACCAAATGATGTCCGATTGACATAAAAATTTGTAGGCATATCCAAAATTACCTAAAGATGCTACTTCAACTCTCAAAATTGCATTACAACCCTCGGATCAAAATCTCACCTACCAATCAAAATTTGCCAAAATTCTAACTTTGCCAATTCAAGCCTATTGCTACACCGGACCTCAAAATTTGATTCCGATCGCACTCCTAAGTCACAATTCATCCCCTGAAGCTAACCGAACCTCTGGAATTCACATCTGAGCCCTCTAACTCAATAGTCAACTTTCGGTTGACTTTTTCAAAACAAGCTTCCTTCTAAGAGGCTAAGTGCCTTATTTTCAACCAAAACTAGTCCAATTACACCTGATCGATTCTAATACTGATATTTAAATATGAAGCAACACAATAAGGGGAAAACAAGGCGGTAACACATAAGACGACGGGTCGTCACAAAAACTTAGCATCCCTATCATTAACAATATTTCTAGGTATACCATGTAATTTCATAATTTTTTTTTACAAATAGATCTGCAATATGTGAAGCATCATTAGTCTTTAAACAAGAAATAAAACGAACCATTTTGGAGAACCTATCTACCATAACAAATATACTATCCTTACCATACCTTGTAGGCAAACCTAACACAATATCCATAGAAATATCAATCAAAGGTGAAGTAGGAACGTGTAATGACAGGTAAATACCATGTGGTAACACTTTAGATTTACCTTGTTTACATTCCAAATATTGTACACACACTCTTTCAACATTATTTCTCATGCCAGGCCAAAAGAAAATTTCAGCAACTATGTCTAAATTCTTTGGGACTCCAAAGTAACCCATAGGCCTCCACAATGTAAGCCCCTTACAAATACTTCATGTAAAGATAAATTAGGAATAAACAACTTATTTTACTTAAAAAGAAACCCAACTTGAAGTTTATACCTGTCACACCCCAAATCGAGGGACATGACCGGCGCCTGACCGGGTTGCCCCAGTCAAGCGGACCTGGGTGCCTTTCATTCCCACGAGTTAACCCTGTGTTGATTGTTTCTCATTGACCAAATATTTTACCAATAATGACTGATTTCATAATGCATAAACATAACCATGTGATTGATTCACTAACAAGTTCATAATTTATATTTACAATGCCCCACACATATACATAGGCCACAATCCCACAGTTTACATGTCTATGGAGCCTCTAGGATACAAAAAGGGAAATACAATACTTGCCGGTAACAAGGCTCCGGCTATACCTTACAAAACCAAAATGAAATCTAAACCGAGTGGCATGAACCACACAAGGCCCCGAGGAAGAAAGGGCTCACCAAAACGGGCAGTGGAAGGAGAAGGATACTACTGCCGATGAGCTGAAGTGCCTGCTACTGATCCACCTACAATCATGACACGAATGTAGCGCCCCCGGCAAAAGGGACGTCAGTACACTTGAATTGTACTGGTATGTATGGACAAACTTTGTCCCAAGTAAACTCAAGCCATTAAATTACATCAACAATTAATTAAGCCAACCAACCATGTTTCCACATTTTCCTCATTTCAAATAATTCTCACACAAAGCACTTTCTACGATCAACCAATTTAACAATAACCAATCAATCACGTAAAGCACAAGTAGTCAAACAAAGGGGCAATCGGTGCCCCACAGGTTGCAAACTCTCCTGCTGTCTCCTTTCACAATTTCACATTATTGATTTTTGTATCAATTTTCAATAGAGATTTCGATCGCTTTCCATCCTTATTTCCCCTGACCACCCTTATTACCTCGGCCACCCTTATCACCCCAACCCACACCTTATTTCCCCACGTTGCGGCACGCAACACGACCCCGCCTTACAGTTGAAAACACAACAATTTCAAACAACAGATAAGGTACTACACACAATTTCAACAAGTTCAAATAAGCAACTTACACATTGGTTCATGTTCTCAATTTCTTCTCAAGCCAATATCAAAACCAAGATACAAGTATTCCAAAATCGAAAATGCCCACATAATCATGTTCAACAATTTCCCACAATTAAGGTGTTTCAAATTCCTTCCACAATAAGCCAAATATGCCATCACAATGGTTGTTCCCAATTCTTTACCAATCTCGATTACCTTTTTATCTTTCAATTCATATTTCATACCACACCACACGTAGTTCAACATCAATCAAATGCTCAATAAGGAAATCAAAGAATTACGTAAAATTTCTCAATTTGACACATGCCAAAACAATTCGCACACATTTGGGCGATTTTACAAGAATCAAAATTAGCCATACATACCTGGTGATGAGTTTTCTTCCGTTAACTTCCTACTTTATGCTTACCCACGCTATCGTACTCTTGCCAACCTTGTTCTTGAAGACTCTTACTTCTACTCACTTCTTTTTACTAAAAATCAAGTTCAATAATCATGCATGAGTGTAAAAATTCTATTTTTAAAAGCTATTATATGCAAACCTCTCTTTACCCAATTAAAACTGAAAATCAAAGAAAATAGTTAGGGTTTTTACCTTGAAAAGATTGGGGAAGTTGAATCCTTGCCCTAAGATCCCTTGGAATTAAGATGGTTGGAACAATCTTTGAAGATGAAAGATTTCTCTCTCTAAAAACCCTCTCTCTCTCTCTAATTTTGGTAAGATGATATGATAAAATGAAGAAGAAGTGTGTTATATTAAAGAAGAGATAGGGTCAAAATGTTACAAAAATCTGGGCCGGGGTCAATTATGCGGTGCACTATGCGACCGCAGAATCAACATGCGGTCCGTATAGTGACCGCAGAATTGCCCCAAATTTTACACAGGTTCTGTTAAGGAGTGCGGTCACTATGCGGACCGCATGTTGATTCCGCGGTCGCAAAGTGCACCGCGGATTTGACATGCGATCGCATATCGACCGCACTTTTGACACAATTTTGGGCAAACTCTCTGGAACGTTTTGCGGCAAGAATGCGGTCCGCATGTCAGGTTTGCGATCGCATTCTTGATCGCATATTGGACACTTTTCGGAAAAATTAATTCTCTACATTTTTGAAACTTAAATCACTACCAAGGGTCCGAACCGCGGCTCGCAAGCTCGCCGCGAAAAATTCTACGCATTCCTAACACATTATTCGGACCATGACACCACAGCTACTAGGTTTTATGCACAAAATTTTTACGGGGCCTTACATCCTCCCCCCCTTAAAATCATTCGTCCTCGAATGAGTATTTTGAAATAAATGAGTTGGTTTTGAAAGAAATGATATGCAACCATCAAAATTTTGACTAACTCTTATATTTTAGAAAAATTTCGCCAGAGTTTCCTTTGTATTATGGACATATCCACCTGTCAGAGGGCCCCCGAAACACATTACCAAACAACAATATACAACTACAACACTTTTCACAACCGGTATACACTTTCTTACCTCAACGAATGCACATATTCTATCACATTGTTACAATTGCACATAAACTAGTCACTTCAATGAATTCTTACCTTATTTAACCATTTTAACACACCATGTACACTTAACAAACCATTACCAATCTACACTTACTATTAGTTGTTTATTAAACACGTAAATCTTTATAAGGCTTTCATTTATCAAGAACGGTTCAAGTGACCCAAGGTAACAACACATTTAACTCATTACAAAATGAAGGAGACTTTACTAATACTAAGAGGGAAACAACATAGGCAAGATGACAATTACTAGGAGTAGGAGGGTCACCTAATTTCTCTAGGCTTGATCGAACAAATGGGGGTACTTTTCCTTCATCTCTTTTTCCGCTTCCCATGTGGCCTCCTCAACTTGTTGACTTCGCCACAATACTTTAACAGAGGCAACTCCCTTATTTCTCAACTTACGGACTTGCCTATCAAGAATGGCAACTGGAACTTCTTCATATGACAAATCTTCATTAACCTCTATAACTTCGACTGGCATGATGGTGGATGGATCTCCAATCACTTTCTTCAACATGGACACATGGAATACCGGATGCACTGATGACATCTCAGGAGGCAACTCTAGCCTATAAGTAACTTGACCAATCCTTTGAACGATCCGATATGGCCCGACATACCTAGGACTCAATTTCCCTTTCTTTCCGAATCGCATGACTCCCTTCATAGGAGATACCCTCAAGAACACCCAATCATCGACTTGAAACTCCAAATCCCTTCGACGAACGTCCGCATAGGACTTTTGACGACTCTGTGCTGTTTTCATTCTCTCCTGAATAACCTTGACCTTTTCCATAGCTTCGTACACCATATCCGGCCCTAGCAATTCCGCTTCACCTACCTCAAACCACCCGATTGGCGATCTACATCTTCTCCCGTACAATGCCTCAAATGGGGCCATCTGAATGCTAGCATGATAGCTGTTATTGTAAGCAAATTCTATCAATGGCAAGTGTTCATCCCAATTACCTTTAAAATCTAAGACACAAGCCCGCAACATATCTTCAAGCGTCTGAATGGTCCGCTCGGCCTGTCCATCGGTCTGTGGATGGAAAGCTGTGCTGAGATTCACCCGAGTTCCCAAACCTTGCTGAAACTTCTTCCAAAAGTTAGCGGTGAACTGAGCCCCGCGATCTGAGATGATAGAAAGTGGGGTGCCATGAAGCCTTACTATCTCCTTGATGTACAATCTTGCATATTGCTCCGCAGAATCAGTGGACTTGACAGGCAGGAAGTGAGCTGATTTGGTGAGTCGATCTACTATCACCCATACTGAATCGAACTTACGCCTGAGTGCGAGGTAACCCCACCACGAAATCCATATTGATCATCTCCCATTTCCACCTTGGTATTTCTATAAGTTGAGTTAATCCACCGGGCCGTTGATGCTCGGCCTTCACTTGTTGACAGTTCGGACATTTAGCTACAAAGCTTGCTACATCCCTTTTCATACCGTTCCACCAATAAATCTCCTTGAGATCGTGATACATTTTCGTTGAACCAGGGTGCACAGAATACCTGGAAGTATGACCCTCTGCCATCACTCTTTCCCGAAGCTCGTCCACATCCGGAACACATAGCCTATCTTGACACCGTAATACACCATCTTCGCTGTTGAGTACAAATGCTGAGGTCTTGTCATTCATGACTGCTTCCTTCACCCGAACCAATGCTGGATCCATGAACTGTTTTTCCTTGATTTCCGCGACCAATGATGATTCTGCTCCATTATGCACCAAGATATCCCCCTCGTCTGCCGCCGAAATACGAACCCCCAAGCTGGCTAATTGGTAGACCTCTCGAGCCAGGGGTCTCTGATCCACACCCAAATGAGCCAAACTACCCATGGATTTCCGACTAAGAGCGTCAGCTACCACATTTGCCTTCCCTGGATGGTACAATATGTCTATATCATAGTCCTTGAGTAGTTCTAACCACCGCCGCTGTCTCAGATTCAGCTCTTTCTGCTTGAACAAATACTGGAGGCTCTTGTGGTCCGAAAACACATCTACATGAACCCCATAAAGATAGTGTCGCCATATTTTCAAGGCAAACACAACAGCTGCAAGTTCCAAATCATGCGTCGGATAATTCTTCTCATGGTTCTTGAGTTGTCCTGGAAGCATAAGCTATAACCTTTCCGTGCTGCATCAATACACATCCCAAACCGACTCTGGAGGCATCACAATAGACTACAAATCCCTCTGTGCCTTCTGGCAAGGCCAATACCGGTGCCGAGGTCAATCTTGACTTCAGTTCTTGGAAACTTTTCTCACATGCTTCGGACCATTGGAACTTAACTGCTTTCTGCGTCAATTTAGTTAATGGGGAGGCGAGGGTTGAGAATCCGTCTACAAACCTCCGATAGTACCCTGCCAGACCCAAAAAGCTGCGAATCTTTGTCGGGGTCGTGGGTCTAGGCCAATCTTTCACTGCCGCAATCTTCTGAGGATCCACCATAATTCCCTCACTGGAAATAACATGCCCTAGAAAAGCTACGGACTCCAACCAAAACTCACATTTTGAGAACTTGGCATACAATTGATGCTGAAGAAGGGTCTGCAATGCTGCTCTGAGGTGAACGGCATGATCTTCCCCGCTCCGAGAGTAGATGAGAATATCGTCAATGAATACAATCACAAAGGAATCTAGGAATGGCTTGAAAACCCGATTCATAAGGTCCATGAAAGTTGCTGGGGCGTTGGTTAGCCCAAAAGACATAACCAAAAACTCAAAGTGACCATAACGAGTTCTGAAGGCGGTTTTAGGAATATCCTGCTCCCTGATTATCAACTGGTGGTACCCAGACCGTAAATCAATCTTTGAGAAGAACCTCGCTCCCTGCAATTGGTCAAACAGATCATCCACTCGAGGCAATGGATATTTATTCTTAATGGTGACTTTGTTGAGTTGCCAATAATCAATACACATTCGAAGTGACCCATCTTTCTTCCTGACAAAAAGAACCGTAGCACCCCACGACGACACACTCGGTCGTATGAACCCTTTCTCTAATAAATCCCTCACTTGCTCCTTTAACTCCCTTAACTCTGCTGGCACCATTCTGTGTGGTGGAATGGATATTGGCTGAGTATCTGGCAATACATCAATTTCGAAATCAATCTCCCTATCCGGCGGGATGCCCGGAAGCTCATCTGGAAACACTTCAGGAAATTCATTCACAATTGGCACGGACTCGAGGGTAGGCACCTCCGAGGTGGTGTCCGTTACCCGAACCAGGTGATAGATACACCCCTTCTTAATCATCTTCGAAGCCTTAAGGTAGGAAATAAACCTACCCCTTCGCACCACACCATTTCCTCTCCATTCAACAACTGGCTCGTTAGGGAACTCGAGCCTCAAAACTCTCGTCCGACAGTCAAGCTTGGCAAAGCACGAATAGAGCCAATCCATCCCCATAATTACATCAAAATCTACCATCCCAAGCTCAATAAGATCAGCTGTGGTATCACGACCACCCACCGTAACAACACAATTTCTATAGACTCGTGAGGCTGTAATAGAATCACCAATAGGAGTAGACACAGAGAACGACTCATGAAGCTATTCGGGTTCTATCCCAAAGCTTGAAGCAATGAATGGAGTAACATAAGACAAGGAGAACCCCGGATCAATAAGGGCATAGCAATCAATAGTTTGAACAGACAGGGATACCTGTAACAACATCTGGAGAAGCCTCGGCATTCCGGCGGTCACTCAATGCATAGAATCGGCTAGGTCCACCCCTACCCCGAGCTCCACCCCTAGCTGCACCACGCCCCGCTGCTGCTGGAGTACGCGCTGATGACGTAGCAGTCGAAGAACCGGATGACTGAGCAGATCCCCTACCCATACCCCGACGGGGTGCACGGCAGTCCCGCCGAATGTGACCTCTCACCCCGCACCCGAAGCACACTCTGGAAGGTCAAGGTAGCAAGTTTCCGTATGAAATCTCCCACACTTGGGGCATGTAGGTCTCCCCGGCCGCTGGGATCTCACCCCGGGATGACCGGACCGACGAGACCTCTCGTCGTCTCGAACCTGTGTCTCGAGTAATCGCCCGCCGACGACCGTGCACGGATGGCGGTGCACTCGCGGAGGACCGAGCATATGATCGGGATGGCCCCGATGACCCCCTCCCCGGAAGTGATCTCCCCGAACGACCCATTGACCGGCCCCTGCTGCTACTCTCTCTTTTCGCACGAATCTTCAACTTTCCTGGCCTCTGTGGCCCGAGCAAACCCCACAATCCTCCCATAGTTCATGTCCGAGTGCAAAGCTGCTGTGGCGGCCTCATTCACCACCAAAGGGCTAAGGCCCTGAACAAACCGTCGAACCCGGCTATCCATGGTCGACACTAAATGAGGAGCGTACTTGGACAACCTTACGAACTCCATGTGATACTCCCAAACACTCATACTGCCCTGCTTGAGGACCTCGAACTCCGTGGCGCGGGCCGCCATCACCTCGGCAGGCAAGAAGTGGTCCATAAATGCATCTACGAACTCATCCCATCTGGCCGGAGGGCTCCCTTCCTCACGGGAATCCTCCCACATTTCGAACCATGAACGTGCCGCTCCCTTCGGCCTGTAAGAGGCCAACTCTACCCCCTCTATATCTGTAGCCTTCATCACTCTGAGGGTCTTGTATATCTCATCAAGGAATTCCTGTGGGTCAGCCTCTGGATCGGTACCTGAGAATTCTAGAGGGGCTAACCGCAAGAACTGGTGGACTCTGGAGCCGGAGGAATCTCCCTGTCCGCTGGAGGATGCAGGGGCATCATGGGATCTCTGGGCTTGGGCTGCCACTAACTGTGTTAACATATGAATGGCTCCCCTAAGATCCACATTAGAGATACCCGAGCCCGAAGCGGGAACTGTATCTCAGTTATGAACACCGACATGAGGAATGGTGGCATCCTCTGCCGCAGCTGGAATAGGGACACTTGGGTTTTGAATAGATGGGCCAGGCAAATTCAGGACTGTTGGGTCATTCTCGCCCACGGCATCGGGCACATGATTAGCAGCCGCACTTGGGCCGACATTGGCCCCAAGGCCGAGTCTAGCCTTCTTCTTAGGTGCCATATTCTAAAAATTTGGGAACAAGGCACGAATTAGACACAGATATCTCCACATTGCACTTTATCGCATGATATAGATTATCAAAGAAGTAGGTAAATTCCTAAATGCCCGTGTAGCCCCCTACTTATATGATGTGGTCGACAACACACCTATAAGAAGGGCACTACTAGACACGGCTCCGAGACATCCTAGGACACTTTAAAAAAAAACCATAGGCTCTGATACCAAGTTTGTCACGCCCCAAATCGAGGGACATGACCGGCGCCTGACCGAGTTGCCCCAGTCAAGCGGACCTGGGTGCCTTTCATTCCCACGCGTTAACCCTGTGTTGATTGTTTCTCATTAACCAAATATTTTACCAATAATGACCGATTTCATAATGCATAAACATAACCATGTGATTGATTCACTAACAAGTTCATAATTTATATTTACAACGCCCCATACATATACATAGGCCACAATCCCACAGTGTACATGTCTACGGAGCCTCTAGGATACAAAAAGGGAAATACAATACTTGCCGGTAACAAGGCTCCGGCTATACCTTACAAAACCAAAATGAAATCTAAACCGAGTGGCATGAACCACACAAGGCCCCGAGGAAGAAAGGGCTCACCAAAACGGGCAGTGGAAGGAGAAGGATACTACTGCCGATGAGCTGAAGTGCCTGCTACTGATCCACCTACAATCATGACACGAATGTAGCGCCCCGGCAAAAGGGACGTCAGTACACTTGAATTGTACTGGTATGTATGGACAAACTTTGTCCCAAGTAAACTCAAGCCATTAAATTACATCAACAATTAATTAAGCCACCCAACCATGTTTCCACATTTTCCTCATTTCAAATAATTCTCACACAAAGCACTTTCTACGATCAACCAATTTAACAATAACCAATCAATCACGTAAAGCACAAGTAGTCAAACAAAGGGGCAATCGGTGCCCCACAGGTTGCAAACTCTCCTGCTGTCTCCTTTCACAATTTCACATTATTGATTTTTGTATCAATTTTTAATAGCGATTTCGATCGATTTCCATCCTTATTGCCCCTGACCACCCTTATTACCTCGGCCACCCTTATCACCCCAACCCACACCTTATTTCCACACGTTGCGGCGCGCAACACGACCCCGCCTTACAGTTGAAAACACAACAATTTCAAACAGCACATAATGTACTACACACAATTTCAACAAGTTCAAATAAGCAACTTACACATTGGTTCATGTTCTCAATTTCTTCTCAAGCCAATATCAAAACCAAGTTACAAGTATTCCAAAATCGAAAATGCCCACATAATCATGTTCAACAATTTACCACAATTAAGGTGTTTCAAATTCCTTCCACAATAAGCCAAATATGCCATCACAATGGTTGTTCCCAATTCTTTACCAATCTCGATTACCTTTTTATCTTTCAATTCATATTTCATACCACACCACACGTAGTTCAACATCAATCAAATGCTCAACAAGGAAATCAAAGAATTACGTAAAATTTCTCAATTTGACACATGCCAAAACAATTCGCACACATTTGGGCGATTTTACAAGAATCAAAATTAGCCATACATACCTGGTGATGAGTTTTCTTCCGTTAACTTCCTACTTTATGCTTACCCACGCTATCGTACTCTTGCCAACCTTGTTCTTGAAGACTTTTACTTCTACTCACTTCTTTTTACTAAAAATCAAGTTCAATAATCATGCATGAGTGTAAAAATTCTATTTTTAAAAGCTATTATATGCAAACCTCTCTTTACCCAATTAAGACTGAAAATCAAAGAAAATAGTTAGGGTTTTTACCTTGAAAAGATTGGGGAAGTTGAATCCTTGCCCTAAGATCCCTTGGAATTAAGATGGTTGGAACAATCTTTGAAGATGAAAGATTTCTCTCTCTAAAAACCCTCTCTTCTCTCTCTAATTTTGGTAAGATGATATGATAAAATGAAGAAGAAGTGTGTTATATTAAAGAAGAGATCGGGTCAAAATGTTACAAAAATCGGGGCCGGGGTCAATTATGCGGTGCACTATGCGACCGCAGAATCAACATGCGGTCCGCATAGTGACCGCAGAATTGCCCCAAATTTTACACAGGTTCTGTTAAGGAATGCGGCCAGAATGCGGTCCGCATGCTTGATCCGCGGTCGCAAAGTGCACCGCAGATTTGACATGCGATCGCATATCGACCGCACTTTTGACACGATTTTTGGGAAACTCTCCGGAACGTTTTGCGGCAAGAATGCGGTCCGCATGTCAGGTTTGCGATCGCATTCTTGACCGCATATTGGACACTTTTCGGAAAAATTAATTCTCTACATTTTTGAAACTTAAATCACTACCAAGGGTCCGAACCGCGGCGTATTCGGACCATGACACCACAGCTACTAGGTTTTATGCACAAAATTTTTACGGGGCCTTACAATACCTCTCAAAAGGACCCAACTTACAATCTGCAAAAATCTTGCCAAAATAAACATCATTAGCATAAAGTCCCTTGTTTTGATCAAAACCTATCAATTTAGAATCCAGAGTAGTAACTAAGACATACCCTTCTTGAAAGTGAATCAGCGACAATTCGTTCCCTTATTTGTAAGAAATTACATAAGAAAAAATTTCAATGAATTCAACCCACTTAGCATGCCTCCTACTAAGCTTACCTTGACTTTTAAAGTACTTCAAGGATTCATGATCAGTTTTAATGACAAGCTCGCTTGGCCACAAGTAATGTTGCCATGTGTCTTAAGCCCTTACCAAAGCATATAACTCTTTGTCGTAAGTGGAATAGTTCAATGTGGCTCCACTTAACTTCTCACTGAAGTAGGTAATAGGTTTAGAATCTTGCATTAAAACAACACTAATTCCTTTGGCAGAAGCAACACATTTAATTTCAAAAGATTTAGTGAAATCAAACAATTGTAACAAAGGAGTAGAACATAACTTTTCTTTCAATAAGTTAAAAACATCATCTTGTTTTTTCCCCATGTAAAAATCTTATCCTTTTTATAACTTCAGTTAAAGGAGAAGAAATGGTGCTAAAGTTTCTCACAAACCTCATATAAAAACTAACAGGTCCATAAAAACTCCTAACTTCAGTTACACTCTTAGGTTTAGACAATTCCTTTATTAGTTTGATTTTCTCCTCATCCACCTCAACTCCTTTAGAACTAACTACAAAACTCAAGAAAATCACACAATCCACACAAAAAATACACTTTTTAAGATTAGTAAATAAAAGTTGCTTTCTGAGAACTACAGAAACTTGTTTTAGGTATTCTACACGCTCCTCTAAAGTGTTAGAAAAGATCAAAATATCATCAAAGTACACCACAACAGATTTACCATAAAAATACTTATAGATATTATTCATTAATATCACAAAAGTGCTGGTTGATGAAAGTGCTGGGTACATTAGTCAAACCAAAAGGCATAACTAACCACATAAAGTCCATATTTAGTCTTAAAAGTAGTTTTCCTGTCACAGCCTGGATTTTCCCCCATCGGAGGATGATGGCGCCTACTTTGGAGCTAGGCAAGCCAAACATTTAAACCTTTTGAATAACAACACAACAGTAATAACATTAATAAACCTGTAAATGAATGAAGTGTTTTTATAACATAAGTAAATGAAAACCCAAAATGCGGAAGTTTAATATTTCACTACCCAAGATTGGAGTCGCTATATCACAAACTACTAATGAATACTACAGACAAGTCTGAATAGAAATATACACAGCGTCTGTCTCGATACAACAAAAACAACTAGAAGATATAGAAAGGGACTCTGGCCGACGAACGCTAGCTAGGCTACCTCGTAGTCCCTGGATTGAAGTTAGCTCCTACTCGACGTGCTACTAACTACTCCGGAATTGTGATCTGTGAAAAAAACATAGAAGTGTAGCATCAACACAATCGACCCCCTGTGCTGGTAAGTGCCTGGCCTAACCCCGACAAAGTAGTGACGAGGCTAGATAGGACTACCAAATCAACCTATGCATTTCAAGATATAAATATATATGCAATAGAAGGAAAGGAAATACAAAAAACTAAATAGTTAACAGGGAAGGGAAAACATGATGTGGGGGAGTACAATCCGGATATATAAATCATCAACTTAAATAAGAAACAAGACACAACAATAGTTAACAAGAACATGAACTCCAATATTTGCACGGCATCAACCTTCGTGCTTTTACTCTCATCATCACCCAAAGAAATCAAATAAAATGCCCGGTATCACCTTTCGTGATTTTCCTCACATAACTCACATTTCATGACACAAAATGATATTTCATGAAAATGTAATCAAATCGGAGCATGGAATGTCCCTTCGTGCATAAATAATCAAAAATGGCACGGGATGACCCTTCATGCTAATTATAATCAACAATGGCACGGAATGACCCTTCGTGCATCATCACTCTTCCTCACCCAAACATCAATCACAACCAAACGGGCGAGGAAAATAAATAATAACAAGAAATGTCCTGACAAGGGAAAAACACAATTAAACAACTAAATCCCGACAGGGGAGATAATCAATATACTCAAGTCATCCCGGCAAGGGATTTAATCACATCTTTACTAATTCTTTCTTAACTTACTCGATAGTATTTTTATCGTTCGAGCCAACGCTCCAAAGAATTCACAAATTCACAATTTATCCTCAACTCTTCACATTATGTAGAAATCATACATTAGTTTGGAAGAGTCCCAAGATGTACCAAAACAAGTAACAACAAAAACCCACGATCATGCTAGACACCGATGTATAGATACTCGTCACCATTCCTATACACCGTACTCGATCATTTAGAAAATAGAAATCAATAACACTCTAACCCTATTCCCTCAAGCCAAAGTTAGATCAAACACTTACCCCGATCCAAAGAATAGCAATTAAATCTCCAATACCGCTTTTCCTCTAGAATATGACTCCGAAACAATGGTATCTAGGCATAATTAATTCAATAACATCAATTAAGGCTTAACGACAAAATCCCATAGCCTAGAAATGAGTTTTCTAGCATTCCTCCAAAAATAACAAAATTTGACACCGGGTCCACATGGTCCAAACACGAGGCTCGGACGAAAACCTAGTCACCCATAACCCCATGTGTTCAAATATATAATTTGTTTTAAGATTCGACCCCAAATTGAGGTTGAATCACCCAAAATTCCTAAAACCTTAACTCTATCCGAAACCCCTAATTTATGCTTTGATTTCATGATTTAGGGCTAGGAAATTAGTGATTAGATGAAGGAATTAGGAGAGAATAAAGTTAAGAACACTTACCTAGGAAGCTATGGAGAAAAAGGCTCTTCAAAATCGTCTGTGGGGTGTTAGGGAGAAGAGTTCGTGTGCAAAAATGAAGACAATCCCGTGCTGCTATTGTTCTAGAATTAAAAATATAACTGGGCAAAATTGCCCTTCGTGTCCACGGGAAGGGGACCGCGTTAGCGAAGGGTAGAATAGGCAATGAATCGCGTTCGCGATGGAAGGGTTGCGAACACGAAGAGGAAAAGGCTGGGGGTCCAAGATTGACCTACGCAAACTCGTGTGAAGGTGCACGAATGCGGTAGAGGACACAACAAAACATTGCGATCGCGATGGCCAGAACACGAATGTGATGAAGGAAAAAACTAGGGCCTGAAGTTGGCTTACGTGTTCGAGAGGGTCAAGATGTGAACGCGAAGGGGAAAGGCACATAATTATGTGAACGCGAACCTAGAGATACGAACACGATGAAGAAAACATCTGTGCAAATATTGCAGAAAATCTGCTAACTTCTTAAGTGTAAAAACACGAACCACCTCCAATTCACTCCCGAGCCCTCGGGGCTCCTAACCAATCACACAAACTAACCCAATAACATCCTACGAACTTACTCGAGCGATCAAATTGCCAGAACAACATCCAAATCAATGAATCAAGCCTCAAAATTATCATTTTCATTTCAAAGTTCTTAAACTTCTAACTTTAGATAACTAGGTCCGAAGCATGTCAAACGGCGTCTGATTTCGACCAAACTTCACAGAAAGCACTTAACACATATTTAAGACTTGTACCGGGCATCGGAACCAAAATACAAGCCCATTACCATAGTCTTTTAATCAATTTTCATTTCTATTTTCCTTAATAATTTCAGATAAACAATTTAACAGAAATATTCTTTTACTCGTGTTCTAGATCTCGAATTTCGAATCGGGGCACATGCTTGAGTCCCATATTTTTTGATGGACCCTTCGGGACCGTCAAATCACGGGTCCGGGTCCATTTACCAAAATTTTTGACCGGAGTCAACTTTAGCCATATTAATATCAAAATTCTTCAAAGTTTTCACAGATTTCACATATTTCAACATAAAAGCTTCACGACTATATGCCTGAATTGCGCACACAAATCAAGGCAACTACCAATGAGGTTTTCAAGGACTCAGAAGCACGAAAAAAGGGAGAAATCCGGTGATGACCCTTTGGGTCGTCACATTCTCCACCTCTAAAATAACTGTTCGTCCTCGAATGGATAAAAGAAAGAAGTACTTGAGTCAGGAAATATATGAGGGTAGCGTCTATGCATATCGGACTCGGACTCCCAGGTCGATGCCTCAGGAGGCTGACCTCTCCACTAGACATGCACTAAAGGAAAACTCTTCGATCTCAATTATCGAACATGCTGGTCTCGAATAACTACCTGCTCCTCATCGTAAGATAGATCCTTGTCCAACTGGACAGTGCTGAAATCTAACACGTGGGTAGGATCACCGTGATACTTCCAAAGTATAGACACATGAAACACTGGATGCACGACTGACAAGCTAGGTGGCAAGGAAAGTCTGTAAGCCACCTCTCCCACACGATCAAGAATCTCAAATGGGCTAATGAACCTAGGGCTAAGCTTTCCCTTATTCCCAAATCTCATCACGCCCTTCATAGGTGATACACGGAGCAATACTCGCTTACCGACCATGAAATCTACAACTCAAACCTTGTGATCCGCATAACTCTTTTTTCGCGACTGAGCCGAACGAAACCTGTCTTGAATGATCTTGACCTTATCCAAGGCCTCCTCGATGAAATTTGTACCCAATAATCGAGCCTCTACAGGCTCAAACCATCCGACTGGACTCCGACATTGCCTAGTATACAATGCCTTATATGGGGACATATGAGTGCTGGACTCATAGCTGTTATTGTAGGCGAACTCTGCTAAAGGTAAAAATTGGTCCCAAGAGCATCCAAAATCAATGAGACAGGCTCAGAGCATATCCTCCAATATCTGAATAGTCCTCTCGGACTAGCCGTCTGTCTGAGGATGGAACGATGTGCTCAACTGAACCTGGGTGCCTAACTCTTGCTGAACTGCTCTCCAGAAGCACGAGGTACACTATGTACATCGGTCCAAAATGATAGATGTGGGCACCCTATGAAGGCGAACAATCTCCCGGATGTAGATCTCAGCTAATCTCTCCGATGAATAAGTGGTAGCAACAGGATTGAAATGTAATGACTTGGTCAGCCTATCAATAATGACCCAAATAGAATCAAACTTCTTGTGAGTCACCCGAAGTCCAGTAATAAAATCCATTATAATACTCTCCCACTTCCACTCGGGAAGCTCAATCCTCTGAAACATACCACTAGGTCTCTGATGTTTTTACTTGACTTGCTGATTATTCAAATAACGAGCCACATATGCAACAATGTCTCTATTTATCCCACGCCACCAATAATGCTGCCGCAAGTCCTGATACATCTTCGCGACGCCCGGGTGAATAGAATACCGAGAACTATGGGCCTCCGCTAAGATCAACTCCCGAATCCCATCGATATTGGGCACACAAACTTATCCCTGCAACCTCAAATCGCCATCATCATCTAAAGTCACCTTTGTGGCACCTCCACGTTGCACCGTGGCTCTCAGAACACACAAATGAGGATTATCGAACTGCCGATCATGGATACGCTCCAATAATGAAGAACGAGCGACCGTGCAATCTAATACTCAGCTAGGGTAAAAAATATCCAATATCATAAACCGATTGGCCAAGGCCTGAATATCCAATGCAAGTGGTCCATGGCTGTCCGAAATATCAGCAAGACTACCCATGCTGGCTGACTTCCTACTCAATGCATCTGCTACCATATTGGCTCTCCATGGGTGGTACAAAATAGTAACATTATAATCCTTCAATAGATCCAACCTCCTTCGCTGCCTCAAGTTCAACTCCTTTCGCTTGAACACGTATTGCAGACTCTTATGATTAGTGTACACCTCACACGTCACACCATATACGTAATGCCTCCAAATCTTTAAAGAATGAACAATAAGTGCCAAATCTAAATCATGGACTAGATAATTCTTCTCGTGGATCTTCAACTACCTCGAAACATAAGTAATGACCCTTCCATCCTGCATCAATACTGCGCCAGGCCCAATACGTGAAGCATCACAATAAACTGTATAAGGCCCTGAACCTATGGGAAAAATCAATATCGGTGTTGTAGTCAGAGATGTCTTAAGCTTCTGAAAGCTCTCCTCGCACTCGTCTGACCACCTGAACTGGGCACCCTTCTGTGTCAACCTGGTCACCGGGGCTGCTATAGAGGAAAATCCTTCCACGAACCGACGGTAGTAAGCTCCTAACCTTAAGAAACTCCAAATCTCAGTCGCTAAAGCTGGTCGAGGCCAATTCTTGACTACCTCAATCTTCTTCGGGTCTACCTGAATGCCCTCTACTGATACTATATGACCAAAAAATGTAATTGAACTCAAACAGTAATCGCACTTCGAGAACTAAGCATACAACTGACTATCCTTCAGAGTCTGAAGACCACTCCGAGGTGCTGCTTGTGCTCCTCCTGACTGTGGAAGTATACCAGGATATCATCAATAAAGACTATCACGAATAAGTCTAAATAAGGCCTGAACACTCGGTTCATCAACTCCATAAATGCTACTAGGGCATTTGTTAACCCAACTGACATGACCAAAAACTCATAATGCCCATACCGAGTGCAAAAGGCTATCTTAGGGATATCAGACGTCCTAATCCTCAGATGATGGTAGCCAGACCTCAAGTCTATATTTGAAAACACCTCCGACCCTGTATCTGGTCAAACAAATCATCAATCCTCAGCAGTCGATATTTGTTCTTTATCGTCACCTTGTTCAATTGCCGGTAATCAATGCACATCCTCATTGACCCATCATTTTTCTTTACAAATAACACCGATGCACCCCAAGGAGAAACACTAGGCCTGATGAAACCCTTCTCTAGAAAATCTTGCAACTGGTCCTTTAACTCCTTTAATTCTAGCAGGGCCATACGATACGATAGAATAGTAATAGGTTGCGTGCCTGGGGCCAGATCAATACAGAAATCAATATCCCTGTCGGGTGGCATACCTGGTAGGTCTTAAGGGAAAACCTCGGGGAACTCCAGAACAACAGGAACTGAGTCAATAAAAGGAACCTCTGTGCCGGAATCATGAATATACGCCAAAGAAGCTAAATACCCACTCGACCATACGTCGAGCCTTAACATATGAAATGACACTACGGTTGGCATATCCTAGGGTCCCTCTCCTCTCCAATTGGGGAAAATCTGGTAAAGCCAAGGTCACGGTCTTGGCGTGACAATCCAAGATAGCATAATACGGGGACAACCAATACATCCCTAGTATAACATCAAAAACCACCATGTCTAGAAGCAATAAATCAACATGGGTCTCAAGACCCTCAAATACTACCACACAGAAATGATGGATTCAATCGACCAATATAGAAACACCCACTGGTGTTGATACATATACATGAATACCTAAGGCTTTACTAGGCAAAGACAAGTAGGGTGCAAAATAAGACGACACATATGAATACGTAAACCCAGGGTCAAATAGCACTGAAGCATCCCTATCACAAACTAGAATAGTACATGTAATAACAACATCAGAAGACTCAGCCTCTGGCCTGGCTGGCAAAGCATAACATCGAGACTGGGCCCCACCTCTCTCAACCATGTCTCTAGGATGATCGGCGACTGACTGACCTCTACCTCTGCCGGTTCGAGCTCCACCTCTGCGGTTCCTACCTCCACCTCTATGATCCCTACCCCCACCTCTAGCTGGATGGGCGGGCTATGGATCACCTGCTACCTAAATCATGGGCGAGGACCCTACTTCTGAGAGCTGCCCGAGGCTCAAGGGAAAAACCCAACAACATGTCCGGGGTTACCACAACCATAACAAGACCTCGACTATTGCAACTGTCGACCTTGTCGAGCTGAATAATCTCCCCTAAAGCTCTAAATGGGGGTACACTGATAGGGTGCTGGTCTGAATAGTAATGCTGAGAACCACCGCTGTCTGGCGTACCATGAGAAACCTGAAGAACCGACTGAAAGGGCCTCGGTGAATGACCTCTACCATAGAAATCCCTACCTCCAGACGAGGTACTATTGAACCTACTAGAATGACTAGGACTCTTATCAAACATCTGACAACCTCCCCGTGCGAGGGCCATCTCTACTCTACGGGCCGCATTGCCGTCTCCTTAAAAGAAATATCGCTACCAACTCCCATGGCCATTGGGAGACGGATCGTCTAAATCAATCCATCAATAAATCTCCAGACACTCTCTCGCTTTGTGGGGAGTATCAAAATAGCATGGCGTGCCAAGTCAACAAATAGAGTCTCATACTGTGTAACTGTTACGAAGCCCTGCTGGAGGTACCCAAACTGCATGTGAAGTGCCTCTCGCTGGGTGACTGGGAAAAACTTCTCCAAAAACAACTCCACAAACTGATCCCATGTCAAAGCTGGAGACCCTGCTGGTCTAGATAAGATAAAATCTCTCTACCAAGTCTTGGTGGACCCTGCAAGCCGAAAGGTGGCAAAATCAACCCCATTGGTCTCCGCTATACTCATGGTCCTGAGAATCTCATGACCGCTGAATAGAAAATCCTGTGGATCCTCAGATGAAGCACCGTGAATGTGATGGTGAAGAGCTTGGAAAACCGATCAAGTCTCCACAAAGCATCCAAAGACATAGCTGCCCTATCGCCGGCCTTAGTAGTAATACCTGGTTGAGCTGCCACAACTGGTTGAACCACTAGGACATGAGTTTGGGTAGCTACCTACTCCAGAGTACGTGTAGCAGGAGTCTGAACCCCTCCCCCAGCCTGAGAAGTGGCTGGTGCTAATGGCAACAAACCCGCTCTAGTGACACTCTCCATAAAGCCTGCCAATCGGACTAGAGCGTCCTGAAGAACTGGGGTGACCATGACCCCTCCTGGGACCTGAGATGGGCCCTAGAGCTGCTAGGGCTGGAACCTCCTATCGTAGTCAATATGAGGCTCCACCTCTGGAACTGCTGCCCAGGGCTTGAGCTCTGCCCCTGCCTCGGCCTCTGGCACGACCTCGATCTCTACCCATCGTAGGAGCTGCTGTTGGGGGCTCGGGCTGCTGCACGGTAGAAGAGGAAGCACGTGTTCTCTCCATTTGCGAGAGAACAGAGTAGAAAGACAATCAATGTTTGAGAAACAAAATCGCACGATAAGAAAGAACAAAAGTGAAACTTTTCCTAACTCTATAGCCTCTGGGGGATAAATACAGACATCTCCGTACCGATTCCTCAGACTCTACCAAGTTTTTCCATGAGTAGTGAGAACTATGCAACCTAGAGCTCTGATACCAACTTGTCACGACCCGAATTTCCCACCATCGGGGGTTGTGATAACGCCTACTGTTAGAGCTAGGAAAGCCCAACATTTAAACCTATTGAATAACAACACAACAACAATAACAATAATAAATCTGTAAATGAAAATGGAAGTCTTTTTATAACATAAGTAAATAAAAATCCAAAATGCGGAAGTTTAATATTTCACTACCCAAGATTGGAGTGGCTATCTCACGAACTACTAATGAATACTACAAACAAGTCTGAATAGAAAAATACACAGTGTCTGTCTCGATATAATGAAAACAAATAGAAGATATAGAAAGGGACTCCGGCCGGCGAACACCATCTAGGCTACCTCGTAGTCCCTGAATTAAAGTCAGTTCCCACTCGATATGCTACTGTTGTGGTCCAAAAGCTGCTCTGGTACCGTGATCTATGAAAAAAGCATAGAAGTGTAGCATCAACACAACCAACCCTATTTACTGGTAAGTGCCTGGCCTAACCCCGACGAAGTAGTGACGAGGCTAGATAGGACTACCAAATCAACCTGTGTAGTTCAATATATATATATATATAAGGAAAGGAAATACCAAAAACTAAAGAGGTAACAGGGAAGGGAAAACATATTGTGGGGGAATACAATTCGAATATATAAATCATCAACTTAAATAAGAAATAGGACACAACAATAATTAACAAGAATAGGGAATCCAACAGTTGAACGATATCAACCTTCGTGCTTTTACTCTCATCCTCACCCAAAGCAATTAAATAAAATGCACGGCATCACCCTTCGTGCTCTTCCTCACATAACTCACATTTCACGGCACGAAATGATCCTTCGTGCAAATGTAATCAAATCAGAGCACAGAATGTCCCATCGTGCATAAATAATAAAAAATGACACGGAATGACCCTTCGTGCAAATTATAATCAACAATGGCACGAAATGACCCTTCGTGCATCATCACTCTTCCTCACCCAAATATCAATCACAACCAAATGGGCGAGGGAAATAAATAATAACAAAAAATGTCCCGACAAGGAAAAAATACAATTAAATAACTAAATCCCGGCAAGGGAGATAATCAATATACTCAAGTCATCCCGGCAAGGGATTTAATCACATATTTACCAATTCTTTCATTTCTTACTCGATAGTATTTTTTTCGTTCGAGCGAACGCTCCAAAGAATTCACAATTTATCCTCAACTCTTTACATTATGTAGAAATCATTAATTAGTTTGGAAGAGTCCCAAGATATACCAAAACAAGTAACAACAAAAATCCACGGTCATTCTAGACACCGGTATATAGATACTCGTTACCATGCCTATATATCGTACTCGATCATTTCACTACAAGAAAAACGACATTTAAGGAAGGGAAATCTGGCCCCTAAGAGTAAAATTCTGGTCCTAAAAAGGGTCATAAAATCTGGTCGTTAAATCCCTTTAGAGACGGGCAAAAAAACTGGCCTCTAAATACTATTAGAGACCACATTTCTTGTCCCTAGTAGGCAATGAAAAAATATTTATTTTCGTTATCAAATCATTTTAGCGACCAACTGTATCTGGTCCTAAATTGCCTTTTAGGGACGGACAGAAAACCTGGTCGTGAATAACATTTAGAGACTACATTTGTCGTCCCTAATAGACAATGAAAATTATATATATTCCCTCCGTTAAATCTTTTTATCGACTAACACAAACTGGTCCTAAATTATCTATTAGAGACCGACAAAACATCTGGTCGTTAAACCATTTTTACGACCAACTTTTAACTGGTCCTAGATTATTTTTAGAGACGACGTCATTATTTAAAATAATTTTTAAATTTAGCGAAATATTCATGGTCTATTAATAACCATGAGTAGTCCTAAAATCTCAATGCAACAAAAAATAATATTTATCAATTAATATCAAATTGTTATAAAAACGTCTAGATATAAAAAGATAAGATATCAAGGTCAAATCCCATGATGATGTTACTTTCTATGTTTTCTCAACACCTTAACAAAAAAAACTTAGCTATCATCCTAAGCTACACTATAATATCAAGTTTTGCATAACATTTTTTAGCAAAATAATAATGAGCTTGTACACCTTCTAAGCTTGCATCTTGACTTGTAGCTTCAATCTTCAAAATCTGTGAGTACAAAAGATTGAAAAAAATAATAAACAACTATTGGTAAAATAATATTCATAATTTAAAATGAACAATAGTTAAATCGCTTACCCCAAGGATGCAATGGAGGGTTGATGGACAAGGCATTTGAGTTCATCAAGAAGAAGGGAGGCATCAATAGTCGACTTTGAACTTTAACAACAGTACTGTATCTTAAATGTGAGGAATAGCCATTCCGAAACAATCATTTCATTTGGTTCATCCTTTAATACTAGCCTTTCTCTATTGTGGTCTTTCCTTGTTTTAAGGCAAGGCAATTAAAACATGAAAGATTCTATACTAGCAGCCAACCTTGATAGACTGAATAAGCAAATTATCATCAAAATGTACAATATACGTAATAGATATAGCTGGAGCAAGTTTAAGTATCCTGATTGTAGAAGCACATAGTGAAAATTCTAGGCAGCAGCTATTTGCTCTAAGCACAGCATAAAAGAAGATATATCATTCAATCTAGTAGTGACCATGTTCTATTAGAGACTGAGGACAACTATCCATAATGGCTGAAGATGGCAAGTGTGACATTAAAAAGTTAAGGCTCTATTGCATCAGATTATTAACTGATAAATAGTTACATTGGTAGGATGTCTTATCAGTCTTGTACCTACACGAGCATGAATTTAATCGAATTGGCAGAGAAATTCTCCCGTGGTACAATTGACGGACATCTGGATGTTCCTCCTAATGATGACGGTTCCCTACTTAAAGCAGTAGCCAACCAGACTGTTTACTAGGCATTTGAAATCTAAAGGCCTACTTTTATCCATAACAAATCGATTCTTTAACAATCGAAGCTACAGATATGAAAATGTATTCATTACAGTGAGGGATATTTTTATCAAGTTTTGCCGCATAATGATGTTGAACAAGCTACAACATTTGCATGACAGTGAAACTTAAACTTGCTATAGCACTTGCATGATAGTGATAATTCTATCAAACAAAACTGATTCAAAAGGTAGGCACGATAAATGACAAATAGTTGTGCGCTACTTAAGAGACTGGGTTAAGAAGCTTTTATACTGTAAGCGGCCCTTATAATCAGAATGACCATCATCATGCATCTAAGGGAAATACAAGGAGAACCAGGAAGTGATAAGACATTTTGTTGCCAATAAGAAATATAATGTAATGAAGGAACTGAGACCTACGATACAACATTAATTGTGAAATTTTGGAAATTTTTATATTGTACAACAGCTAGTGTTCCTTGTTATTTCAACGTAGTAACTTCTTTGCTATAGTCTATAGGTGAAAAGATATTTTACAACTGGTCTTTCTTCTGCTTCATCTTATACTTTTTTTTTATTTTAAGTGGTGACATCATACAACTATACAGGATTGGGGTTGCAATGTAAGAGATCCTTGCAACAGTTCATAAACTTGCTAAACTCAATTGAACAGCTGATTAAGGTTTCATTTCTTGGGAGAGCATAATGTTGGTTAGCGGCAACTATGATCGGAGTTTATCATTGCGGTATGAGGAACCTGTGAAAGAAGCTCTCAAGGAGACAATACTCAGGCAAGAATACACGTTCAAGAAGCAGGTACTTATCCGAACATAAGCTCTTGAAACATCAACTTTTCAACTGAAGTGCTAGGGAGGGGCATCATGTTGCAGATGCTTTAGCGAAATAAATTATTTAATCACTAGGCATACCTGAAAACTTTCTGAAGAAAAATATTCCTTTACTAACCACTCCCATTCTTTCTTGTCCACTCCCTTTGAAATATTCTTAAGAGCCTGTTATCCTTCACATTGCATGCAAGTGTCCTCTCCATTTGTTCCACAACTCTTTCGTCCATTCGAAGATATGTTCACGATGATCATTCATGTCAACACTCTCGAATTTATCCTACAATAATCAAAACATGAGTTAGAGTTAAATATTCAGTTTTAGCAAAAATAATCATGATATTGTGTTAGGAGCACATTAAACTGAATGTCTCGCATTTTGATACTCTGTCAGGAGTACATAATCTTGTATAGGCACCAACACAAGGCAGTGTGATTTGGATAAGAAGCTCTTATTTTCAGGGCCTTGGAAACTTTTCAAGCATTAGTTTAAATCCTATGGTATTAACATCTCTGTCCTGTTACAGGCTAAGCAGATAGAATCATACAAAAATCTTTTCTGAGTACGATGATGGAGAATCTGAGAATAGTGATGCAGAATATATGGATGCAAAAACTACTACTGGTCGTAGCATCAAGGCTACATTAGTATCAGACTCTAAAGCATCTTTATTACGGTCAGTGGGAATGTTTTAATATGTAATGGTTACTATTTATCATCTTGAGAATGTTTTGCAGTACGTTGCAAGCTAATGTAATTTTTAGTGATGCTTTCTAATTTAGACTACATTTCACATGTAAAATGAGTGGGTGTATGCCATATTTCCAGGTCCAAGAAAACATGGAAAGTAGCCAAGAGTTTGCAGGAAGACCCGTATGATCAATTAGACGACAAGCCACTTGACTTACTTAACCAGAAGAAGACCAGGTCAGCTCTTAGAGGATCTGGCAATCTCAAGCAGAAGTCTGACTCAAAAGATGTAGCAAAAATAGACTCTGAAGGCCGTTTGGTTATTCATGAGGGATATAAGAAGCAAAAATGAGTCAAGGCACCTGCTGGCGACGTCGATGTAAGGAGCGAAGCAGGAAGTCGCTTTTTCTGAGAGCTCAAGGAAAACTCAGAAACGGAGGAAAACATATGATTCATGTTGGGCCTACACTGGAACAGAATGTGCAAGCAAGAAGGCCAGTGGAGATGTCAAGAGGAAAGACATACTTGAGCCATATGTCTACTGGCCCCTTGACCGCAAGATGATGAGCCGTAGGCCTGAACATCGGGCAGCAGCACGAAAAGGAATGGCAAGCATTGTGAAGCTAACAAAGAATCTTGAAGGCAAGATTGCATCATCCGTACTGTCCGCAAAGAGAGTCAAGACTAAAAAGAAAGCCAGCTCCAAAAAGACTTTGAAGTGAAGTTTACTTTCTGGGTGCCAAGATAAAATGGAGGTTTGATTAAGTTTTGCAGTCTGGTTAACATAAGGAACATGAACTATAGCATTTTTTATAATCTTGTTGAGTAAGAACTTTTTCATAAACTATTTCATGATCATTACGCCATCCAAATTAGATCAAAATATGTATTAATCAAGTTAAATATCTGTGATTCGCTAATCAAAGCTAAAGACGCATATATACTCTGTTAGGAGTACATAATCTTGTATAGGCACCAGTACAAGGCACCAGCAGAAGGAGCTATTGTTGCACGATGTTCAAGCAGTCTAGCTAGATCAGAGCCCTACAGACAGAATTACAAAGCCATATACCTTCATCAAACTTGGAAATCTTCAAAATGTCCATTACAGTTTAATTTATAGTTGCATTAGTTATTTTAGGTACAGAGAAACCCTCTGTTTTAAGACTGAAGTTTAGGCAATAAGGTGTAGGTTTAACTGTAACTTCTGTTCCTTTTTGCGTGGTTTGGTCTGGCTCACAGACAGTGGCGGAGCCAGAACCCTGATGAAGGGTGTTCAAAAAAAAAAATTGTACCTAGTGGATAGTGTTAAGGGTGTTCAAAACTGAATATATAGAGGTAAAAAATAAATTTTACCTTATATATACAGTGTAATTTTTCGGCGAAGGGTGTTCGGGTGAACACCCTTGCGCCCCCTAGATCCGCCACTGCTCACAGATACTATCATTGGCTACAGTATGAAGTAATATGATCTATACTATCACAGATACTTCTCCAATCTGGGGGTCTAAAAGGCTTGAGGTATATATGATCTATTCTAAAGCTCATCCAGATTTTTTAGGAGAAGATAACATCGACTCTAGCTTAAAGTCTAGAAAAGAAATATTCAGTTGTTTTAGGCATGTCTTCAAACACGTTGGCAGCATCAAAGTTCTTCACTTTCAATACAATTTCTTCCCAAGGCAGCCATTCAATTTGATTACTGGTTAGTCTTGTTGCAGTTTGTGCATATAATATGAAAATTTCCATAGAAGCGTTTGAACAAATTTTCACATGAATACACAGAACTACCCCAGGAAAAAAAAGAGATCATGAAGAAAATTCAAAAAGCAGATACATAATACTATAATCAAATATCCAAAATCAATACCCGGCAAACGTGATTAGAAATATAGTCTAATTAAGAAAGAAAGCTTGTAATAAACTCACAAAAGAAAAAAGAAAACTCTACTGTTAACTGAAAAAGGGAAAAGAAGTACCTCAGAGCAATGACTATGTATCGAGAATGAATGTCTTCTAACAACAAACTTGAGCAAATAGTAAAAATTATAGTAGCCCAACAATTAGTTTCGCAGACCAGCCAAGAGTTTGATCGATTTCGCAAATTACAGCAGCCCAACAATCAGTTTCGCAGACCAGCCAAGAGTTTGATCGCTTTTGCACAGACGAGTTGATCGATTACGCACAGATGAGTTGATTTTGCAGACCAGACGAGCGAGACCGGCCTCTCTAATGTTTTGAGAATAGAGGATTTTTCACAGACGAGTTGATTTCGCAAAGCAGACGAGCGAGGTGTAATGATCCGGAGGAATTGCTGCTAAATGGTATTGAATAAAGAAGAAGGAAGCAGAGGCAACAGAAGTAACTGAAATCGGGAAAAGGAGAAGTAACAGAACTTTAAACCAACGGCTGAGATTAGAAGTAGAATTAATGAGCTTCAAAGGTTGAGAATTTGTCACGTCAGCTGCAAGAGCAACTCATTCAGCATAGTAAGCTCTCTCTCTTTCTTCGATTCTCTCTCTCATTCCTTTCCTCTTTCTTCTTTAGCTTCTTCTTCTATTCTTCTTCTCACTTCAAATTTCCTTCTTCATTTCAGTTGACTCATTAATGGCGGATCACTCTATTTTAGCTTTCTTATTTCCATTGTAATAGTGAGCTTCTTAATTTTATCCGATAAACCAGAACATTGCTCCAAAATTTTGTTTCCTTTTCATTTCTGTTTTTCATTTCTTTCTTAGTTACTTCGATCATCACATTTGGTATCAGAGCCTCGATTCTGCGACTGTGGAGAGCTGATGGTTGAAGGAACCAGATTAAAAGTAATGGATGATAAGCTGATTAGGCATGAGGAAGTTTTGAATGAGGTGCTAACCACGCAGGAAACCTTGCGCAACACACAGACAGGCATACAAGGAACACTGGAGCTAATACTCGAGAGGCTGACAAACTTGGAAAGAGTTCCACCAAGGGGACAAGGTGAGAGGGCTCAAGGTGATGGAATACTGCCTATTCCAGGTCCAGAACTGAGGCAACCTCGACCTCAAGCAATACAAACTCCTGCACCTAAGTGGGAGTTGCCATATTTTGAAGGCCATGAACCTAAGGGATGGATAAGGAAGTGTGAGATATATTTTAACTTGTACAAAACACCAGAGAATCTTAAGGTTGAAGCAGTTGCTCTCTACTTGAATGGAGTGGCAGATATTTAGTATGACTCCCTAATCCTTAACAGAGGGGAAATAAGCTGGGCTGAATTCAAGGAGGAACTATTGATTAGATTTAGAGAAGAATTAATGGGAGACATAGTAGAGGAGTTTAACAAGTTAAATCGGACTCGGATAGTGGATGAACTCTTGGGTAAATTTGAGGAGTTGAAAGCTCAAATGCTGATCATAAATCCCAATTTAGATGAGTCGCACTTCATATCCAGTTTTATTGGTGCCCTGAAATAGGTTATTGGGTTTGGAGTGAAGCTATTGAAACCTACCACTCTGAGGTTTGCAGTAGAACAAGCTAGGCTGCAAGAGAAGGCCATTGATGCTTCTCTTAAATGAACTAAGGTGATGGCAAAATCTTATCAGAACATTAGTAACAACAGCAACAGTAAAGCACCTGTGACAGCTACAACAAAGCCAACACCATATAGGCTCAGCCCTGAAGTTTATGAGTACAGAAAGAGCAACCAATTGTGTTATAAATGTGGGGAGAAGTATGCTCCAGGCCACCTTTGTAAGAAGAAACAACTGAATAGCATGATAGGGGTAGCAGAGGTTTCCACTGAAACTGCTGAAATAGATGAGGAGCAGGACTCTGCAGGGTTGATGATTGAAGGAGATACAGATCAGGAGGTTGTAGAGGCTGTATGTTTGAATGCCTTATCAGGAGATAACAAAGGGGTAAACACTATATTGGTGAGAGGGACTGTAGGCAACAGGAAATTAACAGTGCTGATTGACTCTGGTAGTACCTATACCTTCATTGATGCTACCACAGTCAAAGAATCAGGGTACCAAGCTCAACCCTGCCCACCAGTGAGAGTGACAGTTCTGATGGAAACTATGTCATGTGCACTGCAATTTGTTTAAGGTACCAGTGGAAAATGCAGGGCAGACCATTCCAAGAGAATTTATTTATTATCCCTTTAGGAGGCTGTGACATGGTTATGGGAAATGACTGGATGAAGAAACATAATCCAACCAAAGTTGACCATGAGAAGATGTGTGTGACCATAGGCAAAAAGAGCAATAAGTTGGTATTGCAAGGAATCCCTGAAGAAGGGAAGTTGGCTATGATTAGCAGTGGAACCATAGGAAAACTGCTAAGGAAAGGGCATGCCTTAATAGCTCACATATTCATGATGAGTGTTGCAGGTGCTAAACAGGAAGCAGTAGGGAAAGACATTGAAGAAGTGCTACAACAGTATTCTGATGTCTTTGCTGAACTAAAGTCCCTACCACCAATCAAATCACTAGACCACAGCACACCCTTGAAGCCAGGAGCAATGCCAGTTAGTTTGAGGCCCTACAGATACAACTACCATCAAAAGGAAGAGCTAGAAAAACAGGTTAAAGAGATGCTCACCAATGATATCATACAGCATAGCCAATCCCCATTTTCTTCCCCAGCTTTACTTGTCAAAAACAAGGAAGGATCCTGAAGGTTTTGTGTAGATTATAGGGAACTGAATGACATCACCATTAAGGATAAATACCCCATTCCAATTGTAGATGACATACTGGATGAGTTGAATGGATCTATGATGTTTTCCAAGGTGGATTTGAGGGCAGGCTACCATCAGATCAGGATGAAGGTAGAAGATGTTTACAAAACTGCTTTCAGGACTCACATGGGCCACTATGAATTCAAGGTGATGCCATTTGGACTAACCAATTCCCCAGCCACATTCCAAGCTTTGATGAACCAGGTTTTTCAACCAGTCCTCAGAAAATTTGTGTTGGTTTTCTTTGATGACATATTGGTTTATAGTCTGTCTGAGAATGAGCATGCAGCTCACCTGAGTGCAGTGTTTAGCACTTTAAGGAAGCATTCATTGTTTGCTAAGAGGTCTAAATGCTCATTTGGACAGCCCAAAATTGAGTATTTGGGGCATGTTATAACAATAGAGGGAGTGTCAACTGACCCTTCTAAGATTAAGGCCATGGTTGATTGGCTAACACCTAACTCTGTGAGAGCTTTAAGGGGTTTCTTGGGACTAACTGGGTATTACAGGAAATATGTGGCCAACTATGGTATCATTTGCATGCCTTTGACTGAATTGCTGAGAAATGATGCTTTTAAATGGGATAAACAGGCAGATTTAGCTTTCAGAAAGTTAAAGGAAGCTATGATTACTACACATGTACTAGCATTGCCTGATTACAATAAGGAGTTCATAGTAGAGACTGATGCAAGTCAAATGGGCATTGGGGTTGTGCTAATGCAAGAGGGTAGGCCCATAGCCTATTTCAGCAAGGTTCTAGCACCAAGACACATGGGGAAATCCATTTATGAGAAGGAATACATGGCCTTGCTCAATGCAGTAGAAAAGTGGAGGCATTACTTACAGTACAAGCACTTTGTGGTGAGGACTGATCACTACATCCTGAAATACCTACTGGAACAAAGAGTGACTACAGCCATACAGCATAAGGGACTTACTAAGTTACTAGGTTTGGACTATGAGGTGCAGTATAAAAAGGGAGCTGAAAATAGGGTTGCAGCTGCCCTATCTAGACAAAATGAGGGCCTTGAAGATTTAGATAACCTAGTGCACGGGGCCTTACAAACTATCAGTGTTTCAGTTCTTACCTGGGTGCAAGATATCACTCAAAGCTATGAAGGAGATTCCAAAGCTACTGAAGTCATTAGTCAATGGGCAGTTACTCAGCAAGTACCTGACATATGCCAGTACAATGCTAGCATATTCAGAAGGAAAGGGAAGATCTACATTGGTGACAATGGTGAACTGAGAACTCAGTTGATATCCACTTTCCATGACTTACCCATGGGTGGACTCAGGCCAGCTATGAACCTTGAAAAGACTCTAACAAGTCTTTTATTGGCCAAAGATGAAATAGATGGTCAATGATCATGTGGCCAGCTGTGATGTATGTCTCAGGAATAAGGATGATCCTAGAGCCTATCCAGGTCTACTGCAGCCTTTCCCAAATCCAACAACAAGAAGGTGATTCTTGTAGTAGTTGACAGGTTTACTAAGTATGCACATTTTGTTGCACTTGCTCATCCTTATACAGCAACCATAGTTGTAGACATATTCTGGAAGAGAATACATTGTTTACATGGAGTTCCTGAATCCATAGTCACTGACAGAGATAAGGTGTTTCTTAGCAATTTCTGGCAGTCCATGTTCAAGTTATTGGAACACAACTGAATTATAGCACTGCTTACCACCCTCAGAGTGATGACCAAACTGAGAGGGTCAACAAGTTCTTGGAGAACTATCTTAGGTGCATGACAGCCAGCAGACCAACCCAGTGGGAGCAGTGGTTCCCTGCTGCAGAGTGGTGGTATAATACAAATTTCCATACCAGTCTACAGTGTACTCCCTTCGAAGCATTGTATGGTTACACACCACCACAACTTCCATTAGGACCATTATTGGAAACCTTGGTTCCAGCTGCAGAGGATACAATACTGAGGAGACAACATATGCAACAACTACTAAAGGATAATCTTCATAAGGCTCAAGAGAGGATGAAACACTATGCTGACAAGAGAAGAACTGAAAGAGAATTTCAAGTAGGAGACATGGTATATTTAAAGCTGCAGCCATATAGGCAGACTTCTATTGCATTGAGAAAGAACTTGAAGTTAAGCTCCAAATATTATGGTCCTTATAAAGTACTAGCTCGGATAGGTATGGTGTCCTACAAATTGGATCTTCCTCCTACATCAAAGGTTCATCTTGTGTTTCATGTTTCACTGCTGAAGAAGAAAGTAGGTAACAAGGTAGTGGTGCAGACTGCCTTGCTTGTTACGAATGAAGATGGCCAATTCCTTGTCAAGCCTGTTGCGATCTTACAAAGGCAAATGATTAAGAGAAACAATGCTGCTGTGGTACGAGTGCTCATACAGTGGTCAAATCTGCCACCTGAGGATGCTACATGGGAGGATTATCAGTTCATTAAAGCAAAGTTTCCTGAGTTCAATTCCAATCCTTGAGGACAAGGATTGTTTCAAGAGGGAGGGTATATAATGATCTGGAGGAATTGCTGCTAAATGGTAGTGAATAAAGTAGAAGGAAGCAGAGGCAACATAAGTAACTGAAACCGGGAAAAGGAGAAGTAACAGAAATTTAAACCAACGGTTGAGATTAGAAGTAGAATTAATGAGTTTCAAAGGTTGAGATTTTGCCACGTCACCTCAGTTAGTTATAACTAACTGAGCCGTGCAAGAGCAACTCATTCAGCACAGTAAGCTCTCTCTCTCTCTCTCTCTTCGATTCTCTCTGATTCCTTTCCTCTTTCTTCTTCAGCTTTTTCTTCTCTTCTTCTTCTTCTCACTGCAAATTTCCTTCTTTATTTCAGGTGACTCATTAATGGCAGATCACTCTATTTTAGCTTTCTTATTTCCATTGTAATAGTTAGCTTCTTAATTTTATCCGATAAACTAGAAAATTGCTCCAAAATTCTGTTTCCTTTCCATTTCTGTTTTTCATTTCTTTCTTAGTTACTTCGATCATCACACGAGGCCGACCTCTCTAATGTTTTGAGAATAGAGGATTTCGTACAGACGATCGAGTTGATTTAGCAGACCAGACGAGGAAGACCGACGAGATTAGGGCAGAGGATTTTATGCAGTACTATATTTTGAGAATATAGAAGTTAATTTTTGTTTTTAGAACCTTTTACTTTTTTTGTTTTGGCGCCTAATTTTTAGAAAATAATAGTAGTATTTTTATACTATTTTGGTATTAGATTTGGCGCACTCTCTCCCGGCAAGGCCTCTCAATTATAATTTGGAACCGGCTGCTATTTTTTTTATGGACCAGATTTATTACCTTTGTAAGGACCGCAATATAATATAGTCCTAATACATATATTATTTGCGACAGGATTATTAACTTGTCTCTAAATGTTGGTCTTAAATAAGTCTTTTTCTTGTAGTGTTTAGCAAATAATAGTCAATAACACTCTAATCATATTCTCTTAAGCCAAAGTTAGATCAAACACTTACCCCGGTCCAAAGAATAACAATCAACTCTCCAATGCCACTTTTTCTCTACAATCCGACTCCAAAACAATGGTATCTAGGCATAAATAATTCAATAACATCAATTAAGGCTCAACAACAAAATCCCATAGCCTAGAAATGAGTTTTCTAGTGTTCCTCCAAAAATACCAAAATTTGACACTGGGCCCACATGGTTTACACACGAGGCTCGGACCAAAACCTAGTCACCCATCACCTACAAGTTCAATATATAATTTGTTTTAAGATTCGACCCCAAATTGAGGTTGAATCAACCAAAATTCCCAAAACCCTAACTCTACCCAAAACCCCTACTTTCTACTTTGATTTCATGATTTAGGGCTAGGAAATTAGTGATTAGATGAAGGAATTAGGAGAGAATGAAGTTAAGAAAACTTACCTAGGAAGCTATGGAGAAAAAGGCTCTTCAAAATCTTCTATGGGGTGTTAGGGAGAAGAGTTCGTGTGCAAAAATGAAGACAATCCCGTGCTATTACTGTTCTGGAATTAAAAATATAACTGGGAAAAATTGCCATTCGTGTTCACGGGAAGGGGACCCCGTTCGCGAATGGTAGAATGGGCAATGCATCGCGTTCATGATGGAAGGGTCGGGAATGCAAAGAGGAAAAGGCTGGGAGTCCAAAGATTAGCCTACGCAAACGCGTGTGAAGGCACGCGAACGGGGTAGTGGACACAACAAAACATAGCGATCACGATGGCCAGAACGCAAACGCAATGAAGGAAAATACTGGAGCATAAATTTGGCTTACGCATTCGTGAGGGTCAAGACGCGAACGCAAAGGGGAAAGGCACATAACTATGCGAACGCGAACTTAGAGATGCGAACGCGATGAAGAAAACCCCTGTGCAAAAATTGCAGAAAATCTGCTAACTTCTTAAGTGTAAAACATCCCGAACCACCTCCAATTCACTCCCGAGCCTTTCGGGCTCCTAACCTATCACACACACTTACTCAATAACATCCTACGAACTTACTCAAGCGATCAAATCACCAAAACAACATCAAAATTGATGAATCAAGACTCAAAATCATATTTTTATTTCAAACTTCTTAAACTTCTAACTTTAGATAATTAGGTCCAAAACACGTCAAACGACGTCCAATTTCGACCAAACTTCACAAAAAGCACATAACACATATTTAATACATGTACTGGGCATTGGAACCAAAATACGAGCTTGATACCATAGTCTTTTAATCATTTTCATTTCTATTTTTCTTAATAATTTCAGAAAAATAATTTAACAGAACAATTCTTTTACTCGAGTTCTAGACCTCGGACTTTAACTCCGGGCAGATGCCCGAGTCCCATATTTTTCTACGGATCCTCCGGGACCGTCAAATTACGGGTTCGGGTCCGTTTACCAAAAATATTGACCGAGTCAACTTTCGCCATATTAATATCAAAATTCAATAAATTATTCACACATTTCATATAGTTCAACATAAAAGCTTCCTAGCTACGTGTCCGGACTGCGCACACAAATCGAAACAACTACCAGTGAGGTTTTCAAGGCTTCGAAAGCGCGAAAAAAGGAGAAATTTGGTGATGACCCTTTGGGTCGTCACATTCCATTCATCTCTAGGATTCATTCGAATATGATGGTAACCACTTTTTAGATTAATTTTAGAAATTTTTTTGGATCCATGTAATTTATCCAACATGTCATCAAAACGAGGAATAGGATGACGATACTTTACCGCTATCTTATTAATTACTTTACAATCCACGCACATCTTCCAAGTTTCATCCTTTCTAGATACCAATAGGATGGGAATAGAGCAAGGGCTCATGCTCTCTCTCAAAAAGCCTTTTCTCAAGCAACTCCTCAACTTGCCTTTGAAGTTCTTTTGTCTCTTCTGGATTACTCTTATAACCATACCTATTTGGGATTTGTGATCAAGAAATAAAATCAATTTGATGCTCAATGCCATTTAAATGTGGCAATCCATTAGGAATATCTTTAGGAAAGACATCTTCAAAATCCTACAAAATAGAAGAAATACTATTTGGCAAAGAAGAAGTTAATAACTCAAAGTTAATCAAAGTTTCTTTGTAGGTAAGTAGTATTATGGGCAACCCGTCTTTTCTTGCATTTAAACACTCTTTGACTTTTAAATAGAAACTCTCTCTTTTCCTTTCCTTATCCTCTTTCCCCTCACCAAGACCTTGTAGTTTTTCAATCAAACCATTTTTATCTATTCTCTCAAATTGCTACCCTCTCTTTCTTTCTCTCGGCCAACTCTTTTTTTTTTAACTCTTGGCCTCCTTTATTTTCTTTTCCCTCAAGCTCAATTTTTATCCCTCCCCTTGTTTTCCCATTGTTTCCCTTAATCTCTTATGATCTTCGAACACTTGAGAAGGAGATAAAGGTGCAAGAGTAAATTTCCTACCTTTAAGCTCAAGGGAATATCTATTCTTCCTTCCATCATGAAAAACATTCCTATCATACTGCCAAGGATTACCCAACAGATATCATACTCATATCTACCAACATCAAATGAAATCATCTATTATTTCTTTACCTTTAGTTCACCACTATTATTTAACCATTGGAGTCTATAAGGAGTATGGTGTTTTATGCATGCAAGTCCTAGTTTTTTCACATAGTATGAACTCACCACGTTAACACAATTACCACTATCAATGATCATAGAACACATTTTCTCCTTTATCTCACACCTACTATAAAGTATATTCTCCCATTGTTCTTCATTATTGCTTCCATAGTCATAATCCTCCTAACTACCCCAATCACGCCATCATTGAAATGTAGTTGTACTTTATCTTATATTAACTCACACCTCTTTCCTCTTCCTCACATTTATTACTATCATATTCTCCACTCATAATCTTCCTAGCGACCTCATCATACCAGTATGAGGCAGTTGTATATCATTTTCATCACTCACATCTCCCTTTCTTCTTCTCCCTCACTTTTTTCGTTCTCACATCCCCCAACTTGCCTTTGAAGTTCTTTTGTCTCTTCTGGATTACTCTTATAACCATACCTATTTGGGATTTGTGATCAAGAAATAAAATCAATTTGATGCTCAATGCCATTTAAATGTGGCAATCCATTAGGAATATCTTTAGGAAAGACATCTTCAAAATCCTACAAAATAGAAGAAATACTATTTGGCAAAGAAGAAGTTAATAACTCAAAGTTAATCAAAGTTTCTTTGTAGGTAAGTAGTATTATGGGCAACCCGTCTTTTCTTGCATTTAAACACTCTTTGACTTTTAAATAGAAACTCTCTCTTTTCCTTTCCTTATCCTCTTTCCCCTCACCAAGACCTTGTAGTTTTTCAATCAAACCATTTTTATCTATTCTCTCAAATTGCTACCCTCTCTTTCTTTCTCTCGGCCAACTCTTTTTTTTTTAACTCTTGGCCTCCTTTATTTTCTTTTCCCTCAAGCTCAATTTTTATCCCTCCCCTTGTTTTCCCATTGTTTCCCTTAATCTCTTATGATCTTCGAACACTTGAGAAGGAGATAAAGGTGCAAGAGTAAATTTCCTACCTTTAAGCTCAAGGGAATATCTATTCTTCCTTCCATCATGAAAAACATTCCTATCATACTGCCAAGGATTACCCAACAGATATCATACTCATATCTACCAACATCAAATGAAATCATCTATTATTTCTTTACCTTTAGTTCACCACTATTATTTAACCATTGGAGTCTATAAGGAGTATGGTGTTTTATGCATGCAAGTCCTAGTTTTTTCACATAGTATGAACTCACCACGTTAACACAATTACCACTATCAATGATCATAGAACACATTTTCTCCTTTATCTCACACCTACTATAAAGTATATTCTCCCATTGTTCTTCATTATTGCTTCCATAGTCATAATCCTCCTAACTACCCCAATCACGCCATCATTGAAATGTAGTTGTACTTTATCTTATATTAACTCACACCTCTTTCCTCTTCCTCACATTTATTACTATCATATTCTCCACTCATAATCTTCCTAGCGACCTCATCATACCAGTATGAGGCAGTTGTATATCATTTTCTAAGAATGATGTTTCTTCTAATTGGATATTCATGTGTAATATGTCCCCTTCCTTTATATCTATGATATTGAATAGAACTAAAAGGTGTAGAATGTTTAGGGTTAAAGGTTTTGCCTCCCTCTGTGTTCTCAAATTTGCTTTTACCCTTGTCTTCTTGAAGTTAAGAAGAAATCTACATATCTTGATTCGACCATGGCTTCTTGGATATGGTGTTTGACTGATGATCACGACAAACTCAACCTTACACTACAGTAGGAAGAGCGGGCGCTAAGACTTTTACCCGAATAGTGGTATCGGGGTCGATTTTCCACAGGGAGCTTGGAATGGAGTTGCGTATTTATATAAACTAAGAATGTGTTTGTGTTTCTAATTATACTTCTAACATTTTTGGATTTTATTGTTATCACTACTATTATCAACTAAGAGTAAGACTAAATTATGCTAAGATGTAATTAATATAGAGAAAGGCACTAGGGTCATGGCATCACCTAGGTGGTTGACTAATGAGTAGAAACTACCAACAATAGATTGACATATTTGAGGTCAACATTATAACCATTGCACAATTGTACCCGCTTTCACACCTCTCGATAGAGAGGGCGATTTTGCCCAATTGACTCTCAAGAGACCAATTGTGTAGGACAATTAGACCAAGCAACTAAGGTTCAAGTAGGGTGATTACTCTCTCGAGGTTTAACCCGTTAATTGGGACTATCATTTCTCATGGGTCCATCCTAATTCCTCGTTGGGTCAATTTTGGGGTTATAGACTCTCTTTCTCAAGAAGGGTCAAGACTCACTAAGCTAGAATCAATGTTTGCAACCACCATTCCTTAATTAAACCATGAAACTAACCCAAATAACAAACACCCAATATCATATCATTAATAAGCAACACCCATCAATTACCAACACTAGGGTTGAGCCACAACCCTAGATAATGGGTTTAGCTAGACATAATTAGAGAAGAAACTGAAGAAATAGAAGATGAAACAACCATATTAATTAATTGCTAATGTTAAACTACAATAATATATGATGAAATAAGCTCAAAATGCCCAAAATAGGCTAATACAAATATCTCACGGCGCAACAGCTATGAGGTGTACCAAAACTTAACCTAAAAATGGTAAAATATCCTATTTATACTGGCCTGGAAAAACTGGACAAATATACCCCTGCAAGGTCAGCGCGGACCACGCATAAATATAGCGCGACCGCGTAGGCTCTTGGACTTGCAATTCTTTCTTCTCTGAAGTTGGGGTCGATGATCATGCAAGAACGTAGCGCGGCCGCGCAGGCTAATGGGCACGAACTGTGCATAATTGGGGCACGACCGCGTGGAAGGACTTGGGAAAATTTCCATCTCTCTGAATCTCACCCACGCAGACCGCATTGATTTGTAGCGCGGCCGCGTGGGATCTTGCCTTGACTTTCAGGTTTCTAAATCTTCACAAGCGCGGACCGCATAACAAGGAGCGTAGGCCGCGCACGATCACCTTGATTTATGTACTCTATGAATCTCCTAGCGCGGTCGTGCAACAAAACAGTGCGATCTGTGTTAGGTCCTCTTGTCCCCACTTCACTTAGTTTTTGACACTTGGCAGGTTTCACTCCGTTTTGAACCGATTTTTGACATCTGTTATCTTGTCGCTCAAACATGCAATTAACCGCAACTTGTAAGCATTTTGGGACTATTTTATGTCAATTAATATACAAAATGAACATCATGAACCTTCTTGTCCACATAACTCTTCTGTCTGGACTTGGTTACACAGAGTCTATCCTGAATCATCTTAACCTTCTCCAATGCATCCTAAACCAACTCTGTGCCTAATAGCCTGGCCTCACCCGGCTCAAACCAACCCGCTAGAGATCTATACCTCTTACTATATAAAGCCTCATATAGTGTCATCTAATGCTAGACTGATAACTGTTGTTGTAAGCAAACTCTGCCAATTGCAAAATAAATCTCAAGACCCTCCAAACTCAGTCACACAAGCACAGAGCATATCCTCGAGAATCTGAATAGTGCGCTCGGGTTGCCCGTCTATCTGGGGGTGAAATGTTGTGCTCAACTCCACCCGAGTACCTAACTACTGCTGCATAGCTCTCCAGAAGCGCGATGTAAACTGAGTGCCTCTATCTGAAATAATAGAAACTGGAATACCATGTACATGGACGATCTCCCGAATATAAATCTCTGCCAACCGCTTCGATGAATAAGTGGTACATACAGGAATAAAATGAGCGGACTTGGTCAGTCGATCCATAATAATCCAAATGTAATCAAACTTCTTCAAGGTCTGTTAGAGTTCCGATACAAAGTCCATGGTGATGCGCTCCCATTTCCACTCGGAATCTCTATCCGCGGAAGTAACACACTCGGGCGTTGGTGCTCATACTTCACCCGCTGGCAGTTGAGGCATCTAGACACATAATCAACTATATCTTTCTTCATCCACCTCCACCAATAGTGCTTCCTTAAGACCAGATACATCTCCGCGGCACCCGGGTGGATGGGATACCACTAACTATGGTCCTCTGCTAGAATCAACTCTTGGAGACCATCAACATTTGGCACACAAATCCGTCCATGCATCCTCAATACCCCGTCATCTCTAATGGTCACATCTCTGGAATCTCTATGATAAACCTTGTCCTTAAGGACAAGCAAATGAAGGTCATCATACTGCCGCTCCCGAATACGATCAAATAGGGAAGACCGGGAAACCACGTAGGCTAGAACCTGACTAAGCTCCAAAAGATCCAATCTCACAAACTAGTTGGCAAGGGCCTGAACATCAATCACCATAGGCCTCTCTGAAGCTGGTAAGTATGCCAAACTATCAGCCCGGCGACTCAAGGCATCTGCCACCATATTGTCCTTGCAGGGTGATATAGAATAGTAATGTCATAATCCTCCAGCAACTCTAACCACCTCCTCTGACGCATATTTTCATCTTTTTGCTTGAGTAAGTGCTGCAAGCTCTGGTGGTCAGTATAGATCTCACAAGGCACACCGTACAAATAATGACGCCAGATCTTCAAGGCATGAACAATGGCAGCTAACTCAAGGCCGTGGAAAGGGTAATTCTTTTCATGTATCTTCAACTGTCTGGACGCGTAGGCAATCATCCTACCATCCTTCATCAACACCGCCCCAAGGACAACTCTCGAGGCATCGCAACAGATAGTATAAGAGCCCGAACCGACAGGCAACATCAAAATTGGGGATGTCGTCAAAGTTGTCTTGAGCTTCTGAAAGCTCGCCTCACACTCCTCTATCCTTTGAAATGGGGCACCCTTCTGGGTCAATCTAGTCATAGGGGCCGTAATTGATAAAAATCCATCCACAAAGGAATGGTAGCAGTCTGCCAAACCAAGGAAACTGCAAATCTCTGTAGCTGAGGACGGCTTGGGCCAACTCTGTACGACCTCTATCTTTTTCGAATCCACCCGAATACCCTCACTCAAAATCACGTGGCCTGAGAATGACACAAAACTCCGCCAAAATTCACATTTTGAGAACTTTTGCATATAACTTCTTCTCTCTTAAGGTCTGAAGCACGGTCATCAGGTGTTGCTCATGATCTTCCCTACTCTAGGAATACACTAGAATATCATCAATAAAAACAATAACGAATGAGTCAAGATATGGCCTGAATACACCGTGCATCAAATGCATGAAAGCTACCGGGGGCATTGGTCAGTCCAAATGACATAACAAGGAACTCGTTATGACCATACCGGGTCCTGAAGGCAGTCTTTAGGATATCTGGCTCCCAAATCTTCAACTAATGGTAACATGAGCGCAAGTCACTCTTAGAAAATATTTGTGCGCCCTGAAGCTGGTCAAACAGATCATCAATATGAGGCAAAAGATAACGGTTCTTCATTGTAACTTTTTTTAACTGGCGATAATAAATACACATACGTATAGAACCATCATTATTCTTCACAAATAAGAAAGGAGAACCACACGGTGAAACACTGGGTCAAATAAAACCCTTAACAAGCAATTCCTTCAACTGATACTTCAACTCCTTTAACTTAGGAGGAGCCATATGATACGGAGTAATGGAAATGGGCTGAGTGCCCGGCAACAGATCAATGCCAAAATCAATGTCTCTATTGGGCAGTATGCCCGGAAAATCAGTTGGAAACACATCGGGATAATCCCGTACCACTGGAACTGAATAAATAGAAAGGGTATCAACACTGACATCTCTCACATAAGCTAAATACGCGGCACACCCCTTCTCAACCATATGATGAGCGTTAAGAAAAGAGATAACTCTACTGGGAGTGTGATCTAAAGTACCAATCCACTCAATACGCAAAATACCTGCCATAGCCAATGTCACGGTCTTGGCGTGACAATTAGGAATAGAAAAATAGGGCGACAACCATTCCATGCCCAAAATAATGTCAAAATCTACCATACTGAATAACAATAAATCCACTCTGATACCAACTTGTCACGACCCCAGTTCACCATCCATGAACATGTCGTGATGGCACCTAGTTCCTATAACTAGGTAAGTCTAACAATGCGAAAATTTAACATAGCTTGCGAAACATTTAATTAAAACTAAACATATTAAAATAATACTGCATATAAGGTCGCTCGGCCGATACAACTCAAAAGAGAATGCGGAAGTCTATAACTTAATCCCAAAACCCGAAAACTCACAGGAATCACAGGCTAATAGAAATACCGAAAATGCTCTAATATCTAGAATGTCTACATCAAGGTATGATAGAATCTAAAAACTACAGATAGAATAAGGAAGGAGACTCTTCAGTCTGCGGACTGCAGATATACCTCGAAGTCTCCGTAGCTCTCCCCGCCTCAAGGATAATGCGCCTGAGTGGAGGTATTTGGATGATTTGCACATGAAAAGTATGTGCAGGAAGGACATGAATACCCCATAGCGGTACTCAGTATGTGCCAAGCCTAACTTCAGTTGGGTAGTGACGAGGAAGTTCACGGTCCAACTAAAGTAAAATATTATAATAAACTAACAATATGAAATAAATGGAAGTAATAATCAGCACAGCAGTGAGATAAGGCCAACAAGGCAATAACAACTACAAAAAGAATAAAGTAAACACGGAATGTGTGCAGCTCAATACCAGTGATAACAATGAGGATCCCGCAGGATACCGTCCTGTAGTCCTTTTTCTCATCTATCCAGTAGATCTCCCGAGATACCGTCCCGTAGTCCAACCATTAATATGCAGGGGGATCTATCGGGAATCTAACATGTAGTCCCAAAGTAAAAGTGCTTGGGGATCTACTGGAATCGAACTCGTAGTCCCAAAATAAACAAATAAGGAGGGGAGTTACCAGAATCCCACATCTGTAGTCCCAATATAAATGCGCAATCACAGTCACAAGGTACATAGAAATAAAGTACAAAAGATAAGTAGTACTGGCTTAGCATGCGTCATGTTGTACAGTCAAAGCAACTTAAGCAATTAGGCAAGTTAAATCAGCTAAATATGTTTTCCTAATCTAGCACAGGTCGTGATGACAAGTAGAATAAAGCAAATATGAAAGAAACTCAGTCTCAATATCTTAAGTAAAAATCGGATTTTCAACAATTGTCTCAAGTACACACTCTTCACCTCGCGTATAAGGCACTCAAATACCAAATAACAAGTCCAAAGGAGAAAGGTCCCCCACACAAGGTTAGACAAGCCACTTACCTCGAATCGATAGACAAATCAACCAGAAACCACCCTTTGCCATGAGTATCCGGCTTCAAATGGCACAAATCTATTCAATTCAACTATATATCATGAATAACATCTCATGCAACTGATTCTACTATCAAATTCAAAGACAAGACGTGAAATTAGGTAAAATAGCCAAAATTCCCTTCACGCCAACATCTCGGAATCGAATATTATTTATATTTTCAGAATCCTCATACTCTCATGAGTCTAACCATATAAAACTGTCCCAAATCGGAGGTCAAACACCCACTCAAAACTCAAATAGTTTAGCTTATGAAGTCTTACCCAATTTTTCTAATTTTTGATCCTCAATTCGAATTTTAATCATAGATTTAACTATATAATGATGAAATATAACTAGAAGTGATTAAAGAAATGTTATCCAATAATCTCCAAAACACTCTCAAAATCGCCCTCTACCGAGCTCAAATTTGATTTTCCAACTTTTAAAATTAAACCCTCGATTTTACTATTTCTGAACAGGGATTTCCGCTTCCGCGGACAATCGCTTATGCGGAAACTAAGCCACTTCTGCGGTCTTCACCTAAATGGCCAGGACCGTATCTGCGATAAAAGAGACGCAGGTGCGGAAGCGCATCTGCGAGAGATTTTCCACTTCTGCGGAAAGTATAGGGGCCACTAGGCTTCGCTTCTGCGGTGGCTAAGCCACTTCTGCGGCTTCGCTCATGCGGGAAAGAACCGCTTATGTGGTTTCTGAGGAAAAGGGGCCAAGCCGCAGATGCGAAAATACCAGAAGCAACAACAAATCAGTTGCTGCACACTTCTCTAATTTTCCATTAACCACCCGAAATCATCCCGAGGCCCCCGGGACCTCAACTAAAATCACCAATAACAACTAATACCTCATTCAAACTTGTGAAAATCCTTAAACTACCTAAAACAATGCCGAAAACTCGAACTAAACAAGGATTTAAGTGTATGAATTCAAATTTCATCAAAACACACTTTCGATAAAAACCCTAAGCAAAACACGTCCGAATGACCTGGAATTTTACACACATATCCCAAATGACATTGACGGAGCTAGTGCAACTTCCAGAATTTCAATGCGACCCTCTGATCAAAAACTCACTATCGGACCGGAAACTTAAAAAATTCAAACTTCGGCATTTCAAGCCTAAATGAGCTACGTACTTCCAAAATACATTCTGAATACGCACTCAACCCTAAAATCACGTAATGGAGCTAACGGAACCATCAGATTTCCATTCCGAGGTTGTCTTCACACTGTTACTGCTACGGGCTATTTTTCAACACTTAAGCTCTTATTTAGGGACTAGACTCACTCCAAAACGCAACACCGAACATTCCAACAAACCAAAATAGCATAAATGAACTTAGGGGAAATAATTAATAAGGAATCAGAATATTAATTGTTAAGACGAACGGTCGGGCCGTCACAAATAATATACTTATTGTCATTTAGATTTCCATGATTCCTCCAATTTTTTGTTAGTATATGCCTAATATTTAGGTGTACGATTTTTTTTTTCTACATGACTTTTTCAAGAATAACAAAAAAGGTAGTGTGGTATTGAAAAGTTGAAAAATTAATTCTTCACTAGAATATTAGTCCACTCGAATATCATCGCTACTTTTTTCTTTTATTTATATTTTAAACTAATCAATTTTTAATTACATTCTTTTCTTCTTATCTTATATATAAATTATTATTGACAATTTTGATGTAACTTTTTAATGGTTGAATTGATTAGAAGATGATGATAATAACTAAGCTTAGCAAGATTGTTGGGAGGTTAATGACATTACGGATATAGTATAACTAATACATAAGACCTTGCAATTGATTAAGAATTTAAAATATTTAATATTTTAGAAAAATCAATAATTAATATTGAAAGTTTAGTATACATTTTTACTTTAAGTTTCCACGAAATTTTGGCTTTATACAATTAAAAATCACCAAGAAAAGAACACATTTTTTTCAATAAATACTGTATTAAAACATTGTTTTCAAGTCAATACCTAAATTACTATAACGCACATTTTCATTTACTAGATGAAAAGGATTTTTGTTTTTTCTGCTAAAAAAGAAAGTAATATTATAATTAATAAAGTTTATTACAAAATTTGAATTCAAGGAAAATAAGAACTAGCTACAAAATTTGAATAATCTATTGCTAATCTGTATCCTAATTTTACTTCTCGTTATTTTTTATATATAATTTATCTGTCGCAATTTTCTTCAAATATATTTGTTGACATGTCTAGAATATATAGAATTCAAATTATTATTTTTGTACGAAGTTAAAATAAATAAAGGGGATACATGATAAATAACTGAGCTTATATTATTTTCATGCCTAGCTAGGTCATCAGTAATTTTGTTGACTAAATATGATTAATATCCGTTATTTTCAAGAGCTTATATTTTATTTAAAAAATATTATAACTTAAACACATTGCAATAAATATTATTATTAACTAGCAAAAAATAAAAGGAAGAAGAAACGCAATTATTTTATAGATAAATGCTTTCTTCAGTTTGCTATAAGTACATCTTCTTTTAGAACAAATAGGGATAATGATACAACAAATTGAAATGGATACACAGAATGAAATTCGTAACAGCTAGCAACGAAAAATTTGATACATTTAAAATGGTATAACTTTAATTTTCTCTAGCAAGATAAATAATCATCTTAATTTTGTATTACTGATCAAATTTCAGCATTAATTACTTAAACACGTATCTTACAACCCCAGGAAGATGAATTTTCATGAAATAATCTTCCCAGTTGATAGTCTTGGGATCAAAGTAGAATATGTCCGTTTCAACGCCACTCTCTTTTGCTGTTATACGCAATTTTTCTGTATTTAAATCGTCAAATCTGTAGAAAATTCGCACCATTAAATACAGATAAATTAATTGATAAAATATTTGATGAAACAATAAAAGCAAAAAAATATGATTATTTATTGTTTTAGAATATTTAGAAAAAGGATTTTACTTACATTGACTTGAAGAATAAGTAGGGTCCATAAAGGTCTATCAACCGCATTACAAACTTAATTTTCCTGTAAAGTTCCGAGTATTTGCCTTGGAAGTATTGGCAACATGCTGTGTTAACTATTTCCAATCCCTATAAAACAACAACAACAAATAATATTTGTTCCTATTAGAGATGTTCATACAAATCCGAAAATCAAACCAAATCGATCAAAAAAATCGATACTTTTTGGTTTGATTTAGTTTTGGTTTTGAAATTTAAAAACCAATCAAATTTGGTTTGGTTTGGTTTTAATTAAAAAAAACGAACCAAACCGAATATAGGAGTAGCTATTTTAAATTTAGTATGACACCTATATATATATATATATATATATATATATATATATATATATACACACTTTTATACAAAGTTTTAAATTTTTTACAGTGAATATTAATCGTTTGCACTTTTAATATAATTCTTTATCTTTACATTCTAGTTTAATTGGTAGTTTTCTTTTGTTAAGTGTAAGAATCTATTTCATGTTAAAAATAGTATAGTTTTAATTGAGTCCTTAAATTATTCATCACTATTTGATTCAATTATCATCAATATATCTTGGTAAATAATAAATTTTTCAAAGGACAATTGATTTGATAATGTTACGTTGAAAATGTGATCGCCTAAATGTGTGTTTTAGTAGTGTATGTCTTATATTTAAGAAAAAAAACAAACAAATAACCAAAAAACCGACATAAACCGAATCGAGAAAAAAACCGACTTGATTGGTTTGGTTTGGTTCTAATATTTGAAAAACCGACTTACTTGGTTTGGTTTCTTTTTGGGAAAAAATCGATCCAAACCGAATCATGAATACCCCTAGTTACTATAAAATAGTAGAAGATAACATTTTTATCCATTAATTACTTAATATTGAAATCAAAATTTTCGTTAAGAGTGTTTAAGGATCTATAGTGTTGATTATCTATTTATGCAAATCAATAGCTTTTGCTCAGATCTTTATATGCATTAAAAATTTTATTAATATTTATAAATATTTTATGATGAGCCCAGTTGTTATTATATATATATATATGAGGTCCTAATAGTAATCCATACACCTCAGATCTTTAAGGTCCTAATAGTAATCCATACACCTCAAATCTTTAATCTGCCTTAGTTAAAGCTATTTATACAAAAATTTATGTACACCACTATTCTGACATCGGGCACTTGTAAATCGGCGGGCGAATATAATTTACCGGCTACGGGTTCATCTGAATCCATACCTTTTCACACAGAATATAGACATATACTATATATTATGTAAAAACCTACTAAAGATCTCAACAAATATTAAATCTGAAACCATAATTTTAACAGTGTAATAAGTTCAATGTTGAAAATGTTAAAAGTTAAAACAATCAAATTTGGATTTTGAATCTGTCTTTATTCTAAGTAGTATGGTGCAAGAGGAGAGATGAAGAAATTTAAATTACCTTCAAAGGAAGCAAGTAATGAAGGGCCATGTATTTGCGAAAACTATCCATAGTATTCAACATTGTAACTTGGCCAACAATAATAGGTTTTCCATCCACTTTGTTAATCCATGGATATTTTCTGAAGTAATTGAATCCATATTCTTTAAGATTAGTTATTTCCAAAGGATTTGAAATTGAGGATCCAACTTGGTATATGGTCTCACTTCCCCTTTGATCAGCATGAGCCACCATTGCTACTATCATTGCATTCACCACCATATCTGCTGGAATCTGCCAACATATTATCGGGTTAAAGATGATGGCTGATATGCTAACTTAAATAATAAACGAGTTTAAGCTTTATTCTCTTATAATGTTAAAAATATTTATACTATCCGATCTCTTAAAAGATAAATGCATGCAATTTATATTGACCATTAATTGATAGTCGAGTAAAAATGAGAAAATTTATCTTCTATAACAGGTTAAATTATATCAGTAGTGCAAAAAAATTATAAATATCAATGTATATAATTACAATAACAACCGACACAATGTAATTCCATAAGTGGGGTTTGAAGAAGATAGTGTGTATGTGGACCTTGCCCCTACCTTATAAAGATCGAGTAATTATTTCTGAAGACCCTAGACTCAATTAAAAAGAGAAAAGAGGGGCAGAATTGAACAAACAGGCTTTTATCGGTTCTATAGTTAAATACGAAATAAAATATATAATATAACTTATTCTACAATCAAGCAAACAATATGGTATAAAGGATAGATATCATGTATACAGTAATATGTCTTAATAATCTACGGTTGGTGAATTAATTCAACAATTGTAGCATTACTTACCACATCTAATATGGTTTTAGGATTGCCAAGGAAGCAAGTTATTCTTCCTTTACCGTATCCAACTGCTAAACTGTCAATAGTTCTGCAATTTTCCATTAAATAAAAATAAGAAAAAGAATTATTATTTGCATTCAGTGAAAATATAACTATTAAGAAAATTTCAGAAAATGAATTTCTAGGGAAAGTTCTGAACAGTAAATATATTAATTACCTGATACCTTCGACCCAACCAGGAAAAGGTTCTTTAAAGGTGCTAGTTATGATAGTAGGACGTACAATAACAAGAGGTACATCTTCTTTCAAATTTCCCAAAAGCATTTCTCCCATTGTTTTCGTAAATACATAGGTGTTTGGCCATCCATATTTCCTTGCTCTTCATGATCAAAGAATATTAAAAAAAAAAATTGTAAGTTATAATCTATATTAACAGTGTGACGAATCATTTAATTAATAAAAGCGTAAAAAAATAAAAATTAATACGTAAAATACAAAATTGGCTGGTTGGTTGATGGACTGAAACTAATTGCATTTGCTAGCCAAAATATAATACACATATATACCAAAACAAAAACAAAAACAAAAAAATTAGCTATTATTTCTGGAAGCGACTGAAAATATACATTTCTCAAAATTAATCCTACCTTTCAAGGCCAAGTTCCTTCAATGCTATTGTAATGGATTTTTCAGAAGCATCTTCAGCTTTGAGTTGTTTCAGTGTTTCCTCCATTACTTTCTTTTCTGCTTCAATATCTAGCCCTGTTGTCCCATTCAGGGTCTCACCCATATTGTATGGTGTCTCCAACATCAATCCTGGCTTTTCACCACATACATATGCTGAAAAATAATAATAATAATTACTATGATTTATTTTTGTTCAGAATATAATTAAATAAACAAAAATATATTCTCTCTAACAACTTAAGCTTTTAGATGAAACTATCACACACTTCAATATAGTGTCATGTAAGAAGTATTATGTTTGAGTCTCACTGCTACTCATTAACAAAAAATACTTCCACGTGTTTGGCCCATAAAAATGAATTAAGCTTGCACATGAAAAGACGTGCTGGATTATAATTAAATAAAGAAGACGATCACATACTACAACAACTTTTCACCAATTTGATTTTAAAAACATTTGGAAGGAAGAGGGTAACAAGCAATATGGAGATAATTTATTTATAAATAGAGATTAATATTTTCAATGGATAAAAGCTATGTACACTAACCAGTTGACACATGAAGAAGAACCTTTAGTTTATTATTACACTTTTTGGCAAAGTTGAGGACATGTCTAGCTCCAAATGTATTAATTCCCAAGGCCACATCATATCTACATATTAGAAAACATAGAGTTGGTCAATTTAAAATAATAATATTTAATTAAGATGTATAAAAAAAGTATATATTTTAAAAAGTGATGGTGGGCCCATACCTTTCATCAAAATTGGTAGTTGCAGCAAGATTAACAACAATATCTACTTCCCTCCACATCTCATCCAACAAGTTGGAGTCTTTCACTCCTAAATTCTCACAAGTTATGTCACCTGGTACCACTATAGTCCTTTGGGAAATAAATGTACTAAAATTTACCCCACATTTTTCTTTTAGAACTTTGAACAGGTCCTTTGCCACTACCTGTTTAAGAAATAAAGTTAATGCACATATATATGCAGGTCTACAGTAAATTCTGAAATGACTGTGATATGAGGGTAAATGTTTCTTTCCTCTTTTCCCCATACTAACCATATGAATATAGAAATCGGGGTATGTAGAATATAGGTGACGAGTTTAACTAAACTCATAATTTTTATTGCGGAGCATAAATGTATGTGTAAAAATCTACTACTTCCTCTGTTTCAATTTATGTGAATCTATTTCCTTTTTAGTCTGTGCCAAAAAGAATTACCTCTTTCCTTATTTGGAAACAATTTACCTTTATGCAATGATTCATAGCCACACAAAATAAAGATGCCTCATTTTACACCACAAGATCAAAGTTTCTCTCTTTTCTTAAACTTCGTGCTCAGTCAAATGAGTTCACATAAATTGAAACGGAGAGAGTATTTAAAATTGCAACAAATAAACTTGAATCGATAACTTTAAAAATATAATGGATTCAATGCTAAAATTTTAAAGGCCGAACCCATAAAGTTTAAACCTGGATTTGCCTTAGTGCTCGGTCTCAAATAGCGAAGGCAAAAGGGTAGAAGAAAAGGTAATATGTGACTTTATTCTGAATGGAACTAATTTATGTCATGGCCATCGATTAAAAATAGAAAGATTAACCTAAATAGGCTTCTATCTAACCGCTTAAATTAAAAATAACCGGCAAAATATAATATATGATATGTGTAAAACTGTGTATAATCAGTGTATAATATATAGATATTGATTAAAAAAAATAAACAGTAAATCAAGCTGCCTAATTTTGTGTAAAGATACCAAAAAAAAGAAAAAGTTTAGCTATTTATTTTTTTGGGTAATTAATAAGTTCAACTACTCCATCCGGTCTACAATAAGTGTCAAATTTACTTTTTGATTTTGGTCCAAAATAAGTGTTTAGTTAGGTAATTAAGAAAAATTCAATTTGTTTTTACTCTTTTACCCTTATGATCATATCCCTAAAAAATTTCCCTCTCATCACATTAACTTACTAAATAAGGGTAGTTTAGTCATACTAAGTAATTTTGTATATGATTTAGTATTTTTTTAATGGGCCTTGCTAAAAGTAAATTGGACATTTATTGTTCACATTAGGAAGTATTGATGATAGTGATGTGCAATTCTATAATAAAGAAGTTTTAACACGTGTTATTAATCAAGAAAAAGTACAAGAGGAAGAAATTAAGAGTGGAATGGAAAATACGGTTTGTTAAAATTAAATTAAGTAAAGGAAACAAATTAGAGGGGTATAATTGTTCTTGTTTTGAGAGAGATATTTTATTAATATTGCTCACTTTTCAGCTGTCATGTGATCCTCGAGGTTTTCATGTACGTACACGAGGAACATGAAAAATGTATCCTGCATCAGTCTTCACTTTACCTTTTCTTTTCCCACCGAATATTTCAAGATTATAACTATTTTCTTCTATTCACACTAAATATTTAATTTGAATTTAGCACGTTCATTAAAAAAATATTAAATTTTATATAAAAATACTACCTATGACTCTACCCCTACTTAGACATTTTTAATATAATAAATAAGAAAACTTTTTAGGGATATGTACATAGGAGTTATTTTGTAAAAATAAATTGAATTCTTTCTTAATTATATATCTAGACACTTATTTTGAACCAAAATAAAAAAGTAAATTGGACATTTATTATAAGCCCTAGAAAGTAATATTTTTTCCTACATCACCCAGTTTTGTTTTAACAATCATGAGTCTTTTTTTCGAGATTATTGTATCGTGGAAAGGAAACAATAATTTATTGATAAAATCTACAGCGTCAAATTAGCAAGTTTCAAGAAAATGAAAAATGAAAAAAAATAGGAAAAAGATAGTACTAATCAACATTAAGCTTTTGTTCAAGAAATACAATGAAGGTAAATAAGAGAAAAACTAAAATATTGTTTTCATCAGAGAATTAAGATATAGTCTTAACAATGTGTACGTACCTCAGTATTGAAACGTTGTATGGCTGCCTTGTCATCTGCAGCTCTTAGAAGAAGATAGAGCTTCTTTACATTTGGTTGAACTCTTAGTATTTTCTCCACAAAAACTACAAATAAACAAATAAGGATTAATTTATCTGTGCCATAATACAAGAAAAATAAAATAAGAAATATAAAAGAGAGATATATACTCTTTGCCAAAAAGCCAGTGGCACCAGTAACAAGAATGGTTCTGTTCTCAAGAAACTTGACAATACTTGGTAACTCCATTAATGTATAAAAATAGTGATATAAAGGAATAGAAAGGAAAGAGGAGAGGAGAAATTAAAGTAACAGGAAATGAGAAGAAATATATTATTAGACTTTGAGTATTGAAGAATAGTGCTATGAAACACAAGATAGCCAAGAACTAAATTTGGTGCATGTCATATATATAGTTGAGATTTTTGAAGAAAAAGCCTTCTTTCAAATTACGATATAAATGGAATTGAGTACACGCAAGTAGTTGTCAATGTCTTTAGAAGATTGAAAAAAGTGACACTAGTCCAAAATATTTATTAAACTTTTAGATGAAATGATCACACAAGTCCAAAATATTTATTAAACTTTTAGATGAAATGATCACACATTTAAATATTGTATAGGATCCCAAAGATTCTAGGCTTGAATGTCACTAGCTCATCAAAAAGAAGATTTATGTGTAAAGGGCGTATCTCGGTGCGTAAAACATTTCAGGTTTCATGCAGAGTCAAGCGAAGGGCCGCAAAAGGGATATATATATATGATGAAGACAACATACCCTAATACAAGCATTAGTAGCTTCTTCCACGGGCGACAACTCAAATCCCTAACCCAGGAGATAACTTTACCATTTTTCTATGTGTTTAACATATTAAAAAATAAAACAAATCAAATTCACACATGAAGCCAGGACGTGATGAAAATATAATTAAATAAATTGAAATGGGGCTCTCTATAGTCGTTTAAACATTAAATTCACATATTTCAAAAAAATTAAACTTGAAAGTCAACTTTGAATGTGCTTTTTATTTTTATTTTTTATTCTTTAAAATCGTTTCCCTCTTAGTGAGTTCACCTACATATAGTTACGTTCTGAAGAAACATATGTGTCGTAAAACTGGTGATTTGGTAAGGGCTTGGATGAGAAGGGTGAGCTAAATTTGGTTAATCCTGTTCAACCAACCTTCTTCGAAATATTTTACTAAATAGAATGTTCTAAAATATAATTTAATTTTGAAACAAATTGGAAACATAAAATTAGCACTATTGCTATATATATATATATATATATATATATACTAATGGCGTCTTTAAAGTTGTGTGATGCATGCTCCATCTTTTTTCTAGCATGGCTATAGTTCGAAAAATAAACACACGGCCTTTTATTTGATTAAATATCTTCTTTCTAAGTAATTAATTCGCACATTTTAAAAATAAAAATAAAAATCAACCAGATCTATAAGCGTAGTAGCTAGAATCCAATTATTTGTTTACATATGGAGGTATCTATATCATGGCGTTCAATGAAAAAAACAATAGATGACACTTCTTTAAATGATGATGAGATAATAACAATTCATACTGTTAGTCGGGAATGTGTTTGATTGAGATCAATGACTCAACATATTCAGAAAATGTGTGATTTTTCTATGAAAAAAGATAATCCAACTATACTATATGAAGACAGTGCTTCTTGCATAGCTCATCTGAAAAGAGGATACATCAAAGGAAACAGAACAAATCACATTTCACCACAGTTCTTTGTCACGCATAATTTTTGACAAAATGGTGAAAATAATGTTCAACAGACGTTCATATAAAAAGTTGGTTGATCAGTTCACTAAGGCATTACCAACTCAACATTTAAGAAGTTGAGACTGAAGATCGGAATGCGTCGTCTTCGAGAAAAAAGTGATATTTTCGTGAGGGGAGTAAAATATACGATGTACTTTTTTTTTCTTAGCTTAGATTTTGTCCTACTGGATTCTCTCCCGGTGAGGTTTTAACAAGGTAGAAAATAAAGGATTATAGTTATATGTACTCGTTTTTCATTATTAAGATTTTTTTTCCCACATGGTTTTTTCTTAGTAAAATTTTAACGAAGTATATTATATATTTTTGGACATCCAAGGGAGAGCGTTGCAAAAGTAATAGTAAATGAGGATGTTCACTACTCCTTCTACTTTCACCCATAATGCAAACAACCCCCACTACTCATCACTATTATCAATGGCGAATCCACATTATGTCATATGGGTGCTTAAGCACCCATTGCTTTTGAAAATAACACTGTGAGCACGTGATGTTTGCCCTACATGAGAATTACTCCCAAAAATGCAAAATAAAATAGTTTTGTGTTGAGCGTGATTTTTGTGATTTTTGTGTTATTTTTCTCTTATTATTTGCATTTTTGTGTGCGCATTTCTATTTATTTAAATTAATATAAAATACAAAAATATTTGCATTTGCATATAAATTCATGTTTGTAATTTAGAGTAATTAACTTTGTTTTACGAATATAAAAAATAACAAAAAATAATGTATCTTTTGCATTTTATCATTTATTGTCCAATTGTGTGATTTTTTTTGGTATTTAAATATGTGTGTTTAATTGATATTAGAGGTTAATTAATATTGATAAGTTAATTTTGTCCTATAATTTAACTTAGGATTTTAAAATTTAGTTTGAATTCATTTTGGAAATAAAATAAAAGAAAAGGAAAAAAAAAAGGGAAGGGAAACGAAATGGGCCAGTTTTATAGGAAATTCAAAGCCCAAAAATAAAGAAAAGAGACCAAAACAAATGAGCCCAAACCGGTTGGTCCCATAGATACCCAAACGACGCCGTCTGGGTGTCCATGTGCGGGCCGTTGATCAAACCCAATAGATGGTCCAAATCAGATGTTTTTTGTAATCCATCTCAACCGTTCACTCCTCATGAATCCAATAGCCATCATCCTCTCTCCCAACCCGTTTTCCCGGATCGACCCAGTCGCCAACTTAACCAAACGACACCGTTTACACCTAAGAGAATAATCTAGGTCGTTGATCAAGTTTGATCCAACGGCCGAAATTGAATCGTGCGTTTTAACTTAACCAAATACCCCCAAACCCTTATGTCCATGTTCATTTCGTCTCTCTCACTCCCCTGGACACACATGAAACCTAGCTAAGCCGCCCCCAAATCCCCACCATCTCCGGTGGTGGTGCCACCGTAAAACATCGCCAAATTAACACCCCAACATCCTCATGGTCTCCTATTTTTTAATCTTCACTCGATCATCCTCGAATATGGCCTCATATGTTTTGAATCTTGAATTTGAAGGTTTCGAGTTTTAGAAGAACAATTTTAAAACCAGATAATTCGGCTCTTCAAGAGTTTTTTTTTTAAAAACCAATTTCATCGCAAGATAAGGACATTCATTTGGTCTTGGCAAAGAACAAATGATTGATCTTATTTGGTGATGTTAATTGGAAGGTTGGTCATCCACCATCGCGAGCCGAGCAGGTGAGTGTTTGTTTAAATTTGCTTTATTCTTTTATTGTTCTTTTCTTTATGCTTCGTCTCGTGTCTCGAATTCATTCTATATACTTCATGTCGAATTAATTCCATGTCAGGTCAAATTGATTTGATTTGATAAATTGGTTTTGACTCGCTGTTTTGATTTCATGGGTCGAATTGTTAAAATTAGTCAGCTTGTCTATTGGTTGTTCTAAACTGCTCGTATGTTTTGCTCGAATTGATTGCGATTGGATTGGAATCACCCTTTGGTCTATTTTAGTATGTTTGTTTGATCTTGTTAGTATACTGATAATTGTGTGTGTTACAAAGCTGATAATCGACTGTTTTGAATATCATCAATTAGTCGTATAGGTTTGTTGGTTAAGAACAATGTAGCAGTGATGCATTGATTAATCCCATTCGGAATAAATTGCTATTCATTAGAAATCTACGTTGGCTTGGTGATTTAAATTGAATTTGAGTTGAACTAGTTGAACTAATTGGAAACCATGTGATAATTAGGCATGCCTGATCCAACCTTTTACTTTTGATATAGTTTAAAATGAAATAGTTTTATAAGTAAAAGGGGCTGTCAGGGAACATTTTGGTCAGAAAATTAGTTTATTAAGCTCTCTTGAGTGCTCTTATTAGCTGGAAATTAGAAGTAGCATGGGTTTAAAGGGATTTCAATAAAGAAAAGAGGTTGCCAGCATTAGTTTTAAAGGGGCATTGAGTACTTTTAAAAGAAAAACCAACAAAAGAGTGAGGGAAAAATGATTAAAAGGATTAAGGGGTTCACATGGGCTAAGGGAATAACATGTGGAAAGCTGAAACCCTTTTGAATTTAAAAAAAAAAAGGCCTATCTTTGGTCTATAAAAGAGAGGATATATAATCAGAAGAAGGGGACACTGAAAAACACACACACATTGGAGAGAATTCTGAAAACAGGGAGATACACTCAGAGATTTTCTTTAAAAGGCAGAATTTGAATTCACAAAAGACAAAAAAAAAACCTGAAAGTGTTGTTTCACTACTGATTTTTTGAGTTCCATTTGCAAAAACATCAAAAATATTGCTGCCTTGTTCTCCAGTTCAAAGTTGATCCAGTTTTCCCTTTTCTTGATTGTTGAAGTTCATTTGAAATACATTGGTGGGAGTTTAACTGAGTGTTTGGTTCTGTTAAGTCATTTAGGGCTGGGGTTTCAGGCTGTTGACATTGTTCAGTTGTTTGTTGGTCTATCTGTGTTAACTCGAGATCAGTTGGGCATAATTGGGTGTTAAGTGTTGTTGTCTGATTTTACAAATTCTCCGGGCTTGTGTTTGCTGGCTGTTTGGAATTCCAAGATTGCTGCTGTGAATTTGTTGTTTTTGCTGTTACATTGGTGTGATTGACTTCTTTCATTTCTACCTATACTTCGATTACCAGGTACACGTTTCAAGCTTATGTTGATGTATCAACTCCTGCTAAAGATATGAGATGAAATGGAAGCTATATTGTGCTTATGTTATCTTATTTTCATGCTTACACATGTTTCTTTACAGAGTTTTCTTTATGCTTTGATTGTATGGTAGTTGAACTAATGTTTACTTCAAATAATAACTGAGCTGTATGGAATGACACGAATGGTAGTGGTTTAGTACGTTTGTAATTTAACAAACTGTCAGGTTAATTAAACTAATTAGTACTCATGTACCATAGTTAGTTTGATCTTGGACTTGTATATATTATTTGTCAAAGTTTAAAAAGTAGTTAAATCGGTAAATGAATTCAAGGTCTGTGATTGGCATGTGTTAACAATAAATAGGATGAATCGCGAATTAGTCTCCTAGTTTTGCTCATAATCATAGAAGTTTATGTTTCAATCCATAATGCTAGTTTGGTTTTGATTACTTGAATTAATATCCCGTTATTAAGAAATAACTACTGTCAATGGTTAACTTGAGGTCATCTTTAGCAACATTTAGAAAGATTAGTAAAATCTAACTTTAAACTCACGTAAGTTGGAATCAATAAGTGCGAATCAATCTAGTAAGGTTAATAACATTAATCTAATAGGCTTGAAACATGCAAGGCGAGTTCACTTTCAAATAAGTATTTATAATTAAGATAAGTTTCCAATAGTGGAAATTGATTAATTCCAATGGTTTATTCTACTAACAACGTGGGTTTGAGTTAGTTATAAGACAATCAGTTTCTCTAAAAAAAAAAAATTACCTGTCAATTCCGTATTTTATTTGTAGTTTCAATTTTAGTAAAATTCTTTTTTCGTTAACAATGGTCTTAAGCTGGGAACCATTAATTGATGACTTTTTTTTTTAAAAAAAAAGCATGTAGTTAATTAGGATGTTTTTTTAAACTTTATTTTTTAGAGACAAACGTAATTTAAGAAAAATATAGTTACTTTAGGATTACACTTTAAAATAAGTGAGAAAGGCCCCGCTAAATAATACGCAAAGCATGGAGCCCCTCGTAAACATCTATATTCAAATACTTAGAATCCGGGACGAGCCATCTAGCGAATTTGCATGGCCTCCCGCAAAGTTAATAACACGTAATTGCTGTAGGTGCGTTAGTTTAATAATATTACTTTCCTAAACTCGGGTGCACATTTATGTGACCCAAATCTAAATCTCAACGAAGTCGAAATGTGTCGGTAACCACGGGTACATTGATTGTGACGTGGTTCGAGATACATTTTCATAACGTTGCAATTCTTTATTAAAATAATTCTTACAATAAGAATAACAATCAAAAGCGGTTAAAAGTTAAAGTTCGCACATAAGTTGAAATATGTTATAAAATCAGATAAATAAGCCTGGTATGATAATTGAGCGACCGTGCTAGAACCATGGGACTCGGGAATGCCTAACACGTTCTCCCGGGTTAACAGGATTCCTTATCCGGATTTCTGATTCGCGGACCGTTAAATAGAGTCAAACCTTTCCTCAATTCGGGATTCGAACCGGTGACTCGGGACACCAAAAATCTCCCAAGTGGTGACTCTGAATCTCTTAATTAATGAATCCCGTTTTGATTGTCCTTTAATCGGAAAAACTCTTTCGCTCCCTCGCGGGTTAGCGTCGAAAGGAGGTGTGACAAACACTACTACTTACATGGAAAAATTAGTAATTTATAAAAATATATTAATTAAGCATCTAGTCTAAATAGTAATTTTCAAATTAAAAATAGTTGAGCACCCACAATCTAAAAATTCTAGATCCTCCACTGATTATTATGATTGTAGCTCTCATATTTCCGTAACCTCTTCCCATGATCTCAATTATTAATGTCATGTTTAAGATAATCCTTTTGTAACCTTTTATATATAATAGTATAAATAGCCGCGTGAAATGTGATAGAGGACACACTTAAACACTTGATGAAATCTCTTATTCTATTACTTATCTTCTTGCTTTATACCGTTAGTCCGAGCTACATTTCTTTTAACACTTTTGTACTTTTGCATTACCAAAACAAAAAATGAGTATGTTCTTGAAATTCTTTAGGAAAAAATATAAACTAGAAAGTATTATAACTGGGAGATCGACGAACGAATTTATGTTATCCCTTTCCTTTCACTTTTGGGTCACAAATTTATACAACAATGAATAGATTCTGCATGAATTCTGCATGCAGAGACGACCTAGCTAGTAACAGGGCAAATGAATCAGATAAAGTGCCTATGATTAATTTACTCTCTAATTTGGTTTATACAAACTAAAATAAATTCAAGGTATAAATTTAACTTAAATATTTATCTTGTCACCATTATTTAGCTACATTTTTACAAGTAAGAGTTCAGAAATTAGTCTTGTCAAGATATCGGTCCGATTGATCAGGGGCGAAGCAAAGCTATGTATCGTCAAAAAATTGTATTATATATAGAAAAAATATTACTAATTATTGATTAAAAATAGACTTTAAACACCTTTGCATAGCCTGATAGCAAAGGTGTTTTTATTTAATTTCCTCGTTTCACCACTAGCAATTCAGATAGATTCATGTAACCCTTTTGAAATTAGTGGCGGAGCCATCCTTATCTAAGGGGTATGTGTCAATTGATATATTTTCGCAGGAAAATTATATTATATAAATGGGTAAATTTTTTATGTATATATACTATATATTGTATACTACTCCCTCCGTTTCAATTTATGTGAACATATTTATTTTTTAGTGCGTGCCAAAAAGAATGACCACTTTCCTTATTTGGAAACAATTTACCTTTATGCAACGATTTATAGCCACACAAAATAAAGGTGCCTCATTTTACGCCACAAGATCAAAAGTCTGCTCTCTTTTCTTAAACTCCGTGCCCAATCAAATAGGTTCACATAAATTGAAACGGAGGGAGTATTATTTTTCGTATATTTACATTTTAATTCTTTTTAAAATTCTGGTTCCGCCCCGTATTGAAACTAACCTGCATGATGCCTCTGTTTAGAAGTGTTAGATTTTAGTGAAGTGGTCCTATTTGTGGTCAGTTAAGACTCAAGAGGACGGTGATGACACATATAACAAACAAACGAAACTTTTCGTGGAGAAAGACCAAGTCTTTGGCATGATTTATCCTAACTATACTTTGCATTGCAATACATATTGAAGGTCCATTTAGTTCGACCGAGTCTTATTGGCCCTACACTCGCTACTCCAATGTATACTTGCTGGTGTTTTCTGCTGCCTAATTAATACCATGCCCCATCGGTTTCAGTTTTTTTTTTTTTTGAAGTACCAGTATTACCTAAAATCTGCTGCCTAATTAATACTATTAAAGATCATTAGGTAGGGAAACAAGTTGTCCCGGAATTATGATGACGGGATTATAAAAGAAGGCAGCTTGGAGCATAAGTATCATGCGGTCAGGCAGGGTACGCTCCAATGAAGGATCGTACCTCAAATGGATGTGATGTAGGCAACCTACAATAGTACAAATATTATTATTAATTTTACAATTCGAACTCATGATTTTATATATATATATTGCTCCAAAACTAAAATAGAGTGCAAAAAATTGAGTTTATTTTTCAATCAACTGGCATAGTTTGAACCTAGCCTGAATTCTTTATTTATTTTATTTTTAAAATTTTAGTTTGTGATCAAGGACAGTCAAAATGAGATAGGTGAAGAAGTTTAGGGAGCAAAATTTAATTTATGTGTGGTTCCATCATGTAAAATTCTCGATCGAAATCAAGAAAAAACAACTTTTGTAGATTATACTTCAATTAATATGACTATCATTACTGTTTTGAAACCACATGCATATATGTACTTTGTAAATATATACGCGTAGCGTGTAAAAGCATTAATTGGCATCTAACGTTCTAGGTTTGACTTTTGAATGAGTATGAGTTTATGATTATACTATGTATGTAAGCAGAGGCGGAGCCAGGATTTTAATGTTATGGGTTCTGGATTTAAGAACGACGATTTCAAGTGTTAGTGACTGAGTTCTAAATATAATTTTAGTGTATATTTAATAAATTATAAATACAAAATACTCTGTTTGAGCAAAAGCTAGTGGGTTCAGCCGAACCCGTATTTAGGCTTGTGCCTCCGCCCATGTATGTAAGAGTACGTGTAAAAACATTAAATTGGCATCTACTAGTATTTTAGGTTTGATTTTTGTTTTAAGAGGAGCATGTGATTATTTTTGACTATACAGTTTGAAACCAAATAAAGATTGGTTCAGTACTGTGATGACCTAAATATTATCTCCAGTAGAAGGTCACCGTTAACCTACCCTATTACAACTCCACCAAACTCTTCTCATCCATCTGCCTGCCAGACCGCCCAAAACCAAAAAAGATAGTTGCTTTCATAACGTATTTCACGTTCATGTAAGGTTCACCGAAGGACCGCATTTCAAATAATGTAATGTAGACAGACTATTTTAATACAAAAGATAATGATTGCTTTCACGGTTCGAATATATAACCTTTAGATCATACGAAAATAATTTTATTGTTGCTTCATAGCTTCCCTTCAGATGTCACGACCCGGATTTCCCACCATCGGGGTCATGATGGCGCCTACTAAATAGAAGCTAGGCAAGCCAAATATTAATTACATCTCCATTAATAATCAATTTCTTATTAACAACATAAAAATTACAGCGGAACAATCAAAATTAGCGGAAGACTTAGTCAGATATGATAAAGAAAAATCCAAATCTGATACACTACCCAAGAAGGGTGTCACAATACTCACGAACTTCTAAGAATAATACACATAATTGTTTGAAAGAAAATACAAGCTGTTTATCTCAATTACATGAGATAACAGAATGAAAAGCATAGATAGGAGAGACAACGGGTCCTGCGGACGCCTGCAAGGCTACCTCGTAGTCTCAGTAGTCGGAAAATCCACAAATCTCTACTGTCGCCGCTGCTGTCCGTAACCTGTATCTGCGCAAAAAGAGCGCAGAGTGTAATATCAGCACAACCGACCCCATGTGCTGGTAAGTGCCTGGCCTATCCCAACGAACTAGTGACAAGGCTAAGGCCAGTCACCCACCTAAACCTGTACAGTTGCAATATAGATATATATATACAATACATTTATAAAGAAATACTCTGCTCTGAAATAATATTCAATAACTCAAGATATCCAAAATAATCTTACTTTCATGTCTCAATTTCCTCTTTCATTTTATGTCTCGTGGTAGGCGTACCACCCGCTCCCAACTATCACACAGTAATTATCTCTTGTGGTAGGCGTACCACCCGCTCCCAATTATCAATAATTATATCTCGTGGTAGGCGTACCACCCGCTCCCAAATATATCAATAGTTATATCTTGTGGTAGGCGTACCACCCGCTCCCAAATATATCAATAATCATATCTCGTGGTAGGCGTACCACCCGCTCCCAAATATATCAATAATCATATCTTGTGGTAGGCGTACCACCCGCTCCCAAATATATCAATCGGCTACCGGCAACTATGGCCAATGCCAAGATTTTAAGTCACTTTGTGGTCGGCGTACCACACGATCCCAAATATAAAATATATATGTTACCGGCATTTAGCCAATAATCTCTATATCAACAATATTTATAATTACCGGTTTTAAACCAATAATTTATAATAATTTCAACAAATTACCTTCATTACCGGTATAACACCCATAACTCTTATTCAACAAATTTATTCATAACTAAGTTCATATTCCTACAAACTAGGATAGAACAAACACTTACCTCGAAAGTTTACGAATGATTTAATCCGTAGCAATGCCCTTTCCTTTCGAATTTGACTCCAATCCAATCGTATCTATACACAATTGATTAATATCATCAATTCTACTCAACAAACTAATTCTTAAGACCCAATACCACTTTTACAACATTCTGCCATGAATAGTGAATTTCAACCCCGGGCCCACATGGTCGGAACTCGGGGTTAGGACCAAAATCCGGTTACCCATCCCCCCACGAGTTCATATATATGATTTGTTTCAAAATCGGACCTCAATTCGAGGTCCAATTCCCCAATTTATGAAAAACCCTATTTTCTAACAAAAACAAGAATTCTACCATGAAAATCATTGATTTCTTATGAAAAACATGTTTAATGATGTTAGGAATTGAAAGAATTAAGTAAAAAGTGACTTACAATCGTTTTGATGAAGAAGAAATCCTTGAAGAATCGCAAATGGGTGTTTTGTTTTTTGTAAAATGTGAAGAAATGACTGAAATTCGTGTTTTTCAGTTCTCTGTGTTCGCATTTGCGAACATGGGTTCGCAATTGCGAACCCCGACCAATTTCTGGAGTTTGAAAAATAAGCTAAGGATGGGAAGTTCGCATTTGCGAACTTTTGTTCGCATTTGCGAAGCCAAGGCAAAACTGGGAAGTTCGCATTTGCGAACTATTGTTCGCAATTGCGAACACAGGCTAAATATGGGGAGGTTCGCAAATGCGAACTATTGTTCGCAGTTGCGAACCCAGGCAGAATAGTGTCTAGTTAGCATTTGCGAACTATAGTTCGCATTTGCGAACACGGGCACAGTAGGGTCAAGTTCGCATTTGCGAACACAGGCACAATAGGGGGGAGTTCGCATTTGCGAACTATTGTTCGCATTTGCGAACTCGGCAGAATAGTGGGGAGTTCGCATTTGCGAACTATTGTTCGCATTTGCGAACTCTGCAGACCAGTTGCAGACAGCAACTTCTAACATGAAAAATTGATCTCGTGGCCTATCCAAAGTTCACCCGAGCCCTCGGGGCTCCAAACCAAATATGCACATAACCTCAAAAACACATTATGAACTTGTTCGTGCGATCACATCGCCAATATCACCTCGTTTTCATCAAATCAAGCCTCAAATGCATGATTTTCATACCTTTAGTTTTCAAAACTTTCAAACTTGGGACTCAAGGTCCAAAACAACTCAAACGACATCCAAATGTCACCAAACTTTACAAAAATCACATATATAATATTTAAGACTTGTACCGGGCGTCGGAACCAAAATACGAGCCCGATACCAAGGTCAATTAATTTATTTTCTTTAATAATTGCATCAAAAACAATTTCACATAAAAATTCATAACTTGGGCTCTAGGCCTCAGAATTCGACTCCGGACGCATGTCCAAGTCCCATATTTTCCTACGGACCTCTCGGGACCATCAAATCTCGGTCCGGATCCGTTTACCAAAAATGTTGACCGAAGTCAACCATATCAATATTAATATCATTTTTATCCAAAATTCTCATAGAATTCATATTTTCTATCACAAAAATCTTTTCGGCTACATGCTCGGATCGTGCACGTAAATCGAGGCAACATAGAATGAGGTTTTCAAGGCCTCAGAAGCTCGAAATGATTAATTAAATAAGTGATGACCCTTTGGGTCGTCACATCAGACCATCGAAAATAAGAAGAATGAAAAAAATGGAGGATAACTTTTATATGATGAAAAGAATAAAAAATTATCGACTTTTATTACTCCCTCTGTTCCAATTTATGTGAATTTATTTCTTTTTTGATCTGTTCCATAAAGAATAACACATTTCTAAATTTGGTAACAATTTTGCTTAAACTTATAATTTTATCCTTAATGAGAAGTTTTTATAACCACACAAATACTTTTGTGCCCCTTTTTGCTTTGTTTAGTACCATAAATTCCAAAAGTCTTCATTTTTCTTAAACTCCGTATCCAATCAAACATGTTCATATAAATTGGACGGAGGGAGCAGTGAGTTCAATGATCATAAGTTTCATTCTCAAGAGTGACATGGCATAGATAGTTTGGCATTTTTCAAGCATCTTGATATTTTGAGCAAATATGAAAAATTTCAGTTGTTTTTAGTTGACAAATATTATTCTGGTGATTTTATTGCAAGGAAAAAAAATCGCAAGTTGAATGATTATTTTGAAAATGTTAAGAATAGAATTCTATTTGGAGTGAATGTCTATCTTGTGGAGAGTTTTAGTTTGTAACTAAGTCATATTTCTCCTATAAATAGAGGTGTTTACCCCATTGTAATTCATCCCAAAATTCAATAAGAATTCTCTCCCTACTTTTCTCTGCAATATTGTTCTTCTTCTTTTATTATTTTATAACACGTTATCAACACGAGACTCTAACCAATTGAGTAGAAACTTTGGGATTGAGCATAATGATTGTCAATTGTTTCATGAACTTCCTTCATGATTAAAATTCTAGATTTAAGGTAAGTATTTTGATTTTCTCTTTCAAATTCTTGAAATTCTATAAGTTGATTTTATATACAGGCAAATACAACAAAGTTTGATTATAACTCTAATGGAGTTTTTAAGAAATTACATCCACATGAAGTGGTAAAATTTCTATGTCTTGCCATGATTAAATTCATGTATAATTGTGGGCAAAGAAGTGAAAACCCGTCCCATTGAATTTTCTCCATTATTCCCTTTACAGAATGTGGTAGCAGTATGTGATAAGTCTGAAACAAGACAAAATTATTACAGTGAACGTATCAATGGGTGTGGACGTGGCAATAGACGAAATTATAATCGTCATCATTGTGATAATGAGAATAATAAGGATTCTCAAAATAATCCTTCACTCTGTGAAAGTAATATTTGTCATCGATTTGACATGAGATTTTATAAAACATATATAGATGATTATGGTCTATTCATGATGTGAATGTGACAACATCTTATTTATGAATACATATTCATTCTTCAGAGAATATGAACATGCTAATGGTAGTGAATATACCACACTCACCTCTAGAAGAAGGTTTGAGATGATACCATAAATAATGTCATCATTATGGCATGAATGATCATTGGTCACGTACCTATTGTACGCCAAAATATTTTGGCGTTGTGATTATTAAAAGACAATGGTAATGCAAGAAACATATCTTGCATATAATTTTGGCCATGACCATAATGGTATAAGTTTCTCTTTAAAAGAGATATTCACAATATAGGTGTTGATGATTATGTGGTACTACCAATTAATTGAGAGCTCTGGAATAGCCAATTACCACTATTTTGGAGAAACACAACTGATTACCAACAAGGTATTGTGTTGTAGTAAGTCTCAAAGAAACATACTCAGTTTCCAGAGTATTCGCGAAAGCGGTTGATTATATTGAAACTATAAATAAATGAAAGATTTAATATCTTCTATTACTACAACTTGTAGCGGGATAATATGTATGTACAAAGCTACCCGCTTTATTCTCCAATTTGTACTACATAAACAAAAGAATACCACAATGAAGTGGATATTTATTGATATAAAACCCATATCATAATAAACTTGGAGTTTATTCATAATTGCACACATCATGGTGTAAATCTGAAATTTATCAATATTGATAATTTATTCAGTTGGCATAATTGATTTACCTATATCAATTTGAGTATGATGTGCAAAAATAAAGAGAATTCATATGGGTAAATATTAAAGAACTAGAAAGTTCTTTACGAATTCTTTTATGCGCATGTTCTCATTAATTAATATACCAACTAAAAGTGAGATTGAACCCCATGAACGCTGGAAATATCAAAGGTGAATATGGGCTCATTCACCCGCCATGCATACCACATAAGATGCATCTATAAGATGGTTACATGTGCAATTATTATTAACCCGCAACATGGACAGTATGTGCGAGGTAACTTGCTCAATAATTTGATTTAGAGCATTCCAGATTTTCTATTCAAGAAGTTCATCTTGATAAGTTGGTTTACATAACAGTTGGTTTAGCAAAATGATTTATTGAGTGCCTCCACTTAATAGCTAAACTATTGCTTATGAGAACAAAGTTTTATATATAATAGCTAAATTATTGCTTGTGAGAACAAAGTTATCTATATCAATTTGATAGAGATTATAACGAAAGTATATTACATTCTCCCCTCACAAGTGGTTCAGGGTCACGAAACCAAATAATTCCATCTTATTATTATTGATGTGCGGTGTATATTTTGATTAACACCATAACACACAAAGATATGTTCTCAAAGTTGAGGAAACAAGTCAGTTTTTCTAACATGAGGGGGAGACAAGATACAACAGTTGAGAAAAGCTACATGGAATAAATTATCATTTATACATCGAGATCCTCGAATAAAATAATATGAACTTGAAGTTCATAAAAGGATAATTCATGTGCAATTTATTGCAAAGCATGCCAGACGCATTTGCTGACCCAAAGAAAGTAACTATATTCTCACCTGCAAATGCTCATACTATAATAAGTCCTAGAAGGACAAAGTCTATGGTAAGCTTAAAGCATATAGACAATCGGTTTCAAATATACTTCTTGATAAATAAGATGAGCAGATGATCAAAATGATCATAATAAAGGAGGCAAGTGATCCAGAAGATCACATGGCATAACACTTCGTAATATCTCATGAGAGATTCAAGTACCTGAATATATGAATGAAGAAATCTCTATGTTATGTCATTATGAAAATACATTGAAACTGATATAAAATCTTTGTCGACGTCAACCTTCAAGAAGCTAGTGTACAAGATTGGGATGTGAAGGCTCAAGGATGTGAATTGATGCTCTCATCAGGGGGAGTTAATGCGCGTTGCACTCTTTTTCCCTTACAAGGTTTTGTCCCACTGGGTTTTCCTTGCGAGGTTTTTTAACGAGGCAACCAAAAGGCGTATTATTAGATATGTGTACTCTTTTTTCTTTTCTAGAATTTTTTTTCCATTGGGTTTTATTTTAGTTAAGGTTTTAATGAGGCACATTACTTATTGAGTAGACATTCAAAGGGGAGTGTTAAGAATAGAATTCTATTTGGAGTGAATGTCTATCTTGTGGAGAGTTTTAGTTTGTGACTAAGTCATATTTCTCCTATAAATAGAGGTGTCTTACCCCATTGTAATTCATCCCAAAATTCAATAAGAATTCTCTCCCTACTTTTCTCTGCAATATTGTTCTTCTTCTTTTATTATTTTATAACAGAAAATTAGTTTTTTTTCAAATAAATCGAAAAGGAAGTGCACATTAGTTGAAAAGACAAATATGTATAATCAAGTATATGATTTCTATCTTCGGTTACAGTTATTGTTGTCGTGAGAAACAAATACTAATAAATTAAAATTTGGTGCATTTATATCCTCAACTTTTTCTAACAACAATGAACTAATATAAGTTTAATAAAGGAGTGAAGAAAAATTATTGCTGAGTGGACACGTAGTGATCTATACCAAAAGAAGATGGTAGTATGTTTGGTGAGGTCGATACAACAGTTTGCAATAGATTTCAAGTGTCTGATGATGATACAAATTACATGCCAAATGCCAATACATGATTAATTGGGATGGTTATTCATTTTTTTTTTTTTTTTGCAATTTCCAGCTACCAATTACAGATTCGTTAAAAAAAAAGAATATTAAAAGATTGCTTATTTATACAAATAAGAAGATTAAATAATGCTCATAAAAGTTAGTAACCAAAGAAGTTTCTTGGCGTAACTAAAATCATCTAACTCCAGGCTCTACTTTCCATTCTTGGAAGAGAAAAGATGTTTTTAGGCTTAAAATGAACTAAAGTAATGAGAGTCCCACATAGGTGGTGAAGGGAATTGCGGTGGTTTTGCGCCAACCTCACATCATAAGCTAGCTTTGGGGGTTAAGTTAAACTTTTATTCTTTAACATATGGTATCACGACCCATCCCAACCCGATATTAGGCCTCCCCATGCTCTAAATGTCCGACCGTGGGGTTGGGAGGGGGGAGGGGAGTAGGTTGTAAAGAGTCCCGTGTCGTTGGTTATTCTCACCTCTTAAACTAGTTTTTATGATTAAGTTAGACATAAGGTTTATTTCTTTAACATGGTATCATAGTAGGACCCGTTCCAAGTTCCAACCCAATATTAAGTTGGATCTCCATATGTTATGTTGTCCACGCCCTAAATATTCAGTTTTAAGTGTGAAAGGAGATATTGTAAAGAGTCACACTGCTTATCCTCAACTCTTGAGCTAATTTAATGATTGAGTTAGGCCTAAGATCTAGATATGTTGTGAACAGAGAGCACTACGCCTATCCCCACATTGCTTTCTCCAATCCCAATTGTTGGGCCAATAATATGAAACCTTTGACAGCTTATTGACACTTGGAATTCATACCTTGGGCCTCAGCTAGTCATGTTTCCATTTTGTTGGTAAGCATAGCTGTTGTCCGTTGCCTTAATTGGTCAGCTAATGATAAAAACTTGAAGATGACTTTGCTATTCTTTCCCTTATATAGAAATCTTATTCTGTTTGCCTTTCAAGATAATGATAACAAGAAAGGTATATATGTTACTAGTTTTAGTTATGAATACTAATTAGTTCTTTGGTTTTGAAATTAAACCAGCTTACCATTATACTGCAAACAACTTAAGTTATACATACTGCCAGTGCCAGTATAAGAAATGTTTACACCATCAAAATACTCTTACCTATTATAACATACTAACAGGTAGATTGTCTTATTTTCAAAATTATAAATTTTACATTTTTAAGAGGTTTAGTGATACTTTTAAATATCCGAGGATGTAAAAAATTCCATTAAATTGACATGTTTACATAACATAAACTTAATTAAAAATTATAAATCTCTTTGTCATTTGGATTACACAAACAAAAAATGTTGCAACAATTGGACACTATCGAAATTTGAGAAGAGAATCGAGCTCTAGACCTCCTTCAATGGAGAATTCTGAAGTTCTAGAAAAAGCTCGTAGATAGAGAAAGAGAGATGCTGAAGAATTCGGTAAAATGTGAAAATGAATCTCAATAAAATGTATTATGTATTGTTCAGTATATATACATGTGATATTTATACTAACTAACATATTAAAACTAACTAATACTAACTAATGTTGACTGAGCACACAACTATACAACCCAGTACAATTATACAATTACAAAGATAAAATAAATATTAATCTTAATACCCCCTTCCCTCAAGTTGGATGTGAGGAAACCACACCCAACTTGCCAAGAACATAGCAGTATTTGATCCTAATGAGAGCTTCGGTAAGCACATCTGCCAGTTGTTGTCTAGTTCCAATATGGTGCAAAGAAATGAGTCCTTCCTGGAGTTTGGCACGCACAAAGTGACAATCTACTTTAATGTGCTTAGTACGTTCATAACACAGTGTTCCTAGCAATGTGCAGGGTAGAGAGGCTGTCACAATGTACAGGTATTGACAAACAAATTGGTACTGTAAGGTCTTCAAGCAGTCTTGACAGCCAAACAAGTTCCCTAACAACCTTTCTAAGGGCTCTGTATTCTGCCTCTGCTGAAGATAGGGATATGATTTCTTGTTTCTTGGATTTCCAACTGATGGGACTGCCACCTAATTAAGAACATAACATAACCATATACTGATCTTCTAGGATCTGGGTAGGCTGCCCAATAAGAATCACAATAGGCAACTAGTGAGAGGTCATCTGTATTGCTGAAACATAGTCCTAGAGTAGGATCCTTCTGTAAGTATCTCAGCATATGGTAGGCTGCCTGTAAGTGGGGCTCCCTAGGATCTTGCATAAATTGACTGATATGTTGGACTTCATATGCTATGTCTAATCTAGTATTTGTGAGGAAGTTTATTTTTCCAACTAACTTTCTGTAGAAGATCAGACAATGAAGCCCCTTCCTTTGCTTTCAACTTTAGTGTAGGATCTAGGTGATAAGTTAATGTTGGAGAATGATGACACTCATATTCCTTCAACAGGCTACCTGTAAGTGGGTCTCCCTAGGATCTTCCATAAATTGACTGAGATGTTGGACTCCATATGCTATGTCTATTCTAGTATTTGCGAGGAAGTTTAGCTTTCCAACTAGCTTTCTGTAGAAGATCAGATAATGGAGCCCCTTCCTTTGCTTTCAAATTTAGTGTAAGATCCAGGGGATAAGTCAATATAGGAGAATGAAGACACTCATATTCTTTCAAAAAGTTCAAAATAAATTTTCTCTGTGAAATGATGATGCCAACTGATTTGTAACGGATTTCTAATCCTAGGAAATAATGCAATTGTCCTAAGTCTTTAATTTTGAACTTGTCATATAGAAAGGCCTTGATATGATTGATTTCTTCAGACTCAGTCCCTGTAAGCAACACATCATCTACATACACTGCTACAAAAATAATAGAAGAACCATGTTTTATGTGGAACAAAGAATAGTCATGCATGGAGTGTGTATACCCCACTTGAATACAAGACTCCAGTCAATTTATCATACCATTGTCTGCTTGCCTATTTCAGCCCATAAAGAGACTTGTTCAGCTTGCAAACTAAACCTGGAGATTGTACCTCAAGGCCTGTAGGAGCTTGCATAAACACCTTCTCATGCAGATCTCCATGGAATAATGCATTGTTCACATCTAGTTGTGCGATATTCCATTTCTTCTTTGTTGATATGGAAATGAAAGACCTTACAGTGGTCATCTTGACTACAAGTGAGAAAGTCTCTGTGTATTCTACACCAGTTTTTTGAGTATACCCCTTAACCACTAACCTTGCTTTGTATCTTTCTATACTACCATCTGCTTTATGTTTGACTTTGTAAACCCATCCATATCCAATAGCCTATTTTCCTTTAGGTAAGGGGACTAAATCCTATGTGTTATTAGCATACAAGGCTTCAAATTCCTGTGTCATGGCACTCTGCCAAGTAGGGTACATAATTGCTTCGTCATATGAAGTTGGTTCTCTATCATTGTGAATGTTCTTTACAATATGTTGACTATTAGGATCTAGGGCATCAAAAGTAATATTGTGGTTACTATGGGAGAACATCGCATGTAAAGAGAAGTTAGAATTAGATTTTAGGTTTGGTATATTGAAAACATAGTCATTTAGATGTGAAGGCAATCTATGTTCCTTATGGGTCATTCTAGAAACCAGTGGTTCCTCCAGTGACTATTGGGGGATAGTTATGTCTTGAAAAATGTTCTGTTGGAACCTGTGTCCCATATGAGGAAAAGATAGGTGAAGAAGTGACTGGTAATATATCAGGACCTAGGAAGTTAGTGTTCTCCTGATCACTGAAGTTGTGGGAGATACAAACATCAGTGTGATTGGATGGATTATCAGTGAATGATGCATTAGGGAAGACACGTGAAATGTTATTTACAGTAGAGTTGAAAGTTAATGGGAAGATTGATTCATAAAATGAAACATCTCTGGAGATATGTATTTTCTTAGTAGCTAGACTTAGTACCTTGTACCCCTTTGTGCCAAAAGGATATCCTACAAAAATATGTGGGGTAGTTTTTGGTTCAAGTTTATCTCTGAGAGGCTTTGGTACAGTGGGATAACACAAGCATCCAAAACTTTTCAAGTGAGAGTAATTGGATTTTTTCTTGTATAAGAGTTAAAAAGGACATTTTTTCTTTACTAGAGTAGTTGGAAGTCTATTAATGAGGAAGGTGGTTGTGAGTATGCACTCTCCCTAATATTTCAATGGTAACTTGGATTGAAAAAGTAGTGCGCTGGCCACTTCAAGAAGATATTTATGTTTTCTTTCTACCACTCTCTTTTTTGTGGTGTGTAGGAACATGCCTTTTGGTGGTTTATTCCCTTTGATTGACTAAAGGAGGTTGCTTCATTGCTGGTGAACTCTAGACTATTGTCAGACTTTATACATTTGATGGTGGTTTCGAATTGGTTTTCTACCATGCTTACAAAAGCCTTTATTACTTGTAGGGTATTGCTTTTGCAACTCAAAAGATGTGTCCAAGTGAATCTACTATAATCATCTACTAGAATAAAGAAGTATTTGAAATTATTGTGAGTGTCCACATGATAAGGGCCCCACAGATCCACATGGAGTATCTCAAAGATTTTAGTGGTTTCAGTTGTTCTCTGGGGAAAAGGTAATCCAGACTGTCTGGCCACAGACAAATATTGCACATGAAGGGTTATTTGGTAGAAGAGGTTACCAGGATAGTATAAATTCCTTTTATTTTACTAAATGGTACATTACCAAGTCTAAAATGACACAACTGATCTACACTATCACTAAAAGATGTACCAGAATACAAACTAGGAACATTGTCTTTATATTACTGTTGTAAATGAAATTATTTACAATAGGAAATGAATTGTAGGATTGGTAAAGACAATGCATAGTATTTACATCATCAGCATGAATAGAAAAACAAGGAAAATCACAATTTTTCTTAGGCGTGAGGCAACCTTTCTTCAAGCACTTAGAACATAGGAAGTACAGTCCATAATACAACTTACCAATCTCCATAGGCCTCTTTAATGAAGGGGCCTGCAGCAGAAAGGAAGTGCCAGATAATGATGCAATACATTTCAGATTTATTGCTAGTGAACTAATAGACATTAGGTTAAATTCGAAAGATGGAATGAACAAGAGTATATACAAATCAATCTAAAGTGTCAGGAATACATTTCAATTATCAGTTACTTTGACTTTGTATCAATTTGGAAGTTTCACTAACAAAGGATATGGTAGGCTTACTATGTTTTGTAGGTGAGTTTTGTTAAAAATCCTATGGTGTGATGCCTCGGAATTTAATATTCATAAGTCAGATTTTGTACTAAAACACTTGCATGATGGATTATCAAAGTCAGAGGTGCAAGCAATCATACATGCAAAATTTACTGATGCTCCACTAGACATGTTTGCACTAGCTGGATTCTCTCCTGTGTTTACCGTCTGAAAATGCTGCAACAAGTTAACAATCTGGTCGCACTATTCCTTTGAGAGGCTCATGCCCTGATTTTCTACTTGATAGTTCAATTCTTCTCCTCTTTTCACATTTATGACTACATTAGCTATGGCATTCTTTCCTTCGTTGAACCTTATGTTATTGATATATCCTTGAGAATTTTGTTTGTACTGCTGTGGTCCTTGACTGAATCCCTGAGGGTATCCATGCAACTTATAGCATTTATCCTTAGTGTGACCTTGCCGTTTAAAATAGTCACAAAAAAGGTCGGGGTCTACTAATTGCAGTTTGATTTTCAGTCACTGCTGAGTAGTTTGTTTTGAAGTTTCTTCCTCCTAGATTGACATTCAATGTTACGGAATCGACATTCAGTTGATTTGTTGGCTTAAATTCCCTTTGTTTTTCCTCGCGTATCAGAAGAGCAAAAGCATGTTCCATTGACGGCAAAGGGTTCGTCATAAGTATACTTCCTCGAATAACCATGTAGATTTCATTGAGTCCCATTAGAAATTGTATCAGTCTTGTGTCTTGTTCTGCCTTATGCATACTTTCCTTCGCCCCACAGGTACATACAAAACTACAGAGCTTTTACGTTGAGAGTGTTTAATTCTCCCCAGATTTCTTCATTTTTGTGTAGTAGCCAGTGATATCAAATATTCCCTGACTCAAATCATTGATCTCTTTCTGAATTTGATACAATTCAGCTATGTTCGTCGGATCATATCGATCCTCCAATTCCTTCCACAGTTCAACAGAATCATTCATATATCCAACACTATCAGCGATGTCCTTTGACAGAGAATTTAAGATCCATGAGGTGACCATATCATCGCACCTCTCCCATTGACAAAAATGTGGAGACATTACATGAGGTCTTCCACTATCCCCGTTGATAAAACCTAATTTGTTTTTCACTAAAAGAGCCCTGAGTACACTTCTTCTCCAGGAAGGGTATTCAATTCCGTCGAATAGGACCGTAACTAGTAAGGAACGGGACTATTAGAAGGATATATGTAAGAGGGATACCAGTATCAATTGCCGTCTAAGTTGCCGCCACCGTGGTTGTTTCGTCAGTTTGCTCTGTGATTGCCATAGAAATTTTGTGAAAACAGTTGAATTAATCCTCGCGTGGTTAAGATTTCTTCTATTTGTCAACAAATCGTCACTGCATGTATTCGATATAGGTTTTCCCCAAATTATGGCTGGTGACGGAGAAGAGAACCCTAGATTGCTTACTGATTAGAGAATAACATAACAAGAGAGGGCGTGGTCGTCAATTGAACCTTCGCTCTGATACCATATCGAGATTTGAGAAGAGAATCGAGCTTCAGACCTCCTTCAATGGAGGATTCTGAAGCTTCTAGAAGAAACTCGTAGAGAGAGAAAGAGAGATGCTGAAGAAACCGACAAAATGTGAAAATGAATCTCAATTAAATGTACTGTGTACTGTGCAGATATATACATGTGATTTTTTTAGTAACTAACATATTAACACTAACTAATACTAACTAACTAATACTAACTCAGCACACAACCATACAAGTCAGTACAATTATACAATTACAAAGATAAAATAAATATTAGTCTTAATAGTCACGTGTAATAGCAAAATCGAAGTCTACTTTGTCAAAGTAAAGTTATTGTTTGGCATGACTGGTCGAATCATAATGTAAGAAATTATTCAAAATTCATATGCTTATTCATTAAATTCCAGAAAGGGTCCTCCAATTTACTGAATTTTTATGTGTGTTTGTTGAATTTATTACTAGCAAGTGCAATGCTTTCCATTTCCGAACATATACAACGTGTTGTAATATCTGTAGCCTTGTACATTCATCATATGGATTATAGCATTTAAGATATTTTAGATAATAACAAAGCATCCACTAGATGAATACATGTGTACTTATTCTCATCTTATAATTGGAGATTGCGAAATAGCATGCATAAATGATTCACCTGAGTACGATTTTCAGAATATCCAATTGAGATAACTAATTATTATTAATTAGAATAATTGAATGCATCGTGTTGGATTGTTGGTTATATTCATACACAAATTTTCCGACAAAATTATAAAAGTTGAAAGAAGCGTCGTTAAAAGAGACATGATAAAACATATTTCACCATGTTATAAAATATAATTATGGTGGATGTCCATAATCACAAAATGAGTATTACCCACTACGCTTCTTCGTTCATTTCATGACTCACACTACTCTAATAGTTATGGAGTTATGATTGTAACTCTCACACCTCCTTCGTAATCTTTCACCATGATCTCAAAAGCTTAATGACATATTTATGAAATTCTTTTGGTATACCTCTATGTAGTACTATAAATAAAGGATGAGAAGTTATTTTGTAACACGCTTGAAAAAACACATGAAATAAATAAGAATCTCTCATCTCTTGCTCCCTACATTCTTGTCTATTTTCTTGTTTTATATTATTACTTTAAGCTAAGTTTTTTAACACGTTATCAGCACGAGTCTCTAACCAATTGTATATGTGTCCGCAAAATTTGTCCTACATTCGAAAGGGTTGCAATCAGAAGCCATACATATCATCTCATGGTTACATGTAAAGAGAAATTGCATATGGTAAATAATGAAACGTAAGAAGGTATGATACTCTTGTACTTGTTATTCCTCTAATGTCCCCTATGGACACACAACTTTATACCATATATGTATTGCATAAGCACATATTAATATAGCATCTTTTATATCACATTAATGGAACGAAATTTCTAAATCTCTATATGTGAAAATCATAGTAGCAATTAATTGTTGATATGATGCATATCATGGTGACAAAACATATGTTATATAAGTTGTTTTATGCATATTTGTGTGCTAACTATCTTCAATCCGTTGTGCTGCTTCAAATTTTCTTTATTTGGATGAATATTTTTTCTGAATTTCTACACTTGCATATAGTACAAGAAAACCAATTTTATTTTAAAACTAAAAATAATAATAATAATAATAATAACCATGCTTCTGGTTTCTATTTTGATTCATTAGTTGCTACATTAAGGTGTGGGGTTCATTTTATTTTCTGGAGTAGACTGCTACAATTCTTCAATTACCTAAGAGCAATACATGTTCAACATTGTCACAAAGCATGTGCTTACAATCATAATACATATTATACGTGAATGTGTTACTTGCAATTGTTTTTCTTTCTCGTTCTGATGTAATGATATGTGATAGAAGTACGTAATAACACAAAATATATTCTTATTAATATTAATCAAGTGTATGTAGATTACTATATACTTGCATTGTTGTAACTAAAATCAAGAGTATTACGATATAAGATCGGGTAAAGATCTACATCTTCATCATTATGGACTAATCAAAGTGATAATATTTTTCAAAAGACTCAAGGGTGAGTCATAGTACACTTTGACCGGTTATAACATTAATTGACGGTAAGATGGTAGCTTCAAGTCCCAATGCACCATAAGAGTAAGATATATGGTTCGAGTTTTAGTACACCGGGAAGATAAGAGTAGGGTTCGAACCCCAATGCATTATAACCTTACACGCCTTTATATGGGTAAGGCATTGGGTTTGAGTCCCAATACACCATATTGATGATCTAATGATGAATAATAAAAGTAATGCATTTTTCATGAAAAAGCATGAAGTTTGTCCCACTTAATTTGATCCATTCTTGAAGTGAATGTGATAACGGTGTATAATAAGTCTAAACGAAGACAAGTTGTTGACCGATGAACATGGCTATGCCAAATATCAAAATAATAATAGTCATCATTATGTTAATTGTAAAAAGTAGAACAATAAGGCTTCTCAATATAATCCTTCAAAGGTGAAGGAAATATGTATCGATGCGGTTTGTTAATACAAGACACACTCACATGATTATAGTCCATTAATTGAAAATGTGACTTGTGATAAGCATTGTAACTGCAGACTTATTCCTGAAAGTGAATGTGAAAATATATACTTAAGGTGATAAAGATTATGCATAATAACGGACTGATGTATGGTTGAATAAATACCACAACTCACCTCTAAGGGAGGTTTGAGAGAAATAAAGATAATGAATTTTACAATTTGATTACATGACTATGTCATTGGTCGCATATATGTGAAACACCAAAAATATTTTGTCGTGCCTTATAAAAGGTTATTAGAGGCAAAAGTAAAGCAAGAACTGATTTTGCTTATGTGACATGATAATTATTAGTATGATATAATTTTTCCGTGAAGGATTCACCATAACGAAGAGCTCCGGAAGAACTAATTGATTATTATCCAAATGAATGAAATTTTTCATGTCATTGATACTGTCGTAAGTCTCAAAAGAAATTTTGTGATTTCCAAATATATTAGTCAAAGTGGTTGGCATTTGAGACTATAAATGTAAGGAAGATTGAATATCTTGATATTACTATAACCATACTGGGTAAACATAAAATGTTCGATTTTCTTCTATTTGTACTACACAAATATAAACATGATAATCGAATCACATGTCATAGTAAATTAGATGTTTACTGAAATATGACCGGTTGTCCATCCCGATTCAATTATGATGTGAAATTGATTGAGAATTCGCATTGCATATATTGAAGAAATATAAGATTCTTCAAGAATTCTCTTGTGTTGCTTATTCTCATGATATACCAGCTAAAGTTGGGATTGAATTCCTTGCTTTCTAGAACGAATAAAAGTAGTGGCGGATGTAGTGTATTGTGTACGGGTTCAACTGAACCCATAACTTTTGACGCAGAGTAAAAATTTATATGTAAAAATTTATTAAAATTGTAAAAATAATAGATATGAACCCATAATTTTAAAAATATAATAGGTTTGAACCCATAGAGTTTAATTTCCGGATCCGCCTCTGAATAAAAGGTGATATATATGGCACAGTCACCTGTCATGTAGACCATTTACTATTATATGATTTTAATAGATGCATCTATTATACAGTCACATGTGCGTTGGTTATCAACTTGTAATTTGGCTTTTGCAAAGTTGCTTGCTCAAATTATTAGAGCATGATTCCAGAATGTAAATTTGTGATGATAATGCTGGTTTAAATCCAAGTGTTGGTTTAGTAGAAATTGCATGCCTCCAATTATAGCTAAACCATTGGTTATGAGAACAAAACTCCAAATAGAAATTTTCTATGAAGTGTATCATTTAATATACAACAACACTTGTACATATCTAGCCAACAAATTATGACACATTCTTCCCATCACAATTGGTTCAGGGCCAGGAACCAAATATTTTCATCTTGATATGAATGTACTATATGATTTAATTGTTCCACCAAAATGCACAAAGATTGGCTCCCAAAGAAGGTTGGGGATATGTGCTGATGATCCCAGTATTAGGGGGAGAAAATTAGCAGCTGAAAAAGTAATACATGAAATAAATGAGTACACTTAGATCCTCGTACAAAAAAAATATGAACTCGAAGTTTAAGTGATAATTCATTTGCAAATTATTGTCATGTGCATTTGTTGACCCAAAACTAAATGTCATATTTCAACTACTCATGCTCCAAATAGAATAGAGTCTGTGATGGGCATAGTCTATGGAACACATGAAGCGTAATAGACTAATCGGCTCCAAAGATAAAACTCCTTGAAGAAGGAGAGGAGCAAATGTTCAAGATGGTCATAATAAGGAGGCAAGTGCTTTATAAGAGCACTATGACATAACACTTCGTAAGACCTCATGGGAGAGGCTCGGGTAAAATAATGAGATAATGAGATCTCAATAAGTTATGTTATTATTGGGTAACGATGGAATCAATATACGATGATCGTCAGCGATATTGTTGATATTATGTAGCGCTCAATATTATTAATATTGACAAGGATCTTGAGCCCAAATCTATCATGGATTTGGACAAATAAATAATTGGCCAAATGGCAAATACGCAGTAAAAATTGACTTCACCTGAAAAATATGAAATTGAACGGATAGTCCATTGTGCAAAAAGTAAAATGAAAAATTAAGTCGATAGACATAAAGATGACTTGTGGCATAAGGTTTTCGTAAATATCCTGGTATTAGTTATATGGAGACATGCTCTCCAGCGGTGAATGAAGTCATTTCATATTTTAGTCTGACAATACATTTGATATGCATATATTGAAAATTCTTGAAGGATTTAAATTGTTTTGAAGCATATTAAGGTTCTCAAGAATATTAAATAAAGTTTCGGCAATTCCTTATGTAGATTAGAGAAATCATGGCATAAATAATTTATTTTTGTGTCTAGTGTAATTGGTGAAATAATATATCTGGCTAGAACCATGAGTATAACAATATTCTAGCGAGATATAGTTTTATTCCTATGTGGAGATATTGAAATACAATTAGTGTTATATTTCAAAAGGAACACTTGATGTAGATTAGTTTATTCTAACAAATAGTACCAAGATTTTGTTGGTTACACAAAAGCAGGCATTTTTCCGAAGTTCGTTCTTCAAACAATTTATTTGCGTGTGAGAGTACTACCATATTATTATTTTACAAGGCAGTTAATTGTTGATACTTATACAAGTCATGCCAAGATAAGCAACTGATAAAGCAAGGAACTCAACATACAACAGATGTGTGACTTTTCTTTGAAGAGAAGATTCCAATAATACTGAAGATAAATGATGTTTGTTTATCTTAATTGGAAGAAGGATATATTGAATGCAACAAAATAAAGCATATTTCACCAAATTTCTTTTCAGTCTTCGACAGATTGACGATATAGACGTTCAACAAATTTATTTGACTGATAATTTAATGGATCTGTTCAATAAATCATTACCAACCCCAGCATTTGAGAAGCTAGTATACGGGACTGGAATGTGTCATGATGTTTTCAACAGGGGGAGTAAGATACGCGCTGCACTCTTTTTTTCTTAGATGAGATTTTATCCCACTTGATTTTTCTAGCAAGGTTCTTAATGAGGCAGCAAACAATTAATGCATATTACAAGACATATACTTTTTCCTTCATTAAGATTTTTTTTTTCTACATGATTCTTTCCTACGAGGCACATTATTATGGATATCCAAAAGGGTGTGTCATAAATTATAATTATAATGGATGTCCATAACCATCAAATGAGTAGTACACATTACTCTTCTCCATTATCTCCGTAACTCCCACTAATCTAATAGTTATGGAGTTATTGTTGAAAGCCCCATACCTCCCCATGATCTTCCACCATAATCTCAAATGCTTAATGGCCTATTTATGGAATTCTTTAGGTATACCTCTATGTAGTACTATAAACAAAGGATGAGAAGTCATTTTGTAACACTTGAAAACACATGAAAGAAATAAAAATCTCTCACCTCTTGAGTTAAGTTTTTTATCGCACCAGCTTTATTCATCATTAACTGTTTATTAAAGAATGGTGAGATTGTCTACTCAAGTGACAATCTTGCAACTCTGCTCAACAAAGTTATATCTTTTTTTTTTTGGTGCGAGAAAATACAAACCATATTAGACCCTATAAAATAAAACAAAAGGTCTAGATAAAAATTCAATTTGGTTGATGAAATTTTTTGTGGAATTGTCCAAGACTTGACGTGAGTGGTGAAGTTGCTACCGTGTGACCAGGAGGTCACGAGTTCGATCCGTGAAAACAACCTCTTGCAAAGTACAAACTATATTCAGAACAATGATATGAACCGAATATATATAATAAAAAAAAAGGTTATCAAAAAAAAAGGTTATCTATGACCACACATGAATCAACTTCACTACTTTTAAAATTAACAAAACTCCTATCATGTTCTGGATCAAGAAATCCTATCATGTTACATACCTCAGAATTTGCATCAAAGGCAAGGAGCCTGCTAGGTGCATCCACCACTAAGACAAATCTTTACAGCTTTACAGTCCACAGCATCGGTGGTAATGTCAGCAGTTCTTCAAGTTGACTATTACACCTACTCTACAATGAAATATACATCAAGAAACCTTCTCCTTTGGTGAAGGAGACGGTTCCGATTCAACTGATGCAGGTGGATCCAAGCTCATTTGATCTGTTGGAGGTGGTAAAGATTTAGCTTCATCAGTTTCTTGTTGATCCGAGTCCATTGTTTCTTTCAAAAGAGGCTCAACATGATCACTTGATTGTCCTGCAGGTCGAGCAGGATTCTCTGTGTCATTTAAAGACGTAGAAGGTGTTGGGTTAGTTATTGGTGTCTGTGGAACTGTTCTTTGAGTTGTAGGGACATCAGTATCCATCTTATATGTAGCCGGAACAGAAGTAGTGGTTGCAACATTGGTCTGTTCAAAATTCCATTCAGTTGATCTGGTGGTCGCGACATTGTTTTGTTCAACACTCGTGTCGTCATATTCTGAGATGAGATCCATGAACTCGTTGAGCAGCCGCTGTACTTTCCTATTCGATGCCATTGCTGGAAGTATATCTTCTCTAAGGAGTCTATGCTTTTTCAAACCCTGAAAACCAGACAAAGAACCTTAATAAGAAAGACAATACTTGGGTTTCATTTGGTAACTGGATAGATTCTATTGGAATCTCACTTTTAAAAAAGATAGCAAGAATACGCCAAAACATGAATAGACGAGAGAATATATGCATGGAGTATATACACATTGCCAAGGTATATTACAAGATGCTGTATGAAGATGTACGCACACAGAGCCACCAAGAAAACGAGATGTTATAGATAAAAAGCTCAACTGTTCCGACAGTTTCATTTTATGCAAAGAGATTGACATAGTTCCGAGGAAGATATTAACAATCAAATTGTCACTCTGTAGTTTATGAATCCTACTTTCTAGCTTGAGCCATTCTGAAAAGATTGACATAGTTGCTGGATGTGGAAAATAAGATGGACATTGCAGAAAGTAAAACCAGATGCATAACTTCAATGTGATGTCATATTTCAGTATATCTTTTTTTATATATACATGTTTCCAATTCTATCCAAAGAAACCATGCTAAGCCCAATCTTAAAGAGGTATTCTATCTTGTAATCTGAACACATTTCACCAAAATGATCATAGGTTCTACAAACACAGAAAATTCCTCCCAGAATATTGGGGAAAATGAAGAAATGATGGTCGACACAATAAACAGAGAGAGAGAGAACAGGTCGGAGCCCCCTCTATTTAAAACAAAAAATTAACTACACAGTGTAATTTATCCTATAATCTGAATATGGATTCCTAGAATTCTTGCGGTTCACAATGACAAAATGATCATATAAGCAGAATTTTTCTTGAAAGAAGTTCCTCATATTTGCATCAGAGAAAAAAGAAAAACCATGGTAATGTGTAACATGAACCAGTGGTGCGCTAACTCCAAATCCATAGGGAGACGAAATATTAGATGTTACTCTACCCTTCAGAGAAGTAAGATATTTACTAGATAACAAAAATATCACCCTTTTTCTCTCGGTAGCCATAGACTGAGAATATGGGAGAACCGAGAATATGGGAGAAGATGGTGTTAGAATAGTAATGTAAATAGGAGAAAATAAATAACCCTAATCCAATATATATTAGGAGTAGGATTTGTTATGTGTATATATATAGGGCTTATTGTAACATATATTAATACATCAATAATATATTTTTCTCCCGTGCTTCCTCACATGGTATCAGAGCTTTAGTGAGTAACGTATCGCTGTGCAACATTCCAGAGACTTCCGGGAAGAAAAAAACTCGTCGCCGTGCAATTTTCCGGCGACCTAGAAGGCTGTCCGTAATTAAATCAATTTATGTTGGTGTTTTTAGAAAAACAACACCACCACAGGACTCCTCATGCTCCGGCGACAAAACCCCAGTAAACCCAACCGGAAAAGCCCACCTCACGTGCCCTCACATGCCGGGAAGTCATCGGCGCGATCTGACCCACGCGCTCCACGCACCGGCGCGTGGACACTGTTCCGGCCATCTTTTGAGAAAACTCCAAATGGACAGTCGGATCGCCTGGTGATTCCGAGTCTGTCCATACCCTTTCGTTTGATTCCGATCACTTTGAATATTTTCCGGTAGCTACAGTACTTTTCCGGCAAACACAATATTTTCAGCATCTGATTCAGAGAATTTTCAGTTGATTCTTTTTGTTATCTGGTGATAATCCAACCATGTCTTTGGGAATCGATGCTTTCGGGTCTAGAAACTCGGGTTCCGGTAGTTCCGGTATTATGATTACCTCAGAAACTTTAATGGGAGGTTCAAACTACTTCGATTGGGCTTCATCTGTCGAGTTGTGGTGTAAAGGTCAAGAAGTTCAAGATCATTTAACAAAAAAGGCTAGCGAAGGTGAAGAAAAAGCCAAAACACAGTGGGAGAAGGTCGATGCTCAGTTATGCAGTATCCTGTGGCGATCTATTGATTCCAAGTTGATGCCCTTGTTTTGTCCATTCCAAACATGTTATTTAATTTGGGAAAAGGCTCGTAATCTCTACACTAATGACACATCGCGTTTCTATGATGTAGTATTGCGAATGACAAGCTAGAAGAAACAGGAATTAGATATGTCTACTTACTTGGGACAATTTCAGGCAGTCATGGAAGAATTTGAGACGTTGATGCCAGTTTCTGCTAGTATTGAAAAACAACAAGAGCAACGACAAAAGATGTTTCTAGTTCTTACACTCGCTGTACTCCCTAATGACCTTGATTCAGTATGTGACCAGATTTTGGCTAGTCCAATCGTCCCCACAGTTGATGAATTATTCTCTCGATTACTTCGTCTTGCTGCAGCACTTAGCACCCAGTAAGCTTACCGCAGACACTTGACTCATCTGTCCTCGTATCCCAATCAATGGACAATCGGGTATCTCATACTATGGAGAATAGACGAGGAGGAGGTCGTTTTGGAAGATCTAGACCCAAGTGCTCTTATTCTCTCGATTACTTCGTCTTGCTGCAGCACTTAGCCACCCAGTAAGCTCACCGCAGACACTTGACTCATCTGTCCTCGTATCCCAATCAATGGACAATCGGGCATCTCATATTATAGAGAATAGACGAGGAGGAGGTCGTTTTGGAAGATCTAGACCCAAGTGCTCTTATTGTCATAAACTTGGACACACTCGTGATGTATGTTATTCTCTACATGGTCACCCACCCAAAAATGCTTATGTTGCTCAGACTGAGACAACAGGTAACCAGGGATTTTCTTTATCTGAAGGGGAGTATAATGAGTTCCTTTGATATCGAGCAAGTAAGAAGACATCTCCACAAGTAGCTTCTGTTGCTCAGACTAATACTTCTGTTGCTGGTAATTCTTTTGCTTGTGTTTCTCAGTCTAGTCCTCCTGAACAATGGGTTGTGGACTCAGCCGCTTCTGATCATATCTCTGGTAATAAATCACTTTTGTCAAATATTGCGTATTCGCAGTCTCTTCCCTCCGTTACTTTAGCCAATGGGTCTCAAACCAAAGCAAAAGGAGTTGGACAAGTGAATCCCCTACCCTCTGTCACTCTAGATTCCGTTCTTTATGTCCCTGGCTGTCCTTTTAATCTTGCATCTGTTAGTCGTTTGACTCGTGCCCTCCATTGTGGTATATATTTTATTGATGATTCTTTTATTATGCAGGACTGCAGTACAGGGCAGACGATTGGAACAGGACTTGAATCATAAGGGCTTTACTACATTAACTCCCTAAAATCATCCAAGGTATGTCTAGTTACAGATCCTCCGGACCTAATTCACAGACGTTTAGGACATCCAAGCTTATCCAAGCTTCAGAAGATGGTGCCTAGTTTGTCTAGTTTATCCACATTAGAGTGTGAGTCATGTCAGCTCGGGAAACATACTCGAGCCTCCTATCCTCGTAGTACCGAGAGTCACGCAGAGTCTATTTTTTCTTTAGTTCATTCTGATATATGGGGTCCTAGTAGAGTCAGTTCAACCTTAGGATTTTGTTATTTTGTTAGTTTCATTGATGATCATTCACGATGTACTTGGATTTTCTTAATGAAAGATCGTTCTGAGTTGTTTTCTATATTCCAGAATTTTTGTGTTGAAATTAAAAATCAATTTGGTGTCTCTATTCGCACTTTTCGTAGTGATAATGCCTTAGAATATTTATCCACTCAATTTCAGCAATTTATGACTTCTCAAGGAATTATTCATCAGACCTCTTGTCCGTATACCCTCGGCAAAATGGGGTTGCAGAGAGAAAGAATAGGCACATCATTGATGTGAGCACGTGATTTTTGCCTAACATGAATTGCTCTCACAAAATCAAAACAAAAATTGTCTATTTTATTGTGTGCATTTTTGTGAATTTTCGTGATATTTTTGGTAATTGTTTGCGTTCGTATGTGCGTGATTATATGTGTTTAAATTAATGAAAATATAAAAATATGACGCATTTGCATTTTTTTTAAATCTAACTTTGCAATTAGGAGTAGTTAAGTTTATTTTACAAAAAATGAAAAATCACAAAATAATGTATTTCTTGCATATTTAGTGTTTAATGTCAAAATTTGTGTGATTCTTTTTTAACATTGGTATTTAATCATTTGTGATAAATATTAGTAAGAGTTAATTAGTATTTTTAAGATAATTATGGTTTTTATAATTTTTGGTAATTAGGAATCAAAAGGAAAATAAAAGAAATAGAAGAAAACAAAGTGAAAGGAAAGAAAAATCGGACTGGGCCATTTTTTTTTTGACATTAAAATCAGGCCCAATCACATACCCAAATCCAACCCAAATAAAATCGGTCCAAAACCAACCCACCGGTCAAACCGACCCGGTCCACCACCCGTTACCATTCCAAACGACCCCGTTTTAATTTAATTCATTTGATCTCAGCCGTTGGTTGTTATAATCCAACGGCTAAGATTAAAAGTTTGGTTTTAATACACTTAACACCCCCCCCCCAAACACGTCTACCCCACATCATTTCCCTTTTCACCCTTCACCCCGCGTCTCTTTCAGAGACCATACCCACAAAACCCTAGCCAGCCGCCGATCATCTCCACCGCCCAAAACCCGGCGGCAACCACCCCAAACCCAACCAAACTAACACCTTTTGAGCACTTCGCCACCCTGAGCATGAATCTTTTACTCATTTGGCTCGAATCAGTCTATAGCTTCTCGAATCTTCGATTGAAGATTCGAGCAAAACTCAAACATATCCCAATCCACTCCAAACTCACACCCTGTCATCCCTTGACCTCCCTCATAGCCAAACCAATACTGGTTTGGTTCGAATCGAGTCCAAACCACTTGAACCCCAAATTGAGCCCCAAGAACCTAGAGGAATTTCGAGCCTGTTTTTGAAGAATTTTGATGGTTCAATGGGCTTTAGTCGAAGTGTTCTCACTTGAGAACACTCGATTAAAGTCTGTTTAGCCTCAAAAATTTCAAGTCCAAATTGGTCCGAGTGGTTTTGTTTCTGACTTTTCTCTCAAGGTAATTCTCTTTTTCTATCTCTATCTTCTTCTTTTTTATTATCTTTAGTTAGTTGTTTGTTATTCTTACCATTTTTTTCCCGATAATCATCAAATATTTCTGTTCTACTCCACAAAGACCGTTTATTTGGTCAATCCCTGTTTCTGTTTCGTTTTTTATTCGAGTCAGTCAGTCGTCACATGGAATCAAATTACTTGGTTATTTGAACGTCGTGAATTGATTGTTGGTTATTTGTTGTTAGCTAAAACTATACCACATTTGTTAAACATTATATCAATCAATGAAGTTAAAGTAAATAATGGAAAAATGTTAAGACTAAGTGGTATACCAACATTGGATGTCAAGGCACTCCGGGATTAAATTATAGTATACCCCACACTATTGAATTAAGAATTGGAAAAAGGGGATCAGTGATGCATAACACCTTGTTTAATGCCCTTTGTGTAAGTCAGAGAGAACATGGGGAGCATTTGAAAAAGCTGAAAAGATTAGGTGTAGTTTAATTAACAAAGAATAGGGGTTTTTGGTTGGTTTGAGTGTTTTATCGAGTTGCAAAAGTTAGAGGTCACATGGGGAGTCAATTAAACAATCTATGCTGCCCATATACCTTGAATTAACAAATATAATTAGATGCTCAGTTGTGATAAAAGGGAAATGCAGACATGTGCTAAAGAAAAAGAGACTAAAAAGTAAAAAAAACTTGGTATAAAGAATGGTTCGATACAAGTCTTTAAACAGACAGAGGGTACTGGATTTCTGGTGGAGGGAGTAAGAGGAAGTCTTGAGAGTTGACCAGAAAAAAGAGCTAGATAGAGAGAAAAAATATAATCTGAAAGAAGGAGAATCGGAGAGAATTTAAGAGAATCTAAAAGCACAAGAGATTAAGTTTGAGAGAACTGAAAAATGGAAGGATTACACAGGATATAGAATATTTTACTGCTTCATAGATCTTTAAAAATTGAAAAAAAAAAAAAAGAGAAAGCTGAAAAACTCCAGAGAATAGGAAATAGTGAAACTCAGTAGAATTATTGATCTATTGGGTTATTCTGATTCAAGTTGTGAGGTATTCAGTCGCTGAAATAGTTTATGAAATAGTTTATGATTCATTTGGGTTGAAAATGACTTAAGGTCGAGTCGAGTTTGAGGTTCTTTTAGGTCATTACTTCGATTAAAGCTGTTTTCTTGGTTGTTTCACTTCATGTTCTTGGTTGAATTGGTATAACTGGTATTGAATCTGGGGCTTGGTTCTGCTGCTGTTGACTGAATCTGCTGACCTTCAATTTCCTTTTTGGTTCATTCATTCTTCTTCCAGGTACACTTCTGCATTCTACTCTATGTGAAGGTTGATTTGAGGATTAAAAATGGAAGTTCTCAAGTTCAAAACCTGTCTTCAATCTTTTTGTTATGAATTCAACCATATTATTTTGTATTTATGATGTCTGATATAGCTTGTTTCATTGTTCCTTTGTAGTTCGTTGCCTCTTTATTGTTTCCTTAGATAGCCTTATTCTGAAAGTTCAAAACATGTTCATTTACTTACGAGCTCTCTCCTATATGTCTAGCTATGAAAGTGTAGTTGACGTCTATCCTTCAGTTTTCTATTCTTCCGAGTGTTCTTTTAAACGGTAATTCATGTTTAGTCATTTGTTGTTATCCTGTAGATTTATGGGTGTTTTAATCTTGAGTTACGAATTAAATGCCAGCATGAAACTCGAGCTTCATGAGATCTTGAGCAATCTGTGTTTCTGTACTTGAGTTTTGCCTTCATGAAGTAGGAAGGCAATTGTTTGAGTGGTTTATTTTTTTTTTAAAACTCAGTAATACATGTCTAGGATGAAACATGTAGGTAAAATCAAGTCAAATAAGAACATAATTCCTTTCTAAAAATCTGTAGGTTCGATAATATCAGGTTAGACTCTTAAAAATTTGGTTGGTTAAAACGCATCATATTGATTCAAGCGTGCATTTTTTGTTTAAGAAGAGCACCTGAATTTGAGAGTTAATGTGGTAAAGATGAGTATTGAACATACTTAGTTGCTGGCATGATTAATTTAGGCCATAAATTATGCGTTTGTTTTGAGTCATCTTGGTATAGGAATTTGCTATCTTGTTGAAAGTTGGGCCTTAGTTAATGGATAAACTTTAGTTAGATAGTAATTAAATCACAATTTATGGCCCGTGTGAATTGAACTGAAATAATTTGAGGTGTGCCTCGCCAAATAATCTACAAATTGCGGGGCCCTCAACAATTGGTTATAATAATTGTATAGACCTCGGGATGTGCCATTTAACGAATTTCGCGGCCTTCTCCAAATAATAACACGCCAGACTCTAGGCACGTGTTTAATAATTTTAACTTCTTAAATTCGGGTGCACATTTATGTGACCCAAATCCAAATCTCAACGAAGTCGAAATGTGTCAACAACCACGGGTGCACTGGTGCGACGTGGTCCGAGATACGTTTTCACAACGTTGCAATTCTTTGTTAAAATAATATAATAAAAAATGGTTGAAAGTTAAAATGTGCACATATGTTACATCACGTTATAAATTAGATAAATAAGGCGAATATGACATTTGAGCGACCGTGCTAGAACCACGGAACTCAGGAATGCCTAACACTTTCTCCCGGGTTAACAGAATTCCTTATCCGGATTTCTGTTACGCAGACGGTTAAATAGAGTCATTCTTTTTCTCGATTCGGGATTCAATCAGTGACTTGGGACACCATAAATCTCCTAAGTGACGACTCTGAATTAAATAAATAAATCTCGTTTCGATTGCCCTTTAATTAGAAAAACTCCCTCTACCACGCCCTTCGCGGGGTGCGGTAGCGCCGAACGGAGGTGTGACAGCTCTGGCGACTCTGCTGGGGACTGATACCCAGAACCGCCGGTTCAGGATTAGAAATTCGAGCTTAGAATAATTGTTATATTTGGCTTTGTTTATTATCCGATATATTTATATGATGTATGCTTAATGTGCAAAATGATGATCTTTACCGCTTTGATATTATTTGAACTGTATATATAAACTGTGCCGAAACCCTTCACTTCTTACATCCGGGGATGTGCTTACTGGTTAAGACTTCCCTTTCTGTTAAATGTCATACCAAAATAAGAAAATAGTACGATCCCGCGGGTCCCCTGTACGTAGCCCCCTCCTCGATCCGAGTTGTCCGGTTGGGTACACATTGTTGGTACCACTGAGAATCAGGATATTGAGCCTAGAATTAGGACGATTATTTGCATCGTATTTTGACTTAGGGGACTCAACACAGAGGTTGGGTCCGTCTAGGACAGGTAACCGGATGTAATACGACCACCGTGGAGTCGCGTGTTGCATTTATTTGCCCCGGGCCTGCATGCTGACCAACTTTTGAACGTCAAGGAAATTAAGAATAGAAAAGGAAAAGCAAAAAGAACGGACACAGATGCGGTTCTTGCGCACCCTGCTGATATCCACTTTCAGCTTGTTCAATGTAGGGAGGGGACAGATGTTTGCACTGAACCCGTTGTCAACCAAAACCCTGGTAACCACATACTCTTCACATTTCACTGTAAGATATAAGGCTTTGTTATGCTCGGTATCCTCCTCAGGCAGCTCATCATTAGTGAAGGTAACCCGATTTGCCTCGAGTATCCTATTTGTGATCTTTTCCAGGTGGCTGACAGAGATTTTGCCAAGTACATGGGCCTCATTCAGGATTTTCATCAAGGCCTGTCGATGTTCTTCAGAATGGATCAGTAATGACAGTAATGAAATTTGAGCCCGGGTTTTCTTAGAGTTGTTCCAAGATAGAGTAATCATGCAACTTCATCTTCTTCAGAAACTCCTCTGCTTCTTCGTCGGTTACCAGCTTTTTTACTGTTGCCGGGTTGGTCTTCCTTAATTCTGCAGGAACGAAACATCTCCTTGAACGAGTCAAACCTTGTGCCTCACAGACTTCTTCCTTGACCTCTTTTCATTTATATGTCATTGTAACCCGATCATAGTTCCATGGAACGGCTTTGCAATCGGCTATCGGCAACTGAACTGTCGGCCTGATGATGAGGGGGTCTATACGAACACCCGCTACAGTCGGGACAAGTTTGGTCGCGGCTCCCGGTACGACTATCTTCAGCCCCTCTGGTTTCACAAGTACTTTGTTTGCACCCCCCTTTGCTGCTTCCGGCTCATCCTGTGATTCCTTCTCATGGATGAGTGACTTGTCATGGCTTCGCCCCTTTTTCATCTTGACCCCACTGGACCTTTGAGAGGTTTTCTCATGTCCCTCTTCTACTTGTACTAACTCGAATGTTGGTCTCATGATGGGTTGGGAGCGGATTCTGGTTGATGTTGGATTCCGCCGGAGTCTGGACCTCGATTCGACGAGTGTCGATAAGTTCCTGGATAGCCGTTTTTAATCTCCAACATTTTTCTATGTCGTGCCTTGGGCACCCCGAACAATACTCGCAATTTATCGAGTGATCCAGATTTCTTGGTGGAGGATTTGGTAATTTAGCCTCGACCGGGTTCAACAATCCTACCTGCTTCAATCGATGGAACAAGCTGGTATAAGATTCTCCCAAGGGAGTTAAAGTCTTTGGTTTTGATGCTCTGTCATTCTTGAAGGCTTGGTTTGGACGAAAACCCGCACCCGTGGGGTTCCTGTATGCTCTTGGGGGTAGGTAGTTATTTTGTGGTGTTGGTGCACGCCACGGTGCCTGGATGAGAGGTAGGCCGTATGCCTGGGTGTGATGGACGGTAAAGTGAGGATCGGGCCTTGGGTAGTAGTGTTGCGGGTGGCTATACGGACTGTCGAAGTAATTTTGTTGGTGGGGTTGTGGTGGATTATACTGGGGTGCGGGGCCTCTGGCTCTGAACCAGGCTCCGGAATCAACCGCTGCAACCTCTTCTTTTCTCTTCTTTCCAAGCACTCCTCCGGTGCCACTTGAATGGCTTGAGTGGTTGCTTTTAATGCTGAATAGCTCATGATTTTGTTAGCTTTCAAGCCCTCTTCGATCATGGCTCCCATCTTTATTACTTTAGTAAATGACTTACCTACGGATGTTACCAAATGCCCGAAGTAGGTTGGTTCCAATGTCTGCATGAAGTAATCTACCATCTCATTTTCTCTCATTGGTGGATCCACCCTCGCTGCTTTTTCCCTCCAACGGAACCCAAAGTCTGAAGCTTTCTGCGGGCTTCTCTAACTTCAACAATGATAAACGATCAGGGACTATTTCGAGATTATACTGAAAATGGCCGATGAATGCTTGTGCCAAGTCATCCCATGTGAACCATCTGCCGGGATCTTGCCTGGTGTACCACTCTAGTGCGGACCCTCCTAGGCTCTGACCGAAATAAGCTATCAAGATTTCATCTCGCCCTCCGACTCCTCGCATTTTGCTGCAGAAACCTCGGAGATGGGCTACTGGGTCGCCATGCCCCTCATATAGATCAAATTTGGGCATTTTGAACCCAACGGGTAACTGAATATATGGAAATGGGCATAGATCTTTGTAGGCAACACTGACTTGGTTGCCTAAACCATGCATATTCCTGAAGGATTGCTCTAGGCTCTTAACTTTCCGAATGACTTCTTCCTGCTCCGAACTTCTGAGATGCCTTTCCGGTTCTGCCGAGTTTTCTCGGGTGTAGGAATGCGGTTCAAGAGCCTTAAAGGTAGGCTCGGGAGAATAGCAATGATTGTCATGGTTTTGAAATAGTGGCTCACTGGATGATTTCTGTAAAGTAGCAGGTGGAGGCGCGATGAAAACAGGGGTAACCGGGGGGGAGGATTTTGTTTGGTCGGTGAACCTGGGGTGTATAAGGGTTTTCCCCTTGATAATATGGATAAACCGGGGCACTTGCTGATGGGTCAACGGGCGGACATTCCGGAGCTGGTGCAAGAGTAGAAGTAGTGGGAAGGCTCGGTAATGATTGTCCCCTAGCCCAGGCTAGGTGCATCTCTGTTATCGGTTGTCTTAACCTATCCACTTCCTCTTTCATTATCTGCATCTCGGATTTCTCTCCATCGAGACTTTTCCCCGAACTGGACATGCTGGCTGGAATTGGACCTTTTGATCTAGTCTGATAATGGTAAGTCAACTGCTAAAACTTTATGGAAATGCGACAAACTTGTTAGTTCGCAGAGTTCAACAGATATGTTATTGCACGTTGGATGCAATGCACCTAGGCAGTTAACCATTTCTACATGTCTTGGCCTTTACCGCATGCGTCATTCCATCTTTCTTACTTCTGTGTCTTTTCAATTATTATTGCAAACTTTGCTTGTTATTAATCCCTTTTTTTTTTTTAGTGGTGGTCAAATCTTATATGGATTGCCTACGTATCATGTCCACGCATGAATTAGACCGAGCGTAGTTCTGGCAAATAAGGTTGTGACAAAGCTTTGGAATTTTCCATAACAAAACTTTTTTGGTTACAAAACATGTTTTACAACAAACTTTGAATAAGGGAAATGCTTGGCTCAAAAACACAAAACATGAAAACATGACACAACTAATTTCTTAAAATTCAAAAATACAACATTTAAACATCATCCTAATGCCCTAAAATTTCTTGGGGCCCGCGAGGCATCGTTCGGCCTTGCCACGGGCCTTGGTCTGAGGTCCCTATGAAGTCCTTTTAGCTCTCTCATGATTTGGTGAACGTAATCCATAACTGAGGTAAAAAGGGCGGTGCGGGGCATTTGCTCGCAAGCCAAACATTTCATGGTGACATAATGCCCGATCTCTTCGATTATGTCCCTGACCCTATCCCTTTCTCTGAGAAGTTGTTCTATCCATTGATTCTTCACCCGCAATATCTGAGCATTGCCCTATCCACTAGTTCTTGCATCCTAGGGGTGGGCATATATCGGGTAAAACCGATAACCCGGACCGTTAATTCTTCATTGGGTTATCGGTATTGGGTTATTGGGTTATCGATATTGGGTTATTGGGTTAACGGTTCAGTAACGGAGTAAAAAAAAATTATTGGGTTACCGGTTCGGTCTCGATTTGCATTTTTGTTATTGGATAAAAACCGATAACCCAATAAGAATGAATTAATTTACTAATCTACCCTTAAGTATATACTAGGGTTTTATTTTACTAATTCCCTTCCCTCTTCAGTTTACTCAGTCTTTGTCTCTCTCATTGTATTTCCACCGCAGCCCCCAACTCCAAACAGTCAATCACATCATGTAATGTCATACGCCTGAGCCTCAACTCTCAAGCTCACCACCAGTTCTTCGCCAGACACAACGCCAGTGCCTGAGCTTCAAAGTTCTCCGCCAGTCACGCCGACTCACTCCCTCACTTGTCAATCACATCGTGTAAGTTTTGGCTCAAGATTTTTTGTTTGCTTCTTGTTAATTGTTCTGTTTGCTCAAGATTTTTGCCTCTGTTTGCTTCTGATTTTTGCTTCTGATTAAGTATTGGCTTTCAACAGGAACTCTTGTATGAATACTCCAGTTTCTCGATTTTGAATACTGCTTAACTGCTATGACCGTGCACATTTCAGTTTAATTGTAGTTTTATCTTATCGGGTAAATCGATAACCGAACCGATAAGGATCAATAACCGATAAGTCGATAACCGATAACTAATATCTTATCGGTTTGGTTATCGGGTTATGATATTTGTAAACCGATAACCGATAGGCAAAACCGATAATTTCCAAAACCGAACCGAACCGACCGATGCCCACCCCTATTGTATCCGCGTCATCAAATTGTGGCAACGGTCTATGTCTGCCCTAGCATCCTGAGCTTGTTTGAAAACTCGCTCCCTGAGGGCATTGTATGCGTCCCTTAGGTCAGTGATGATCTCCGTATAGTCCCTTTCTATTTGCTGCAGATGTAGTGCCCGTTGATGCGCTCCCCTTCTCCATCTAGTCCGGATCCTTGTCGTCCGGGCCTTCGATTCTTCCAACTCCCTTTGCTTCCCTTGTTTCTGATGTCCAAAAGGAGTTGAAGAATCGAAGGCCCTGTCGTATGGGCCTTCGATTCTTCAACTCCTTTTGGACATCAGAAACAAGGGAAGCAAAGGGAGTTGGAAGAATCGAAGGCCCGGACGACAAGGATCCGGACTAGATGGAGAAGGGGAGCGCATCAACGGGCACTACATCTGCAGCAAATAGAAAGGGACTATACGGAGATCATCACTGACCTAAGGGAAGCAAACGTTGCCCTCAGGGAGCGGGTTTTCAAACAAGCTCGGGATGCTAGGGCAGACATAGACCGTTGCCACAATTTGATGACGCGGATGCAAGAACAAGTGGATAGGCTCCTAGACCAGATCACCGGCAATGCTCAGATATTGGGGGTGAAGAATCAACGGATAGAACAACTGCTCAGAGAAAGGGATAGGGTCAAGGATAGAATCAAAGAGATCGGGCATTATGTCACCATGAAATGTTTGGCTCGCGAGCAAATGCCCCACACAGCCCTTTTCGCCTCGGTTATGAATTACGTTCACCAAATAATGAGAGAGTTCACCAAATAATGAGAGAGCTAAAAGGACTGCACAGGGACCTCACACCAAGGCCCACGGCAAGGCCGAACGATGCCTCGCAGGCCCCAAGAAATTTTAGGGCATTAGGATGATGTTTAAATGTTGTATTTTGAAATTTTGAGAAATTAGTTTTGTCATGTTTTCATGTTTTGTGTTTTTGAGCCAAGCATTTCCCTCATTCAAAGTTTGTTGTAAAACATGTTTTGTAACCAAAAGAGTTTTGTTATGGAAAATTACAAAGCTTTGTCACAACCTTATTTGCCTGATTCATGCGGGGACATGATACGTAGGCAATCCACATAAGATTCGACCACCACTAAAAAAAAGGGGGTTGGGGGGGGGGGAATTAATAACAAGCAAAGTTTGCAAAAATAATTGAAAAGACACAGAAGTAAGAAAGATGGAATGACGCATGCGGTAAAGGCCGGTGAATACATATATGGTTAACTGCCTAAGTGCATTGCATCCAACGTACAATAACATATATGTTAAACTCTGCGAACTAACAAGTTTGTCGCATTTCCGGAAAGTTTTAGCAATTGACTTGACAGAACGTAGTGGCCAATTACCATTACCAGACTAGATCAAAAGGTCCAATTCCAGCCAACATGTCCAGTTCGGGGAAAAGTCTCGATGGAGAGAAATCCGAGATGTAGATAATGAAAGAGGAAGTGGATAGGTTAAGACAACAAATAACAGAGATGCACCTAGCCTGGACTAGGGGACAATCATCACCAAGCCTTCCCACTACTTCTACTCTTGCACCAGCTCCGGAACGTCTGCTCGTTGACCCATCAGCAAGTGCCCCGGTTTATCCATATTATCAAGGGGAAAACCCTTATACACCCCAGGTTCCACCGACCAAACAAAATCCTCCCCCCCGGTTACCCCTATTTTCGTGGCGCCTCCACCTGCTACTTTACAGAAATCATCTAGTGAGCCACTATTTCAAATCCATGACAATCATTGATGTTCTCCCGAGCATACCTTTAAGGCTCCTGAACCGCATTCCTACACCCATCACTGGGACAACCCGGCATAACCGAAAAGGCATCTCAGAAGTTCGGAGCAGGAAGAAGTCATTCGGAAAGTTAAGAGCCTAGAGCAATCCTTCAGGAATATGCATGGTTTAGGCAACCAAGTCAATGTTGCCTACAAAGATCTGTGCCCATTTCCAGATGTTCAGTTACCCGTTGGGTTCAAAATGCCCAAATTTGATCTATATGAGGGACATGGCGACCCAGTAGCCCATCTCCGAGGTTTCTACAGCAAAATGTGAGGAGCCGAAAGGCGAGATAAAATCTTGATAGCTTATTTCGGTCAGAGCCAAGGAGGGTCCGCATTAGAGTGGTACACCAGGCAAGATCCCGGCAGATGGTTCACATGGGATGACCTGGCACAAGCATTCATCGGGCATTTTCAGTATAATCTCGAAATAGTCCCTGATCGTTTATCATTGTTGAAGTTAGAGAAGCCCGTAGAAAGCTTCATAGACTTTGGGTTCCGTTGGAGGGAAAAAGCAGCGAGGGTGGATCCACCAATGAGAGAAAATGAGATGGTAGATCACTTCATGCAGACATTGGAACCAACCTACTTCGGGCATTTGGTAACATCCGCGGGTAAGTCTTTACTAAAGTAATAAAGATGGGAGCCATGATCGAAGAGGGCTTGAAAGCTAACAAAATCATGAGCTATTCAGCATTAAAAGCAACCACTCAAGCCATTCAAGTGGCACCGGAGAAGTGCTTGGAAAGAAGAGAAAAGAAGAGGTTGCAGCGGTTGATTCCGGAGCCTGGTTCAGAGCCAGAGGCCCCGCACCCCAGTATAATCCACCACAACCCCACCAACAAAATTACTTCGACAGTCCGTATAGCCACCCGCATCACTACTACCCAACGCTAGATCCTCACTTTACCGTCCGTCACGCCCAGGCATACGCCCCACCTCCCGTCCAGGCACCGTGGCGTGCACCAACACCACAAAATAACTACCCACCCCCGAGAGCATACAGGAACCCCACGGGTGCGGGTTTTCGTCCAAACCAAGCCTTCAAGAATGACATAGCACCAAAACCAAAGACTTTCACTCAAGGGAGAATCTTATACCAGCTTGTTCCATAGATTGACGCGGGTAGGATTGTTTAACCCGGTCGAGGCTAAATTACCAAATCTTCCACCAAGAAATCTTGATCACTCGATAAATTCCGAGTACTGTTCGGGGTGCCTAGGGCATGACACAGAAAAATGTTGGAGATTAAAAACGGCTATCCAGGAATTTATCGACACTCGTCGAATTGAGGTCCAGACTCCAGCGGAACCCAACATTAACCAGAATCCGCTTCCAACCCATCGTGAGACCAACATGATCGAGTTGGTACGGGTAGAAGAGGGACATGAGAAAACCTCTCAGACTGTAATGATGATCAGATCCAGTGGGGTTGGAATGAAAAATGGGGCCAAGCCCTGACGAGTCACTCATCCGTGAGAAGGAAGCACTAGATGGGTCGGAAGCAGAAAAGGGGAGTGCAAACAAAGTGCCTGTGAGGCCAAAGGGAGAAAAAATAGTCGTACCAGGGGCAGCAACCAAACCTGTCCTAACTGTAGCGGGTGTTCGAATAGATCCTTTCATCATCAAGCCAGCAATACAGTTACCGATAGCTGACAGCAAAGTGATTCCATGGAACTATGATCGGGTTACAGTGACATACAAAGGAAAAGAGGTCAAGGAAGAAGTCTGTGAGGCACAAGGTTTGACTCGTTCAGGGAGATGTTTCGTTCCTGCAGAATTAAGGAAGACCAATCCGGCAACAGTAAAAAAGCCGGTAACCGACGAAGAAGCAGAGGAGTTTCTGAAGAAGATGAAGTTGCATGACTACTCTATCTTGGAAAAACTCAAGAAAACCCCGGCTCAAATTTCATTACTGTCATTACTGATCCATTCTGAAGAACATCGACAGGCCTTGATGAAAATCCTAAATAAGGCCCATGTACGTGACAAAATCTCTGTCGGCCACCTCGAAAAGATCACAAATTGGATATTCGAGGCAAACCGGGTTACGTTCACTGATGATGAGCTACCTGAGGAGGGTACCGAGCATAACAAAGCCCTATATCTTACGGTGAAATGTGAAGAGTCCGTGGTTACCAGGGTTTTGGTTGACAACGGGTCCAGTGCGAAGATCTGTCCCCTCTCTACATTGAACAAGCTGAAAGTGGATATCAGCAGGGTGTGCAAGAACCGCATCTATGTCCGGGGATTCGACGGAGGAGGCAAGGCATCAATCGGGGATAAAGTGTTAGTGCTGACAATCGAGAGATATTGCTACAAAGTTTGTGAAGTCGAATGATCAGCTTGCAGATATTTTCACCAAGTCTCTCACTGGTCCTCGTATTAACTACATATGTAACAAGCTCGGTACATATGATTTATATGCACCAGCTTGAGGGGAGTGTTAGAATAGTAATGTAAATAGGAGAAAATAAATAACTTTAATCCAATATATATTAGGAGTAGGATTTGTTATGTGTATATATATAGGGCTTATTGTAACATATATCAATACATCAATAATATTTTTCTCCCGTGCTTTCTCACAAATGGAATGGTCCAGCTCATTTGAAAAGCCAATAACAGATATTCGAAGATATTGTTAGAGTTCAGCCACAAGAAATATACATGAAAAAAGAGAAGAGTGAAAAGGCCTTACAAGTACGCAAGGATCCCAAGAAGTTTTATTTGAATCAGAGGATGCAGCCTCGGACATCCCTGTGGGAGGCCCAAGAAAGCTCTCACAAACTTCTCTCAAGCGTGACTCATCTGCCTCTCTGCATTTAAATATGTGTTATTTTGATACTCGAATTCAAATAAGGTGGAAACTCACCTCTAACAAATACCAACAAAAAAAATTTTGCACTACTCCAAACACATGTTGACCCAAGATATACCAACACCAGAAGCAAAAGCCTAAAGTCAAACAAGACTGTTTCTCCAAACGTAACTTCATTTCAAAAAAATTAACAATAAAATTGAATTAACAGAACATTAAGTGAATATACATAGGGTTTCATATATAACAGAACTAACTAAACCATGAAACTTCAGATATAAATATAGCACCATTCAAGATCCATTATTCAGTTCTTAGAACTTATATTTCTTAAACTGGAACAACTGATTCTCTAGATCAAACCCTGTCAACTGTGGAGGCAAATCAATTTCCACGGACTCACACAGTTGACAGGGTTTGATCTAGAGAATCAGTTGTTCCAGTTTAAGAAATATAAGTTCTAAGAACTGAATAATGGATCTTGAATGGTGCTATATTTATATCTGAAGTTTCATGGTTTAGTTAGTTCTGTTATATATGAAACCCTATGTATATTCACTTAATGTTCTGTTAATTCAATTTTATTGTTAATTTTTTTGAAATGAAGTTACGTTTGGAGAAACAGTCTTGTTTGACTTTAGGCTTTTGCTTCTGGTGTTGGTATATCTTGGGTCAACATGTGTTTGGAGTAGTGCAAAATTTTTTTTGTTGGTATTTGTTAGAGGTGAGTTTCCACCTTATTTGAATTCGAGTATCAAAATAACACATATTTAAATGCAGAGAGGCAGATGAGTCACGCTTGAGAGAAGTTTGTGAGAGCTTTCTTGGGCCTCCCACAGGGATGTCCGAGGCTGCATCCTCTGATTCAAATAAAACTTCTTGGGATCCTTGCGTACTTGTAAGGCCTTTTCACTCTTCTCTTTTTTCATGTATATTTCTTGTGGCTGAACTCTAACAATATCTTCGAATATCTGTTATTGGCTTTTCAAATGAGCTGGACCATTCCATTTGTGAGAAAGCACGGGAGAAAAATATTATTGATGTATTGATATATGTTACAATAAGCCCTATATATATACACATAACAAATCCTACTCCTAATATATATTGGATTAAAGTTATTTATTTTCTCCTATTTACATTACTATTCTAACACTCCCCCTCAAGCTGGTGCATATAAATCATATGTACCGAGCTTGTTACATATGTAGTTAATACGAGGACCAGTGAGAGACTTGGTGCAAATATATGCAAGCTGGTCCAACACTTGAAATTCTATGGTGAATTCCACAGGTCTGATTGTCAGTACCAGCACTATATCCCCGACTGATTCCTTGCCTCCTCCGTCGAACCCCCGGACATAGATGCGATTCTTGCGCACCCTGCTGATATCCACTTTCAACTTGTTCAATGTAGAGAGGGGACGGATGTTCGCTCTGGCCCCGTTGTCAACCAAAACCCTGGTAACCATAGACTCTTCACATTTCACCGTAAGATATAGGGCTTTGTTATGCTCGGTACCCTCCTAAGGCAGCTCATCATCTATGACGGTAACCCGATTTGCCTCTAATATCCTATTTGTGACCTTTTCCAGGTGGCTGGCAGATTTTCATCAAGGCATGTCGATGTTCTTCAGAATGGATCAGTAATGACAGTAATGAAATTTAAGCGGGGGTTTTCTTGAGTTGTTCCAAGATAGAGTAATCATGCAACTTCATCTTCTTCAGAAACTCCACTGCTTCTTTGTCGGTTATCGGCTTTTTACTGTTGACGGATTGGTCTTCCTTAATTCTGCAGGAACAAAACATCTCCCTGAACGAGTCAAACCTTGTGCCTCACAGACTTCTTCCTTGATCTCTTTTAATTTGTATATCACTGTAACCCGATCATAGCTCCATGGAACGGCTTTGCTGTCGGCTATCGGCAACTGAACTGTCGGCCTGATGATGAGGGGATCTATACGAACACCCGCTACAGTCAGGACAGGTTTGGTCGCTGCTCCTAGTACGACTATCTTCACCCCTCTGGTTTCACAAGTACTTTGTTTGCACCCCCCTTTGCTGCTTCCGGCTTCTCATGTGCTTCCTTCTCATGGATGAGTGACTTGGCCCCTTTTTCATCCCGACCCCACTGGACCTGATCATCACCACTGTTTGAGAGGTTTTCTCATGTCCCTCTTCTTCCTGTACTAACTCGATCATGTTGGTCTCATGATGGGTTGGGAGCGGATTCTGGTTGATGTTGGGTTCCGCCAGAGTCTGGATCTCGATACGATGAGTGTCGATAAATTCCTGGATAGCCGTTTTTAATCTCCAACATTTTTCTGTGTCATGCCCTAGGCACCCCGAACAGTACTCGGAATTTATCGAGTGATCAAGATTTCTTGGTGGAAGATTTGGTAATTTAGCCTCGACCGGGTTAAACAATCCTACCCGCGTCAATCTATGGAACAAGCTGGTATAAGATTCTCCCTTGAGTGAAAGTCTTTGGTTTTGGTGCTATGTCATTCTTGAAGGCTTGGTTTGGACGAAAACCCGCACCCGTGGGGTTCCTGTATGCTCTCGGGGGTGGGTAGTTATTTTGTGGTGTTGGTGCACGCCACGGTGCCTGGACGGGAGGTGGGGCGTATGCCTGGGCGTGACGGACGGTAAAGTGAGGATCTAGCGTTGGGTAGTAGTGATGCGGGTGGCTATACGGACTGTCGAAGTAATTTTGTTGGTGGGGTTGTGGTGGATTATACTGGGGTGCGGGGCCTCTGGCTCTGAACCAGGCTCCGGAATCAACCGCTGCAACCTCTTCTTTTCTCTTCTTTCCAAGCACTCCTCCGGTGCCACTTGAATGGCTTGAGTGGTTGCTTTTAATGCTGAATAGCTCATGATTTTGTTAGCTTTCAAGCCCTCTTCGATCATGGCTCCCATCTTTATTACTTTAGTAAAGACTTACCCGCGGATGTTACCAAATGCCCGAAGTAGGTTGGTTCCAATGTCTGCATGAAGTGATCTACCATCTCATTTTCTCTCATTGGTGGATCCACCCTCGCTGCTTTTTCCCTCCAACGGAACCCAAAGTCTATGAAGCTTTCTACGGGCTTCTCTAACTTCAACAATGATAAACGATCAGGGACTATTTCGAGATTATACTGAAAATGCCCGATGAATGCTTGTGCCAGGTCATCCCATGTGAACCATCTGCCGGGATCTTGCCTGGTGTACCACTCTAATGCGGACCCTCCTTGGCTCTGACCGAAATAAGCTATCAAGATTTTATCTCGCCTTTCGGCTCCTCACATTTTGCTGTAGAAACCTCGGAGATGGGCTACTGGGTCGCCATGTCCCTCATATAGATCAAATTTGGGCATTTTGAACCCAACGGGTAACTGAACATCTGGAAATGGGCACAGATCTTTGTAGGCAACATTGACTTGGTTGCCTAAACCATGCATATTCCTGAAGGATTGCTCTAGGCTCTTAACTTTCCGAATGACTTCTTCCTGCTCCGAACTTCTGAGATGCCTTTTCGGTTATGCCGGGTTGTCCCAGTGATGGGTGTAGGAATGCGGTTCAGGAGCCTTAAAGGTATGCTCGGGAGAACATCAATGATTGTCATGGATTTGAAATAGTGGCTCACTAGATGATTTCTGTAAAGTAGCAGGTGGAGGCGCCACGAAAATAGGGGTAACCGGGGGGAGGATTTTGTTTGGTCGATGGGACCTGGGGTTTATAAGGGTTTTCCCCTTGATAATATAGATAAATCGGGGCACTTGCTGATAGATCAACGGACGGACGTTCCGGAGCTGGTGCATAAGTAGAAGTAGTGGGAAGGCTTGGTGATGATTGTCCCCTAGCCCAGGCTAGGTGCATCTCTGTTATCTATTGTCTTAGCCTATCCATTTCCTCTTTCATTATCAGCATCTCAGATTTCTCTCCATCGAGACTTTTCCCCAAACTGGACATGTTGGCTGGAATTGGACCTTTTGATCTAGTCTGGTAATGGTAATTGGCCACTACGTTCTGTCAAGTCAATTGCTAAAACTTTCCGGAAATGCGACAAACTTGTTAGTTCGCAGAGTTTAACATATATGTTATTGTACGTTGGATGCAATGCACTTAGGCAGTTAACCATTTCTACATGTCTTGGCCTTTACCGCATGCGTCATTCCATCTTTCTTACTTCTGTGTCTTTTCAATTATTTTTGCAAACTTTGCTTGTTATTAATTCCCCCCCCCCCAACCCCCTTTTTTTTAGTGGTGGTCGAATCTTATGTGGATTGCCTACGTATCATGTCCCCGCATGAATCAGGCAAATAAGGTTGTGACAAAGCTTTGTAATTTTCCATAACAAAACTCTTTTGGTTACAAAACATGTTTTACAACAAACTTTGAATGAGGGAAATGCTTGGCTCAAAAACACAAAACATGAAAACATGACAAAACTAATTTCTCAAAATTTCAAAATACAACATTTAAACATCATCCTAATGCCCTAAAATTTCTTGGGGCCTGCGAGGCATCGTTCGGCCTTGCCGTGGGCCTTGGTGTGAGGTCCCTGTGCAGTCCTTTTAGCTCTCTCATTATTTGGTGAACTCTCTCATTATTTGGTGAACGTAATTCATAACCGAGGCGAAAAGGGCTGTGTGGGGCATTTGCTCGCGAGCCAAACATTTCATGGTGACATAATGCCCGATCTCTTTGATTCTATCCTTGACCCTATCCCTTTCTCTGAGCAGTTGTTCTATCCGTTGATTCTTCACCCCCAATATCTGAGCATTGCCGGTGATCTGGTCTATGAGCCTATCCACTTGTTCTTGCATCCGCGTCATCAAATTGTGGCAACGGTCTATGTCTGCCCTAGCATCCCGAGCTTGTTTGAAAACCCGCTCCCTGAGGGCAACGTTTGCTTCCCTTAGGTCAGTGATGATCTCCGTATAGTCCCTTTCTATTTGCTGCAGATGTAGTGCCCGTTGATGCGCTCCCCTTCTCCATCTAGTCCGGATCCTTGTCGTCCGGGCCTTCGATTCTTCCAACTCCCTTTGCTTCCCTTGTTTCTGATGTCCAAAAGGAGTTGAAGAATCGAAGGCCCAGACGACAAGGATTCGGACTAGATGGAGAAGTTCAACTCCTTTTGGACATCAGAAACAAGGGAAGCAAAGGGAGTTGGAAGAATCGAAGGCCCGGACGACAAGGATCCGGACTAGATGGAGAAGGGGAGCGCATCAACGGGCACTACATCTGCAGCAAATAGAAAGGGACTATACGGAGATCATCACTAACCTAAGGGAAGTAAATGTTTCCCTCAGGGAGCGGATTTTCAAACAAGCTCGGGATCCTAGGGCAGACGTAGACCGTTGCCACAATTTGATGACTCGGATGCAAGAACAAATGGATAGGCTCCTGGACCGGGTCACCGCCAACGCCCAGATATTGGGGGTGAAGAATCAACGGATAGAACAACTGCTCAGAGAAAGGGATAGGGTCAAGGACAGAATCGAAGAGATCGGGCACTATGTCACCATGAAATGTTTGGCTTGTGAACAAATGCCCCGCGCCTCTAACCATAAATTTCACATGAGTAGAAAAGACACCAAGATTGGCTGTTAGCAAACAGAAAACATAAATCAGAAGCAAAAATCAGAAGCAAACAGAGGCAAAAATCTTGAGCAAACAGAACAATTAACAAGAAGCAAACAAAAAATCTTGAGCCAAAACTTACACGATGCGATTGACGAGTGAGGGAGTGAGTCGACGTGACTGGCGGAGAACTGGTGAGGCTCAGGCACTGGCGTGGTGTCTGGCGGAGAACTGGTGGTGAGCTTGAGAGTTGAGGCTCGGGCGTCTGGCGTTACACGATGCGATTGACTGTTTGGAGTTGGGGGCTGCAGCAGAAATACAATGAGAAAGACAAAGACTGAGTAAACTGAAGAGGGAAGGGAATTAGTAAAATAAAACCCTAGTATATACTTAAGGGTAGATTAGTAAATTAATTCATTCTTATTGGGTTATCGGTTTTTATCCAATAACAAAAATGCAAATCGAGACCGAACCGGTAACCCAATAATTTTTTTTTACTCCGTTACTGAACCGTTAACCCGTTACCGAACCGTTAACCCAATAACCCAATACCGATAACCCAATAAAGAATTAACGGTGCGGGTTATCGATTTTACCCGATATATGCCCGCCCCTATTTTTCAACCTTCTTGTTGCTTGCATATTTTTTAAAATTCATAGCAGTGGTATCAGAGCCTCCATTGATCTTGCTCAGAGAAAGGGATAGCGTCAAGGACAGAATCGAAGAGATCGGGCATTATGTCACCATGAAATGTTTGGCTTGCGAGCAAATGCCCTGCGCTGCCCTTTTCGCCTCGGTTACGGATTACGTTCACCAAATCATGAGAGAACTAAAAGGACTGCACAAGGACCTCACACCAAGGCCTGTGGCAAGGCCGAACGATGCCTCGCGGGCCCCAAGAAATTTTAGGGCATTAGGATGATGTTTAAATGTTGTATTTTTGAATTTTAAGAAATTAGTTGTGTCATGTTTTCATGTTTTGTGTTTTTGAGCCAAGCATTTCCCTTATTCAAAGTTTGTTGTAAAACATGTTTTGTAACCAAAAAAGTTTTGTTATGGAAAATTCCAAAGCTTTGTCACAACCTTATTTGCCAGAACTACGCTCGGTCTAATTCATGCGTGGACATGATACGTAGGCAATCCATATAAGATTTGACCACCACTAAAAAAAAAGGGGGACTAATAACAAGCAAAGTTTAAATAATTGAAAAGACATAGAAGTAAGAAAGATGAAATGACGCATGCGGTAAAGGCCAAGACATGTAGAAATGGTTAATTGCCTAGGTGCAATGCATCCAACGTGCAATAACATATCTGTTAAACTCTGTGAACTAATAAGTTTGTCGCATTTCCAGAACGTTTTAGCAGTTGACATGACAGAACGTACTGGCCAATTACCATTACCAGACTAGATCAAAAGGTCCAATTCCAGCTAGCTTGTCCAGTTCGGGAAAAAGTCTCGATGGAGAGAAATCCCAGATGCAGATAATGAAAGAGGAAGTGGATAGGTTAAGACAACAGATAACAGAGATGCACCTAGCCTCGGCTAGGGGACAATCATCACCAAGCCTTCCCACTACTTTCTTGCACCAGCTCCGGAATGTCCGCCCGTTGACCCATCAGCAAGTGCCCCGGTTTATCCATATTATCAAGGGGAAAACCCTTATACACCCCAGGTTCACCGACCAAACAAAATCCTCCCCCCCGGTTACCCCTGTTTTCATCGCGCCTCCACCTGCTACTTTACAGAAATCATCCAGTGAGCCACTATTTCAAAACCATGACAATCATTGCTATTCTCCCGAGCCTACCTTTAAGGCTCTTGAACCGCATTCCTACACCCGAGAAAACTCGGCAGAACCGGAAAGGCATCTCAGAAGTTCGGAGCAAGAAGAAGTCATTCGGAAAGTTAAGAGCCTAGAGCAATCCTTCAGGAATATGCATGGTTTAGGCAACCAAGTCAGTGTTGCCTACAAAGATCTATGCCCATTTCCATATATTCAGTTACCCGTTGGGTTCAAAATGCCCAAATTTGATCTATATGAGGGGCATGGCGACCCAGTAGCCCATCTCCGAGGTTTCTGCAGCAAAATGCGAGGAGTCGGAGGGCGAGATGAAATCTTGATAGCTTATTTCGGTCAGAGCCTAGGAGGGTCCGCACTAGAGTGGTACACCAGGCAAGATCCCGGCAGATGGTTCACATGGGATGACTTGGCACAAGCATTCATCGGCCATTTTCAGTATAATCTCGAAATAGTCCCTGATCGTTTATCATTGTTGAAGTTAGAGAAGCCCGCAGAAAGCTTCAGACTTTGGGTTCCGTTGGAGGGAAAAAGCAGCGAGGGTGGATCCACCAATGAGAGAAAATGAGATGGTAGATTACTTCATGCAGACATTGGAACCAACCTACTTCGGGCATTTGGTAACATCCGTAGGTAAGTCATTTACTAAAGTAATAAAGATGGGAGCCATGATCGAAGAGGGCTTGAAAGCTAACAAAATCATGAGCTATTCAGCATTAAAAGCAACCACTCAAGCCATTCAAGTGGCACCGGAGGAGTGCTTGGAAAGAAGAGAAAAGAAGAGGTTGCAGCGGTTGATTCCGGAGCCTGATTCAGAGCCAGAGGCCCCGCACCCCAGTATAATCCACCACAACCCCACCAACAAAATTACTTCGACAGTCCGTATAGCCACCCGCAACACTACTACCCAAGGCCCGATCCTCACTTTACCGTCCATCACACCCAGGCATACGGCCTACCTCTCATCCAGGCACCGTGGCGTGCACCAACACCACAAAATAACTACCTACCCCCAAGAGCATACAGGAACCCCACGGGTGCGGGTTTTCGTCCAAACCAAGCCTTCAAGAATGACAGAGCATCAAAACCAAAGACTTTAACTCTCTTGGGAGAATCTTATACCAGCTTGTTCCATCGATTGAAGCAGGTAGGATTGTTGAACCCGGTCGAGGCTAAATTACCAAATCCTCCACCAAGAAATCTGGATCACTCGATAAATTGCGAGTATTGTTCGGGGTGCCCAAGGCACGACATAGAAAAATGTTGGAGATTAAAAACGGCTATCCAGGAACTTATCGACACTCGTCGAATCGAGGTCCAGACTCCGGCGGAATCCAACATCAACCAGAATCCGCTCCCAACCCATCATGAGACCAACATTCGAGTTAGTACAAGTAGAAGAGGGACATGAGAAAACCTCTCAAAGGTCCAGTGGGGTCAAGATGAAAAAGGGGCGAAGCCATGACAAGTCACTCATCCATGAGAAGGAATCACAGGATGAGCCGGAAGCAGCAAAGGGGGGTGCAAACAAAGTACTTGTGAAACCAGAGGGGCTGAAGATAGTCGTACCGGGAGCCGCGACCAAACTTGTCCCGACTGTAGCGGGTGTTCGTATAGACCCCCTCATCATCAGGCCGACAGTTCAGTTGCCGATAGCCGATTGCAAAGCCGTTCCATGGAACTATGATCGGGTTACAATGACATATAAATGAAAAGAGGTCAAGGAAGAAGTCTGTGAGGCACAAGGTTTGACTCGTTCAAGGAGATGTTTCGTTCCTGCAGAATTAAGGAAGACCAACCCGGCAACAGTAAAAAAGCTGGTAACCGACGAAGAAGCAGAGGAGTTTCTGAAGAAGATGAAGTTGCATGATTACTCTATCTTGGAACAACTCTAAGAAAACCCGGGCTCAAATTTCATTACTGTCATTACTGATCCATTCTGAAGAACATCGACAGGCCTTGATGAAAATCCTGAATGAGGCCCATGTACTTGGCAAAATCTCTGTCAGCCACCTGGAAAAGATCACAAATAGGATACTCGAGGCAAATCGGGTTACCTTCACTAATGATGAGCTGCCTGAGGAGGATACCGAGCATAACAAAGCCTTATATCTTACAGTGAAATGTGAAGAGTATGTGGTTACCAGGGTTTTGGTTGACAACGGGTTCAGTGCAAACATCTGTCCCCTCCCTACATTGAACAAGCTGAAAGTGGATATC